>CM019066.1:29877246-30350168 GCA_009667805.1 Leptobrachium leishanense | reverse complement strand
CGAGGTCATGTGACTGCATGTCACGCAATTGGAACCCATAAAAATCACAACTGGGACATATATTTTCATCCCATAAGTTGCACACATGTGTCTCCCATTTATGGCATGATCATCTTGAAACCTAGGCCTTGTCCAGTATGTTCTTGCTGCCACATCGGGCTGTGTATCCTCGGTGTTGCATTATCGGTGTCCTCATCTTGCATAATACTTGTAAGTCCATGCTCTCATTCCGTTTTACAAATAACGGGTGTTCTACTTCTTATACTTCTCAATGGATGTTCTCCTCCATATATTAACCAAAATAAAAATATATATATATATATATACAGAATTAAGTCACGAAGACAGTGGAGTCAGTCACAGCACATTAGGATTAAACCTACAGTTTGATATTTTTTTTAAAAAAAAACAACAGAAAGTGAATAGAGGCAAAAATATCGCAGCTTCATTAGCTGGCTTATGCCACTGTGCGGTTTCAAATTACAGACATACAATAAATATGTACCCGTTATTTTCTGGAGTATAAGACGACCGGTGTATATAAGACGACCCCCTAATTTTTCCAGTTAAAAAATTAGGTTTTGGGCCTATACTCGTCATTATTGTATATATATCCCGCGTATAAGACAACTCCCCAATTTTTGGGGGATGATTTTTAAGTATTAAAAAAGTAGTCTTATTACAACCAGAAAATACTGTACTTTTATTAGATAATTCTAGAAACAGGAGTATAGACAAGACAATTCTATGTTTGATGAGGCAAACAGGCTACTTGTTAATTAGCCCTACATCCAGTATGGAATGATTTTAGATTCATATGGATACAAAAACCACTGCTTGCTAGATTACAGACTATCCTTAATTGGTTAGTAACAGGATTTGACTAAATTCCCGGCGATATATAGACCGTCACAATGATCTGTAAATGGCTGGGTGGAAAAACATAGTAGCGCTCACTCCCGGAGGAGCCGCTGAAAATGAACCACGGGTCAGTCTCCCCGCACTAGGGAATAAATATACTCCAACACGCTGGACAGTTTTACAATTTAAAAGGTTTACCTAAAAGGTTTGCAGCTCTTGAGACACGGTATATACAGGAAGATTTACAGTACTTTCGTAACACGATAAACGCGTAGCGGTAAAAGAAACGAAAACACGAGGGCTTCGTTTTTCGGAAAAAAAACCCCGACCGAGCAGAAAATTAAAAGATACGAAATTCGAGGAAAAACCCCGTAGCGGGACACAATAAAATACACAGTTCTCGTATCACGGTAAACGCGCAGCGGGAACAAAAAAAGGAAAGTTGTTCAGAATGTAACTTTAACTTTGCCCCCTTGTATGGATTTGAAAAAAAAGGAAACTGAGTCCTGCACAGGTTAAGTCCCAGAACGTGAAGTGGTATGTATTTGTGTGTGTAGGGTACCCGGGTACTTTTCAACTGGCCAGTGAGTTTACTTTAACGATGTCTTCGACTAGTCAGTTGGGGCCCTGTGGGTTTTAGAAGGAAAAACAGCAGCGTACGCTCTTATTTACACACGGCCTTGGGGGCCTCTCACCCATCCAGCGCAAGCTTGAGGTTCCGCTGACCAGGACGTCTCTCCGCTCGATATTGACTGGGGACGCCGACCACCGGATCTGTTGTCTGGCCTTCTGTCTGTCAGCCGCGACTCAGCCAGCTTACCGCCTGCTCCCCGCTTCAATCGACCGCGGTACTCCTTACTCGAGGGGTCTTCTCTCCTTAGCACTGCACTCGGATAATAGATGGTGATGTCTATCTCCCGCAAGGCTGGGTGACCCAATTCTAAGGCCCGATCCACTCTGTCTGCGCTCCGGCCTATCTTTTGGTCTCTCCTTCTCTGCGTGTGCATCCGCTCTCCTCTGCTCCCTGGCGCGCTCTGCCTGTTCTCCACACGAGGTGCAGGATGTACAGCGTCCACAAACCCACCCACTTCCTGTTTCTTCGCAAAGCATGCCGGGACATGTAGTTCGAGTGTCCAGGATCTTTAATCGTGATTGTCTCCATCTTGTGGCCAAAAATGGGTACTGCCACAGTAAACTTTAACACATCGCTACACTCTCCCCCTCCTAGAACTCTTGGGTCTCTCCAAGGAGGTACAACAGTTACATTATCCTTTTACAATATGCACACAGTTTATACAGCATATACAGGTTCAGCAGCATACATGCAGTGGGTTAGAAACACTTTCTCAAGCTGACTCATGTTCTGGGCTACCTCAGCTAACATAGCAGACACTTCGGGCAATCTCTGCACAGTGGTGATGGCCTCTTCAGTGCTATGTCCAGGTGAGTCATAGGTAAGTCGCTGGGGCGGTCGAATAGAGCGTTTTTGTTCAGGCTCCTTCCGTTCCTCTTCAGGTGGAAGTACTATAGGTATAGGCTCAGTCCTTATGTCGGCCACTGGAGCAGACACTTCCTCCGAGTACGATCCCTCCAGGGAAGGCATAGAACTATAGTCGTAAGGCTCGTCTTCAGGAGCTACAGGGTCTCCAACAGTATCCGGGACCCTTAACGGAAGTTCAAGGGTTTCAGGGAGTTCCATATTCTCAGGGAATTCCACTGAAATTCAGGAGCTTCAGCCCTCAAGTACTTTCCCACTGACAAGGAATTGGAACAACCCCTTCAGGTTCTGGCGAGCGCATCCAATCTAAACAGAAACTCTCTTCGTCACTGTCTCTTTCGCTCTCTCCAACAACCCGAGTCTGTTGAGACCGAGTAACAGGAGGGACACGTGGAGCATGCGGATTCGCCGGAGGAAGTTCGTTTTCCACTGGTATTCTCACAGCCTCTCTCAAAGGTAACAAGTGATTTCGGTGCCAATTCTTGAGGGGACCAGCCTTTCCATCAGGGCGAATCTGATACACCGGCAGACCTGGCAGTTGTTTGCAAACAATGTAAACCTGAGAACTCCATCTATCCGCCAGCTTGTGTCTCGCAGCAGCACCCAAATTCTTCAACAGAACCCTATCACCGGGTTGTAGATCCTGTATTCGAACCTTCAAATCATAGTTCTTCTTGTTCCTTTGCTCCTGTTACCTGAAGTCAAACGGGCCTGTTCAAACGCAGAAGCCAGATTCTTCCGAAGTCTATCCACGTAGTTTCTATGAGAAGCTACGACGTCTGGTCTAGAGATAACCCAAATGCCAAATCAACCGGCAGTCGAGCTTCTCTTCCGAACATAAGACGGTACGGTGATATCCTGTTGCATCACTCTCCGTACTGTTATATGCATGCACCAGAGTAGCTATATGACGACTCCAACTCTGCTTCTCTACATTAGACAAGGTCCCCAGCATGTTTAGCAGCGTGCGATTAAACCTTTCAGGCTGAGCATCACCCTGAGGGTGGTATGGCGTAGTTCGAGTCTTTTGAATTCCCAACAACTCCAACAATTGCCCGACCAATCTACTTTCAAAGTCTCTTCCCTGATCAGAGTGTATTCTTCTTGGCAGGCCGTAATGAACAAAAACTTTTCCATCAGCACCTTCGCCACTGTCGGAGCGCGTTGGTCTTTTGTAGAAAAAGCTTGGGCATAACGGGTGAAATGATCAGTCACTATCAGAATGTTCCCTTGCCCACTAGCATCCGGCTCTAAGCACAGGAAGTCAATGCACACCAAATCCAAGGTCCCTGACTCTGTAGATGGCTCATTGGAGCAGCTCGGGTTGGTAGAGTTTTCCTCTGAATGCACCTCAGACAGGAATGGCAATAACTCTCAACTTCAGCCCTCATGCAAGGCCAATAAAACCTATCTCGCACCAACTTAAAAGTTCTCTCAGCACCCAAATGTCCATGCTCATCATGTAATGATCGCAACACACTCTCCCTGTGTTTAGTGGGGAGAAATAACTGTTGAATCTCTTCGGAATTGGTCGAGGGCCCCTTCGGTAGACCACCCCATCCAACATCTTCAACCGCTCCCACTCTTTGTAAACCAATCTGGCCCCATCCGGGGAATTGGTTAACAGAATCTCTCGCTGGTTTGCAGTCAGGGCCTTTATGGTCAATGCAATCAAAGGGTCTCTAGCTTGATCCGCTTTCAGGTCCTGCTTGGAAAAGGTAGGTAGATTTTCATCCCTCAATTGCGAAGGGTTACAGTAGAACTCAGGAACAGCCGCGGCCATGACTCCTATGGCCTCCGCTTCAACTCCTCCCTTGACCCGGCGTTCTGTTCCTTGACACAAAGCTTGCACCCCGTCTGGAGTCACCTGAGTCCATTCTGTAGTGTAGGGTCTTCTCGACAAAGCATCAGCATCTCGATTGTTCACCCCAGGGCGATACTTCAGGCTGAACCGAAACCCTGACAGAGCGGCCAACCACCGATGTCCCGTTGCGTCCAGTTTTGCAGTAGTAAGGATATAGGTGAGAGGATTATTATCCGTCTTGATCACGAACTCAGCTCCATACAGATAGTCTTTCAACTTGTCCACCACTGCCCACTTCAAGGCTAGGAACTCCAGTTTGTGAGTAGGATAGTTCTTCTCAGAAGGCGCAAGGCTCCGGCTCACGTACGCTACAGGCCTCAGCAATCCATCATACTCCTGATATAGGACTCCTCCCAGACCTTCTCAGCTGGCATCCACATGTAGTTCATACGGCTTGTGAGGGTCCGCGTAGGCCAGAACAGGAGCTCGGGTTAGATTCTCTTTCAGCTTCACAAACGCACCTTCACATTGACTAGTCCATTCACCTTGTATGGACTCTTTAGCTTTCCTTGGTCCCGGAGCGGAAGGGTTTCGGTCAGAGACCTTACAGCCTTCTTCGGTGGTTTCTTTCTGTAGGAGTTTGTTCAGCGGCTGAGCTATCTTTGCAAATCCTCCCACAAATCTTCGATAATAGTAGAGCAGAATCCCAAGAAAGATCTAAGTTCAGTGACGTTTCGAGGTCTAGGCCAAGAAGCTACGGCCTCCAACTTTCGAGGATCTGTCGAAACACCTTCTGCCGAGACTACGTGTCCCAGATATGTGACTGACGGTAAACAGAACTGGCATTTCTCCAGAGACAGTTTCAACCCCTCTTCATGGAGCCTCTTCAAGACCTTCTCCAAACGTTGCTCATGCTCCTCCAGAGTCTTCCCGAACACAATTATGTCATCCAGGTACACCAACACTTCGATTAGATTCATATCCCCGACTGTCTTCTCCATCAACCGTTGAAACGTGGCTGGAGCTCCCGTCAGACCTTGAGGCATTCTATTGAACTCAAAGAACCCCAGTGGACAAATGAACGCAGTTTTCTCTTTGTCTTCAGGGTGCATCGGTATCTGATGATATCCGCTTCGCAGGTCTAGTACACTGAACCACTTTGCTCCAGACAAACACTGTAAGGCATCTTCAATCCGAGGAGTGGCGTATTGGTCGGGGATGGTTCTTCGGTTCAGGGTGCGATAGTCTATGCACAAGCGGACAGAACCATTCTTCTTCCGACCAGCACTATTGGAGATGCATATGGGCTCCTGGACTCTTGAATCACATTGGTTCTCTGCAACTCATTTAGCTGTTCTCGCAGATCATCCAAGTCTCCCAGCGGAACTCGCCTTGACCTTTCACGAAACGGCTTGTCTTCTTGCAACCGAATGCGGTGTTCCGTACTCTTAGCCAGGCCCACATCGAACTCATCTTTCGAGAATAATTCTTTCCACTTTAGAACTTGAGACTGAAGACGTTTCTTCCACTCAGGTGAAATGGGGGCGTCTTTAGGGTAGAATCTTTCATCCGAAATCTCTTTATCCACTCCCCCTCCTAAATCGGTGGAGAGGGGTGTAGCAGACTCTACTTGCCCGATAGGCATTCGTGCTTTAAGGACTACTGGAGAATCTGTCACATTGCACACACTGACCGAGACTCTTCCTCGTGTTCTCTTCAAGGTTTTTGTGGAGATTATCAGGAATTACTTCGACTCCGATTTCACTCCCATGACTGACATCGGTTCCCAGCACCACATAGGGACCTGGTTGCGATCCGTTCAACTTGACTGAAACCCGGAAGCTCGCTACTTCTCCTGCTTGCAGAACCTTCTCTGTCCCACCCAGTCTCCACAGTCTTCCCACCTCAGCAGGTGCTTTCCGTTCTTCAACCATCCTCTGATAGACCGGTCGTAACATGGGTGCACTCCTTGAGTTGACCCTTCTTCCACTACGATGGGGGTCAGGAGACGCCGCACTAGGTCCGTATTTGTCCCCACTATCAGAGAGCTTCTGTTTGCACCCGAGGGTCGGGGCACACAATGGCCAAGGCGTCACAGCCTCCGGACTGTCCGATGACTTCAGATCCGATCTCCAACCTTACTTGCAGATACCCGTCATAAGGGAGTTTCTCAGTGCCGATACCCCATATTTCCAAATCCTTCAATTCTTGCAGAGGAATGTGCTTTAAGTGTTTCTCATAGAAGTCTTTATAAATCAAAGTCACTTGAGCCCCCGAATCTAACAGAGCTTTGGTGTAGACTCCCTCCACTTGGATTGGCACAATCGGAGAAGGACCTATCAGCTGGTCAGGAAACTGGTGGAGGTATCCGGACGCTTAGACCCAGTTTGCTGGACCCTGGCCTTTTCTTGGCCCGTGCAGGTTTTGGGTGTGCATTGCTTCCCCATGACGTAGACCCGGACGCTAAGGGAGTGACTCTTTCCATTCTGGCAGGCTCAGCAGTTGGCTTAACTTTGGGCCCTCTTCCCTCTTAGTTTTAAATTGGTTCTTGGAGCGAGATTCAACTTCTGGGCACCTAGGTTGCTCCTTTACTGGTGCCCTCTGGCGTTTCCCGCTGGTGGAGTAGATAACAGTCCCTCTAGGGCTTTCAGCAGCCACTCAACTTTATCCTTCTCAGGCTTCCGGCCTTTACACTGCGCACGGAAATGGCCCATTTCTCCACAACCGAAACACCTCTTCCTCGAAAGTGGAGACACGGTTGCTTGTTGCGGTTTCTAATAAGAGATTTGAACCAGACGCCACGGCAACTTCAGTCGTCTGCATACCTGTTAGGAACTTTTGCATTTCCCCCTGCATCTCGGTCACCTTCATCAACACCCTGCACAATTCAGCGTGCGCTTTCTGCAGTTCAGTTTGAGCTTCCTGTACCTTCTTTACAGTCTTGAACAACTCGCTTCGTTCAGAAGAGTTCGATTCTTTAGCAGCCTTTTCGACGAATTTAAACCCGACTAACTGCTCCTGTTCATCCAGGTCAGATCCATAGGTGTCTAACGAGTCGTTTTCAGGCTGCAGACCGTCGTTATATCTTGCAGGTTGTGCATAAGCCCTTTCTCCCCGCCTGAAGGATTTCTCTTCCAGCAGAGCCTCCTCCTCTCGTACAACTCGGATCAGTTCCAGGTACTTCAACTCTTGATTGACTGCTCTGCTTCTCAGCTGCATCATCACCGGATCTAACGGTTGAGAGCCCCTCAGGATCTGCTTTATTCCGTATCTTATCTACGTCAGCCGGTTTGGCCCCTTTCTTGAGGAGTATTTGGTGCAGAATCTTATCCAAGCGCCTCATGTAATCAATCATTCTCTCACCTCTCTTCTGATAGGTGTGTTCGTACTGATATACTAGTTCCGCTGCCTTTTCTGTTCGCCCAAACACTTCTTCAAGAACGTTCAGATAATCCAAAGCAGTACAATCTTTTCTACTCAGTTTTAGGTTTCTCACCGCTTCTGACGCAGGTCCCTTTAAACTCTCGGTGATCCTTTGCTTTTTCTGGGCCTCAGGGACGTCCCACTCATCCAGTGCCTGCATCGCCTGTTCCACCCATTCCTCAAAGGTTTCTTCTCCCGCCGGAGTTGGTACATTTCCTGTAAAGTTCCTTAACCGTCGATAACCGAAATTAGTGTGAGGAGGGCTTGTTTTCTGACATTTAGCCAGCAAATCTCCAATAGCCACGATAAATTCAGGCCCGATCATGGCCAACGGACTGGGCACGGGAACACTTTCGGCTTCGCCACGTGGCGCACTTGGCTGAATCAGTTGGACTTCCACCTCATCGGTCAGCTTCACGCTCGCGCCCCGAAAACATGCTGGAATACCTTTTCTCCATTCGAGAAGAACATGCGTGTGAGAGGTATCTGGGTTTTTCTTAATGTCCAGAATTAACCCCCGATGATCTGGTGCTAGCGTGGCCACGGCCTGGCGAATCTGATCTTCGGCCCAAGTGTCTGCAGGAATATCCATGACTATGCAACATGCTAACTGACTACTGTGCTCCCCACACCATTCGGCAGCAGTGTCTGGATCCATATTTAACCCTTTAGATGCGGTTTTTCCAGAGACTGAATCCCGGAAACGAGCCCCACGTGTAGCGCTCACTCCCGGAGGAGCCGCTGAAAATGAACCACGGGTCAGTCTCCCCGCACTAGGGAATAAATATACTCCAACACGCTGGACAGTTTTACAATTTAAAAGGTTTACTAAAAGGTTTGCAGCTCTTGAGACACGGTATATACAGGAAGCTTTACAGTACTTTCGTAACACGATAAACGCGTAGCGGTAAAAGAAACGAAAACCCGAGGGCATCGTGTTTTCGGAAAAAAAAACCCCCGACCGAGCAGAAAATTAAAAGATACGAAATTCGAGGAAAAACCCCGTAGCGGGACACAATAAAATACACAGTTCTTGTATCACGGTAAACGCGCAGCGGGAACAAAAAAAGGAAGGTTGTTCAGAATGTAACTTTAACTTGGCCCCCTTGTATGAATTTGAAAAAAAAAGGAAACGGAGTCCTGCACAGGTTAAGTCCCAGAACGTGAAGTGGTATGTATTTGTGTGTGTAGGGTACCCGGGTACTTTTCAACTGGCCAGTGAGTTTACTTTAACGATGTCTTCGACTAGTCAGTTGGGGCCCTGTGGGTTTTAGAAGGAAAAACAGCAGCGTACGCTCTTATTTACACACGGCCTTGGGGGCCTCTCACCCATCCAGCGCAAGCTTGAGGTTCCGCTGACCCAGGACGTCTCTCCGCTCGATATTGACTGGGGACGCCGACCACCGGATCTGTTGTCTGGCCTTCTGTCTGTCAGCCGCGACTCAGCCAGCTTACCGCCTGCTCCCCGCTTCAATCGACCGCGGTACTCCTTACTCGAGGGGTCTTCTCTCCTTAGCACTGCACTCGGATAATAGCTGGTGATGTCTATCTCCCGCAAGGCTGGGTGACCCAATTCTAAGGCCCGATCCACTCTGTCTGCGCTCCGGCCTATCTTTTGGTCTCTCCTTCTCTGCGTGTGCATCCGCTCTCCCCTGCTCCCTGGCGCGCTCTGCCTGTTCTCCACGAGGTGCAGGATGTACAGCGTCTCCACAAACCCACCCACTTCCTGTTTCTTCGCAAAGCATGCCGGGACATGTAGTTCGAGTGTCCAGGATCTTTAATCGTGATTGTCTCCATCTTGTGGCCAAAAATGGGTACTGCCACAGTAAACTTTAACACATCGCTACACATATATACCACTTATTAGAGTACTAACTAGTATAACACAATAATTGTGTACAGCCCTATGGTTGGGGTAAATATATAATACAGCACAGTAAGCCAAAGCTGGTAGATCACACCTTCCTGTGGTCAGATCGATACAACCCTATAATGTGAGATCCACAACAACTCAATGCTAAACCTTCACTTAAGCTCCTTAATAAGAGTAGAAGGAAAAAAGAATGGAATCCCACCTTAAGTAAACCTTAATAGGTTTTAATCATATTTGTTAGCATGTTGTGACATGGTTAGCTATAGTTGCAGAAAGATCGAAGGATAGAATTCCCACATTCCGAAATTTATATATAGTGCTCTCCTATACCTTGGAGAGGGTAAAATCGCCACTCAGATGATATCAGATGGTACCAATGCGTTTACTCCTAAGTCTAGACAACACATGCAGGGTTATTCAGAGAGCAGTGAAAAGCAGGAGAATGACTGGAGAATGAAAAATTCTAGGTTAAAATAGCCAAACCAGGAAAATTCTCCCTTTCATCTCACTTTCCAAATCGGCTATTTTGACCTAGAATTTTTCATTCTCCAGTCATTCTCCTGCTTTTCACGCTCTCTGAATAACCCTGATGGAGTTGATCAAAGATTGCTGCAAAATAGCCCCAATGGCTACAAAATTGTTAACTAGTCATATCGCCTGAAAACAGCAGTGCCTAGATGCCAAATAACTGCTAAAATCAATATATCATTAAAGATAGCAAATGCTAACGCGCGTTTCTCCACTAGCAAAGAGCAGCTTCGTCCAGAGCATTCTTTTTACCAAAAAGCATTTTTTATACCAAAAAAGTTCGAAGTTCGCGAACTTGCGAACGGCCAAAGTTCGAATCGAACTCCGAACTGATCGAACCGAACAGCTCATCCGTACTGACCACAGGAAGGTGTGATCTACCATCTTTGGCTTACTGTGCTGTATTATATATTTACCCCAACCATAGGGCTGTACACAATTATTGTGTTATACTAGTTAGTACTCTAATAAGTGGTATATATGTTTTTCCACCCAGCCCATTTACAATCATTGTGACGGTCTATATATCGCCGGGGAATTTAGTCAAATCCTGTTACTAACCAATTAAGGATAGATCTGTAATCTAGCAAGCAGTGGTTTTTGTATCCCTATGAATCTAAAATCATTCCCTACTGATGTAGGGCTAATTAACAGTAGCCTGTTTGCCTCAAATCAAACATAGAATTGTCTGTCTATACTCATGTAACTTTTATTAGATAATTCTAAAAACATATTTATTGTATGTCTGTAATTTGAAACCAGCACAAGTGGCATAAGCCAGCTAATGAAGCTGCGATATTTTTGCCTCTATTCACTTTCTGTTTTTATATATATATATATATATATATATGTATATATGTATATATGTATATATGTTAGTCGGAAAATTCAGAACAATAATAACAATAAATATATATATATGTGTTAGTCGGAAAATTCAGAACAATAATAACAATAAATATATATTAAAAAAACCATAAAAAGTTTTTTACTTCCATAGTTGCTCATGGTGATTCCTTAACCCCTTAGTGACCGGGCGGTTTTACACGAATCCGTCCGTTCGTGACCGCTGCTGTTTTTACGTTTCTGCGCTCTTAGTGTTTACGTCAAATTTTCCTCTTACTCGTTTATGTAACCCACACATATTTTACACTGTTTTTCTCGTCACTAAATGGACTTTATAAAGATACCATTTTTTTCATCATTTCATATAATTTACTATAAAAAATATTGTGAAATATGACACAAAAATTGAAAAAACACCACTTTTTCGAACTTTGACCCCCAAAATTTCTTATGTATCAACAACTGTCAAAAAAAATTAATTCGTTAGTAGTTTCTAAATTTAGTACTGAGTTTAGCAAACCCAATGTTTACATATTCCTCGCTTTTTTCCTTATTTATGCAACAATAAGTGCAAGTAGCACTTTGCCATTTCCAAAGAGTTTATTTTCAAAACTAGTGCTAGTGACATTGTAACACTGATATCTGTCACTAATTCCTGAATAACCCTCCACATATACATATTTTTTTAAAGTACACAAATCAAGGTATTAAACTTGGGGTATTTTGACTCTTTCCATGCAAACCATTTTACCACAAATCTATGCCAAAGTTTGAGAAAAAAAAAAAATTGGTGATTTTTTTTTTTTGAACGCAATTTAAGAATACATGTACTGTGAACTTTAAGGTTTACTGCCAAAAAGCACCCCAAAATATGTTCAGCAACATCTTCTGAGTAAATTGATACCACCCATGTATAGGTATGTCGGGTCATTTGGGGGCTAATAGGCCTTATTTGGGGGGTGCGCATTTCAGTTTTCCAACTTGGAATTTTCACATTTCGTCATCATGCACCCATGTCCTATTTGGGACATTTTTGAAGCCGGCCAAAGTAATTTACCCCCATCAAACCATATATTTTTAGAAAGGGCACACCCTGGGGTGCTTCAAAGAGTTGTATTTTAACACTTTCCATGCACTAGCTCTATGTCAAACTTTCAGGTAGTCACACTTTTGTGTTATTTTTTCACACACATTGTACTTTAGGCATGAATTGTCAAATCCAGTTATGGGTTACTGCCAAAAACACCCCAAAATATGTTCAGCAACATCTTCTGAGTAAATTGATACCACCCATATATAGATTTGTTCTGTTGTTTTTTGGGTGCTTACGCCAATCTTTGACATGTGCTTGTCAATTTTCTAATTTGACATACAGTATCTTCTTGTGCTGATCTTCTTTTTAGGGGCCTTTTTACATACCCCAGTTTTATGAACGTGCATATATTTGGTAAGCTAACACCCCAAAGTATTGTAAATGGAGTGTTTTTATGCTATGGATGCATCCGTTTGCTCCAAAAAATTGGATACAGTTTGGTGGTCATTTTTCATTTTCACACCCACATCAGTTTTGGACTGTGATTTAGGAGACACTGTTGTTTGTTACTGCATGAAAACTCTCCAGGTTGTTTTCTGCAAGGTCTCCTGAGTACACCCATGCCCCCCATGCATAGGTTTGCCAGGATTTTGGGAAGGTTCAAATACAATTTTTATGACTTTGTCATTAGAGTTGAAATTGAGATTATTTCTTCAGCTAGGCCTATCTTTGGTTTTGGGTCTACCGCATACCCCAGTTTGAATTATTGCCAGAAAATTGTTTATATTTGTTATGTTGACACCCTAAGGTATTGCATATGGAGTGCTTTGATGCCATGGATGCAACGGTTTTAGCCCAAAACATTTGAGAAGGTGTGCGGCGGTAATTTTTCAATTTTCAGATTTTTACGCCCACAGTAGTTTTGGACTGTGATTTAGGAGACACTGTTGTTTGTTACTGCATGAAAACTCTCCAGGTTGTTTTCTGCAAGATCTCCTGAGTACACCCATGCCCCCCATGCATAGGTGTGCAAAGATTTTGGCAAAATACAGCACCAATTGTAGAACATAAAAATGTACGAATAAAATGTAAAAGTCTGGTGCCTGTCAAACTGGGGATGCTCTCTAGGGGGCACAGGCTGTTGTCACTGAAGTGCATGAAACGCAAAATGTTTTCATACCTTCTACGTGACATTGATGGGGGTAAATGGGGGTAGAGCAGATGGGGCTACTGCTCCAGTAGGAGCGAATTGAGGGCTTCTTTATGATGCCCTCAGCATAGTAAGTGCCCAGAATTTCAGAAATTCTGGCACATCTAGCGGGGTCCATTGCTGCCTTGCCAAGTAGGAGTCTGGCTTCGCAGCACAATGCTGATGGGCATACAGATTTGATTGGGCCACGATGTGGCCCAACAAATCATCCCCCATAAGCACCTGCAAAAACTGTGTGGCGGTAAATCCTGCAACATCAATATTGATGCCAGGATTTGCCGTGAAAGGAGGGATATCTGGCCTCTGGCGATGAGGCACTACCCACTCCTCAGCTGGAGCTGTGCGTCTCCTGCTGGCAGGTGGTGACCCAGGATCTGCATCAGAAACATCACTAGATACATCAGCCAGCGTAGATAATGTATCTAGCGACGTCTCTGAGCAGTTAGCGGGGTCGAAATGAGGGTCTGAGTCTGACGCAGATGCCTCAGATTCTGACGCCAGGATGGCATATGCCTCCTCGGCGCTGTACACCCTCTCAGACATTATATATAATAGATTATAAAATTTTATAATTATAATATATATATATAAGCGGATTGTTGGTTCTTAGAAGAACCGTTGGGTTTCACAAGAAAATACAAATAAACACCTAAATCTCTCTAAATCCCTCTAAACCTGCCTCAATTCTTCTAAATCTCCCTAAAATCTCTCTAAATCTGCCTCAATTTTTCTAATCTCACTAAAATCTCTAACCTGTCAAATCTGATCTCTCTCTCTCGCTCACCAAAACACAAGTGAGGAGAGGGAGGGAGAATCACAGAGGTCAGAGCCAATATTAACAAAATATTGACCTGACCTGACAAATTAGAAATTTTATTTTGATTTTTTCTAACTTCTGATTGGATGTTGCTAGCCTGCCTCTCTGATGAGGCAGGCTAGGAACATCCCACTCAGCCCCAAGATGACCCTGCCCTTAGAACCCTAACCCTAGCCCTAACCCTAACCCTACCCCTAACCCTACCCCTAACCCTACCCCTAACCCTACCCCTAACCCTACCCCTAACCCTAACCCTAACCCTAACCCTACCCCTAACCCTAACCCTACCCCTAACCCTAACCCTACCCCTAACCCTAACCCTACCCCTAACCCTACCCCTAACCCTAACCCTACCCCTAACCCTACCCCTACCCCTAACCCTACCCCTAACCCTAACCCTACCCCTAACCGTCAGCTTATTTTATTTATTTTTATTTATTTTTACTTTTTTTTTCACTTTTTTTTTTCACTTTTTTTTTCACTTTTTTTTTACTTTTTTTTACACATTTTTTTTACTCTGCTGGGTGCCTTGATCCCTCGAGGCACCCAGCAGAGCACCTGATCACTGATATGATCGTTTTTGTACTGAGTGCCACGATACCTCGTGGCACTCAGTACTTCCTGCCGCTACCGGAAGTGATCGCTCGGGGGGAGCGATCACGGACGGACGGCGGCAGGTAAGCATATTGCAAGGATGCCTCGATGTCGAGGCATCCTTGTAATATACTCAGAGCAGCTGGAAGCGATACCGATCGCTTCCAGCGCTCTCTAGAAGTGCCGGGCACCTCTCCGGTAAAACCGGATGTTGATCGCTCCCGGGGAGCGATCACATGGTGCCCCGGCACTTCTAACCGCCATTGCACAGCTGCCTGGACTCCCAGGCAGCCTGCAATGGCGTTTGAGCTGCTGGAAGCGATCCGATCGCTTCCAGCGCTCAAAAAACGGCAGGACGTACCATGTACGTCAGCGGGTCTAAGAGAGACCCGCTGCAATGACGTACATGGTACGTCCTCGTCCTTAAGGGGTTAAACACGGGGAATGTATACCCCTGAATACTATATCTATCCCCTTATAACACCCCCAGTCTAACGTTAAATACTTTGGGCTATATTACAATCGGCTCATTAAGTAATTACCACTGGTGTTTTTAATTGGTTGTGCATTTAAAAGGCAGGGAGAATCAGTTTGTTACACATTCAGGGTTATTCAGAGAGTGTGAAAAGCGGGAGAATGACTGGAGAATGAAAAATTCTAGGTCAAAATAGCCGATTTGGAAAGTGAGATGAAAGGGAGAATTTTCCTGGTTTGGCTATTTTGACCTAGAATTTTTCATTCTCCAGTCATTCTCCAGTCATTCTCCTGCTTTTCACGCTCTCTGAATAACCCTGATTGTTTTACCAGCTGATGAAGTCGGTACGCCGACGAAACGCGTCCTGGATACAATTTATATTTTATTAAAGCGCTTGTTTTTACCCTGCCGTTTCCTGCTTTTCGTATGGGCAGAGGTTTTGTGGATTTTTCCCATAAAAACCCACTTGCTGATGTTCCTAGAGCCTGGCAGGCTCCACCTAAAGTAAGTGGAAAATCGGCCATTCTCTGTGAAATAAGTGTTTAACAGAATTGCACTAGGGAGATTCTCTGTCTTTTCTGTTTATATAATCCATATACACGATCTCTATTAAGAATCCTTGAGGGTGGATGGGCACCCGTGAAAAAGAAGAAAAAGACCCACGAGCCACATCACACCAGAGCCAGTACAGTCTCCAGTGCAGTTTGTAAGTGTGTGATAATTATACACTAATTACTCTTGTGTTATACAAACGTATTGCGCAATTATTTCTCTACTAGGTGGAAAACCTGCCCAGAGGGCAGTCTATTGATAAGTGTGGTGCGCATGAATGCTGGTGGAAATGAAAACACAGCAGCATCAAAAGTTAAATATTTTTAGTGACTATTTTGAATAAATTTCTTTGAATACAACATTTTTAGTGAAGCATGCATCAGTCCCTGGTAATAAGTAGCCTTGTTCACGTCTATCGATGACTTTGATTTTAACGTCCGCAGAGCTCTTGACTCGAGAGAATGCAACATATAGTTGTCCATGGCTGAAGACGGGTTCTGGTAAATAGATGCCAACTCTGTCCAAGGTTTGTCCTTGGGATTTGTTAATAGTCATTGCAAATGCCAATTTAAAAGGAAATTGTCTCCTTCGTAAAACAAATGGAAGTTCGGTGTTACTTGAGGCTAAATCAATTCTAGGAATGAAAATGTTTTTTTCGTTCAGAGGTAGGTGTCAATACTTGAGCAATGATCAAATTTTGTCGCATAGCTGCCACAATCAGTCTTGGTCCATTACACAGGCCTCTCTTTGTATCCAGGTTACGCAGGAGCATAATAATACAGCCAATTTTGAGTTTCAGTTTATGAACTGGCATCCCAGAAGGAGCCAATTCATTTAAGAACTCAATGGGGTAATTATCCTTGTCTTCCTGTGATTCCTTCATCAATAGAATCAGTGCATAAATAAGTGTAGCTCTCACCTTCTAACAAACTAAGCACTTTTTGGGGCATAAAATTGCAGTTTTCTCAAACATTGAAATATCGTCAGGGTGTAAATGGTCACCATAAATTTCCTTGACAATGGAGTTTTTGCAGATCATTTTGGATGGTATCTGAAAAATATCTTGATGGAAGTCATGTTGGTTTGTGAGTTTCCATCACCAAGTTTTATTAGCCAAGAGCTGAACTCTGGATCCACAGATCTTACATTTGTTTGCAGCTTTATGATCTTAAATTTATCCCATAGTGTATTGAATTTAATGCTGGATTCAACGATTGCTGATCGACTGCCATGTGCCACAACAGGTAGAGTTTGTCGGAAACCGCCTCCAAGGATAATTGTTTTACCGCCAAAAGGTTTGATGTTTTTCATGAGCTCTTGCAGTAGTTTGTCAACGCATCTGAGAGCATCACTTGGAGTCATGGTTGATTCACCCCAAATTATAATTTTTGCTTTTCTAAGGATTGTGGCATCATTAGATGTTTGCCTCATGGAAGATGTTGAAGTGTCCAACAAAGGAACAGGCAGTTTAAATTGTGAGTGATATGTGCGTCCACCCTCTAGCAAATTAGCAGCAATTCCAGTAGAAGCAACAGCTTATGCTACCTCTTTGTTTCCTCTAAATGAATGCAATAAAGTTTGTTATAGGTGTAGCGCTGGTTTAAATACTGCCGCTGTAGTTACTTGTTTCTGGCCACCAGGGGGAGACGAACGCAATGTAAACTGATACTGGACACTTTTGGACTACATTTTCCAGCATGCTTTGGGGCAGGAACAGGAAGTGGGTGGGGAGAACCGAGAGACATCCGCAACCTCGTGCAGAGGAGAGCAAGTGCGCGCCAAGGGGTGATTAGAGCAAGACGCACGTGAGACAAGGAGCAATCGTGACCAGGCCGGAGCACAGGTGCTGCTTTGCGGAGCTGGAGATCGGCCCAAAATCACTTGCCAGAAGACCTACCAACCTATCGGTGAGAAGTTTAAAAGATACAGAACTGCAGAAGGACCCCAAGTTAGGAGACCGCGATGATCTAACGGGAGTGCAGGGGGTGAGCTGAGCATCTTGTGGCAGAAGCAGACAAGCGGATCCGGTGGCACAGAGTCCCAGTCAAGACCAGCGGAAAGACGTCCTGAGTCGAGCAGAGAGCAGAGTATCTGGCGGATGGGTGAGAGGCCTTCCCGCCACAGTGAAAAATAATAAAGCACGCTGCAGTTTGTCTAAACCAACAGGGCCCCAACGTGACTAGTCGAAGACACATTGAAACCATTCACTGGCCAGTTGAATCTAGTACCCGGGTACCAACACACGCATACACGTACACCTTCTTGGGACACAACCTGTACGGGACTCACATTTCAGCAACGAAGGGGTTAAAATTCATTTTTCTTTTCTGCTGCGCGTTTCTCACATTACGAACTTCTGTAAATATACAGTTGTGTTCAAAATTATTCAACCCCCACTGAAATTGAGTGTTTTGGCCAGTATGACATTGATTTTGATCATACAGTCATCTTGCTTACAATTAAATCAAAGAGGCACGTGTAGGTCAAACAAATATAACATAACATTTAGAATGAAATAACCACAAATGTCTTTTCTGTGCTCACATCATTATCAGTTTTATTCAACCCCCAAGTGACATTCAATCTTAGTACTTAGTGCAACATCCTTTTACAGTTATAACAGCTTTTAAACGGGAAGCATAGCTTGACACAAGTGTCTTACAGCGATCTACGGGTATCTTCGCCCATTCGTCATGGGCAAAAGCCTCCAGTTCAGTCAGATTCTTAGGCTTGCGCACTACAACTGCTTTCTTTAAGTCCCACCAGAGGTTCTCAATCGGATTTAAGTCAGGTGACTGCGATGGCCACTCCAAAATGTTTTAATCTGCAACCATGCTCTAGTGGACTTGGAGGTATGCTTGGGATCATTGTCCTGTTGAAAGGTTCAACGTCTCCCAAGCCTCAGGTTTGTGACGGACTGCATCACATTGTCATCCAATATCTCCTGGTACTGAAGAGAATTCATGGTACCTTGCACACGCTGAAGCTTCCTGTACCTGCAGAAGCAAAACAGCCCCAAAGCATGATTGACCCCCCGCCATGCTTCACAGTAGGCAAGGTGTTCTTTTCTTCATAGGCCTTGTTCTTCCTCCTCCAAACATAGCGTTGATCCATGGGCCCAAACAGTTCTAATTTTGTTTCATCAGTCCACAGAACACTATCCAAAACTTCTGTGGTTTGTCCACATGACTTTTGGCATACTGCAGTCGACTCTTCTTATTCTTTGGAGACAGCAAGGGGTGCGCCTGGGAGTTCTGGCATGGAGGCCTTCATTACGCAGTGTGCGCCGTATTGTCTGAGCTGAAACTTCAGTACCCACATCTGACAAATCTTTTCTCAGTTCCTCAGCAGTCACACGGTGACTTTTCTCTACTCTACGCTTCAGGTAGCGCACAGCAGTCGAAGTCAGCATCTTCTTTCTGCCACGACCAGGTAGCGTTTCAACAGTGCCCTTTGCCTTGAATTTGCGAATGATGCTTCCTATGGTCTCTCTTGGTATGTTTAACATCTTTGCAATCTTCTTATAGCCATTGCCCTTCCTGTGAAGAGTAATCACCTCTTCTCTTGTCTTCCTGGACCATTCTCTTGACTTCACCATGTTTGTAACCACACCAGTAAATGTCTAGAAGGAGCTGAGTATCACAGTCATTTTAAAGCTGCCTAATTGGTGCTTATTATGCTTTATTGCTGCTCCGTGACATCCACAGGTGTTTTCAATACCTGATTGAAAACACTTGAATGAACCTCTGTTCTTCAGAGTGGTAGTCTTTAAGGGGTTGAATAATTGTGTCAATGAAGAATTCACAAAAGAAACATTTACTACTGTATTACAAAACCAATTGATGTCATTTTGGTTCTTTAAAAAGTCCTTGTAGGATTTCATTCTGAATACAATTACAAATGTACACTAAATTCCCTAAAACCCTTTACAGCATTGGGGGTTGAATAATTTTGAACACAACTGTATATGTATACCGTGCTGCTCTATGCCAGTTTATTTGAGATCCGTAAACTATAGAACTTATAAAATCCACAACAGTGCTGGTGTATATTTATTCCCTAGTGCGGGGAGACTGACCTGAGGTTTAAATTCAGTGGCTCCTCCGGGAGTGAGCGCTACATAGGTATGTTTTGCCACTACCTCCAGGTCCATCGAGAAAGTAACACCTTTGGGGTAATGTATCGTTTTGGGTGGCAGAAAGAATGTCTTCAAAAGTTTCTCTTTGTAGATCATTTAAAGCTGCCTGCATTTGTACTCCAATGTGACTTTCAAGAACTGCATCATAGATGTCTGTTGTTTTGGCGGTTGAATAGTCGGTAGGCGTTGGTAAACCGAAATCCTGACATTTTTTCCCGTTAACAATTAAAATGTCTTGAATGTCTAATAGAGCATTATTGAGACATGGTTGGCAGTCTGGTGTGTGGCCAGGGTGTCTCTTCAATGAGTTGTTGTTTATATTTTTCAAATAGTTGTTTTGCATTTGGTGGAGATGAAGGGCACAAATGTTGGCAAAAACTCTCGAAGCAGTTGAGGCATCATCTCACTTGAAGCTTCGTGAAGAGTCAAGTCCCATAATTCTTCATCCTGAAAAAGACCGAGTCTTTGAGCAGCTTCTTTGAATGTTGGAAATTGCACACCACCAACTGTTCGGATATGTTCAAATGAGGTGGCTCCTTTAACAGATTTAAAGTAATCTCAAGCAAAATCTCTCCACATCCGAATTTATGTTAACAGAGTACATTCGCCCAATAGTGTTATTTTCTCGCTGTCTCAATCTTCTTTCCCATGTGATATTTTTCCCTTGAAATACAAAATGTTGTGGAATATCAGTATACAGGAACTCGCGGGCGGCCACATCTTCTCTGTTTAAGGTAAACCAAGCTGTCAATGTTGTGTCTCTTGATTGGGTTCTTTCTATAGCATTCCTGATGTTATCTTCATTAAAGTATACCGACTGTTCGCCAGAAAGGTGGATTTGTAATCGCACGATGGTATGTGTTTGATGGTGCATTTTGAAACCAAGAAGGTGCCATGCTGCTTCTGGAGCTGTCACATATCTGGAATCCATGAAGGAGGTGATCTCGTCATGATGGAGCGTTGCATGTTCTTTGATGGCAATATTTGCACAGTCATGTCCTTTATAGATGTATTTGAATAAGTACTTTACACTTTTTATAGAAGCGCAGCTCTCAACGTTTATATGGCAGTTGTATTTTAAAGCTAATAATGGGTTGTATGGCACAACCCAAGAGTTATTGATTATTTTTCCATTTACTTCAATTGAAGCAGCTGTTTGTGTTCTCCGGTACAGTGGATAGCCGTCCATGTTTGGCAAAGTTTGGTCTTGGTATGGTTTTAGGACGTTTTTTGAGCAAACACCATCAGCCATGCATGGCGAATTAATATTATGAGGCCCACATGGTCCATGTATCATGTGTTTGATGACTATTGCATGTAATCGGGGTTGTGCCTGAATGTCGGGGATTTCTGCTGAAATGAACCTATTAATAGCATCAGCATCTTTAAGCTTATCTTGAGGTGATAATATGAGTAAAATATGTGCATGAGGTAATCCACGTTTTTGAAACTCTATTACATGAATTTTAGCGACAGGTTTACCTAACACATGTTTGTTTGTGATGTCGTGTAGTAGTTCTTTTAGCTTTAAGTTGAAAACTTTGGCAACCAAATCAGGGCGGTATTCCACTGCTTGACCTTCTGTAATATTTTCTATAATTTCTGGCCATGTTGGGTTGCATGTCATTGTTATGAAGAAGTCAGGCTTACCATATTTTCGCACAATAGCCATGGCATCTTGGTAGTTTTGCAGCATGTTTCTGGGACTACCTTGAAATGTTGATGGAAGTATTACTGCTTTTCCTGGTATCAAGCCCTGTTCTTTGGCAGCGTTTTGTAGATGGTCCATGAGACCTGTGTATTTTTCAACTCGTAATTTGGACTGATTTTGTCGTACATAATTTAGACGGTTACCTTCGGTCTTAACATATGTGTCTACAAAGTACTGTTGAGTTAATTTGCCTGCATTTAAAAATGGGTTGAAATCTTTTCGGATGGAAAGCATGTAGCCATAAAATTGCATTTGAGTGACCCTTTCTCTTGGCTTAGCAGACGAATGACTGCGTATGGTTTTAACAGTAGTAGGGGTGTAGTTAAGTTTAATGCGAGGTGACCAACTTTGGTCCCCAAATGGAAATAAAAGTGGATAGAGCATCGGCTCTAAGTTTGGATCTAAAATGCTTATCCTTTCTGGTTTTCTGTCTGCGTTTTGAGTTCGGCAATGAATAATAAGCTCTCTTTCGAGAGGAGGTTCTCCATCATCATTTTGAAAAATAATAGCTACTTCATTACTGCGAGGTGCATTGTATCTGCGTTGATCGTCCGTGCGATCTTGTACTATCGCCATGGTGACAGTTGGTGTTATAGTGCCATTTTGTATAGCCTCCTGTAAGGATTCTTGTTCTACCTCATTTAACATTTTACAGGCTTCTGCAAAAGGCTTATTTTTATCCATAAAAGAGCTTAACTCTGTCATGAGCTCAGGGTTGCGTTTTGAATTTTCATTAATCATGAGGCGTTGTTTAGCGGCCTCATCGGGGTCAAGAATATATAGTTGTGCAAACTTTGGGTTATCCTCATTGTGCGGATGAAGAGATGCAGTTCGGTGGTAAATCTGGCCATTAATTCTAAAGCAGTAAGGTCCATAACCAGGAGGAGGAGTAATGTTTGCCCCCATGGAAGCAAATGCTAAGGAACTGTTCATAGAGCGAATGTTTTGCTTGAAATTTTTGGAATGCTTATGAGCGCCTGTCATTAGACTTTCTATTAAAGGAGCAACTTTAATGGGCTCCATGTATACTTTTCCTTTGTTGCAGCATTGAGTGAATAGTCTGTCGGATGGCTGGTGTGTATTAAAATGCAGTGCATTGCAGTTGGTGCACAGAACATCGAGTTTTCCACAATAATGTTGTTGCATTTGTTGTTCACTTTCTTCATTGTTAATTTGTTCTTTTATTTTTTGTTGTGCTAAAGTGTTTTTAATTCTTTCGTGACACCTTGCATTTTCATCCATGTTTGCTCTCTCCTGAATGAATTTTCATTTTTTGGCATCTGGCATGTCGTGTGTGCTACTTTCTGTGTCATTTCGTCCCCTTTTACCGACAGATGCTAGTGGTAAATCCATTTTTTTTTTTGTGTGATTCCCTTTGGTTTGGGGGTTTTTTTTGTGCGATTCTCTCCGGGGCTTGTGATTTTTCGGACGCTCTGTGGTGGGCTCAGAGCAGTAAATCAATTTTTTTTTATTTTTTCGATTTTGTTTATTTTTTCTTTTTGTGTGATTTTCTTTTGTTTTTTTGTATTTATTATTATTTTTTTAAATCAGGTGTGATGTTGGACAGTGGTTTTTTTTGGGGGGTTTTTTTGTGCGATTCTCTCCAGGGCTTGTGATTGTTCGGACGCTCTGTGGTGGGCTCAGAGCAGTAAATCAAATTCTTTTTTTTAGATTTGGTTTATTTTTTTTCTTTGTGTGATTTTCTTTTTTTATTTTTGTATTAATTTTAGTATTATTTTAAATCAGGTGTGATGTTGGACAGTGTGGTTTTTTTTCTCCTTTTTTTTTGTGTCCTGGCTTTTTGTGTGGTGGCTGTAAGCTGCAGGGGCTCTATATTATGTTGGCCCTCCAAGCTCTGTGCACTGAGTGGTGGGGGTGTTGTGAGCTTTGCAGGCTCTTTTTTTGGTAGGGGGGACACAGTTTTGTTTTTAATATATAATTTATTTGGAGCAGGGTCTGAGTGGTTTGGCCCTCTGAGCTATCCGGGCTCTGTGGTGGAGATGGTCAGAGCTTTGTGGTGTTTTGGGGGGGGGTGGCACAACTGTCTTGTTTTTTTGTGGGCAGGTGGGTTTGCCGTTGGTAGTGGGGGTTCTGTGCTCGGTGGTTTGTTATTGTTGTTTTGAGGGTGCACAACTGTGTATTGTTTTTCTGTGGCTGGGTGCGGAAAAGTTGGCGTCCGCGGTGGGGGCTCTGTGCTCGGTTTCTTGGCGGGGAGCACAACTGTTTTTTGCTTTTTTGTGGCTGGGTGCGGTGGAGTTGCCGTTCGCGGTGGGGGCTCTGTGCTCAGTGTTTATTTTTTGCTAGTTTGACGCTGCCGGGTTCTGCGAGAGCTTCAGTGGGGTCCAGAGTCTGCGCTGCCTGTGTTGTGTCTGAGGTGTTTTGGCACGCCTTTGTGCGCGTGCTGCGGCGGGTGACTGCGTGCGCACCCAGCACTATGCTGGGAGCGCACGCATTCGTCTGTTTCGGCGGTCGCATGCGCACGCAGCCAGCATTACGCTGGTTGCGCGCGCATGCGCAGTCCGTTTTTTGGACGATGGACACGCTGGAGCTTATTGCTTTATGTTATAGATGATTTTTCCTCCTATGCTATGAGCGGACCTTGAGAAGATCATCTGTTCAGAATACAAAGTGTATGTCTTTGTTTATTGACTGCGCTGTACCATCACTAGCTTTGTTTTTTTGGAGAAACCACCAGCACTGGTACTCAGCGACGGTTCACCTGTATTAGGTGGGGATTATTTGAAGGGCTCCACTGAAATTTTCTTCTTAGTACTATGTCTGTAATTTGCTTCTTTATACTTATGGTTTTACATGTGTCTAGGTACACTGATTGGAAATAAAGTGAATGGAACCGGTGATGAGATTTGCTACACTACGGACTATAAACTGGATTGCAATTCTAATTTCGTAGAGAACATAACATGTAAAGTATCCAATGGAAGTGAATTCATCAGCAGAGTAATGACTATTATATATTGGGGTAAGAAAAAACAAACATATACATACATCCGAAGCACATAATACAGCTGACTTTGGGTTTTAATATCTCCTTTATTTTTCTCTGTTCATGTGGTATAAAAAGACAGTCATGGCCCACCTATACTATCTATGAGATTGCTGCCAATCCAAAACAATTTGAAAAAACTGGGCCACACTACAGTCTTCGCGCTAAAACGGGGATCCTAGGGAGAAAAACCTGCGTCTGCAGGTTTCTCCCTAGCGTCCCCATTTTAGCGTGAGATTACGATGCAGGCGCTAGATAAGCTGCCTGCATTGTTATCGGGATGCTAAACCCCAGGACTCCCATGAGGCAGACGCCGCTGGTCACATGGTTGACGTAGTGATCCCCAGTCTCTCCCTGCTCCTGGCAGACAGAGGAAGCGATTGGAGCCACTGTCCTCGCTGTTGGATTAGATGTGAGTATCTGTTTTATTTGGGGGGGTTTCTGTTGGTGCTGCCGGATTCTGCAGCAGCGGAATGCGTTAGCACCAAATCCAGGCTGTGGTTAACTGTCGTGTAACCGCAGCTGGACTGTAATTAGCGTTAGTACATTGTAATCCTAACAGTAATTAACACTTTGCACTCCCCATGTTAAGTATAGGGAGCGCAAAGTACAGTAACCTCGCACTGAAAAGTGCAAGATTCTAATCGCTAATGGGTTTTATAACCCGTTAGCGTTTGGATTGTAATATGGTGCACCCGCGCTAGGGCCACCAAAGCTAACGTTAACACTCACTCAGGTGAGCACTAACGTTAGCGTGTAACATGTAATGTGGCCCACAGTTTTTTATTTTTAACATTTTGCATACCTAGGGCAATTTTACAAAGTTGGTGCTAACTTAACCAGAGCTGTTGTAAACGCACCAGAGCCTTTATTGGGCATCATTACCTTCTCGCTAACATTTGCGCTCACCTGAGTGAGCGTTGCCATTAGCTGGGGTGGCCCTAGTGTGGGCGCACCATTTAACAATCCAAGCGCTAGCGGGTTAAAAAACCCATTAGTGATTGGTATCTTGCGCTTTTCAATGCGAGGTTACTGTACTTTGCGCTCCCTATGCTTAACATGGGGAGCGCAAAGTGTTAATTAGCGTTAGGATTACAATATACTAACGCTGATTAACGTCCAGCTGCGGTTAATTCGAAAGTTAACCACAGCCTGGACCTGGTGCTAACAGATTCCGCTGCTTCAGAATCCGTCAGCACCCGCAGAACCGCCCCCCCCCCAAAATCGATCAGATGCTCATCTCCTATCCTGCGGCGAGGACGGCAGCTCCAACCGCCTCCTCTGTCCGCCGAAAGCAGGGAGAGACTGGGGGGAAAAGTCCCCCAGTCTCCCTCTGCGGATCACTACGCCAACTATATTCTTTAAACCAAATCTGATGGGCAGCGTGTCCTGGTTGCGCTAACAGCACAAGCCTCCATTGAGTCCTATGGACTCCGGGAGGTGATATTCACGGTGGTACGTTGGCGCTGCAGTAAGTATCCAGGAGGTTAGAGCTGCTGAACCAGAACCTGCCCCATAATATGACTCTAAAACGGGGACACTAAAGAGAATCAGCAAAAAATTAGCATCCCCGTTTTAGCGCCGAGTTCATAATAGGGCCCATATTGTGCTCTACAGGGGCATTGCAACAAATAAAGCTTGTTTTTACTAGAATCATGAATAAACTGATTAATAGAATATTCCTTTCCTGTCCAAATAAATGTAAAAGAGATTGTTTTTCTATTTTGAAATTTACAGGCATTTTCCACACTTGAAAAAAAACGTTTGGCTTTTCTTCAATTAGATATAGTTCTTTTTTTCCTTTTTTTTTAATCCCATATTTATCTTCTCTTAGATGACTGGATGCTAAAATCGATTTTAAATTACCCGCCCTTTTAAAAATATCCCTCGGTTTCTCAGGGGATTGGGTCGTAACACTTCCTCTGCCTGTAAAACATGCCAGTATTTCCTAAAAATTCCTTGTATTCGTTTAGAATGCAGATTATAGCGGGTAATGAAAGTTAAATCTAAACCCTGAAAAGCCGGTCTTGGCTCTCTCAAAAATGAAAAAAAACTTCCTCTATAACATTTTTCTAAATAACATCTATTCATAACTCTAGCTTGTTGTATGAATACCTGCTTTTATGAACAATTTCCACATATTCTTACTAATTGCCCCTAAGAAAGTTCTTTAGCTGCTATAATCCGCATGCTAGACAAATACAAGCAAATATTGACATATTTTAAAGGCAGATTAAGTCTTACGACCCTATCTCCGAGTGACCTAGGGTTACTTTAAAATGAATTTTAGCACCAATAGAATTTTTTTTGTCCAGATAATGTTTTTATGGAATATAAATCGTAATTTATTTTATCAACATTCAGCCCCTTTATTGTCTTGATGCTGTATTTTATCCTATGGTTCCAACTCTAGTCCAGGTTAGCTCCAGCAGTGACATCCAGCGACATCCTGGCGGCTGAGTATAACATTTTCTGCATGTGCCTATACCATTTTATGATGCTGTGAGCATTCCCATTGGCAGGAGTTTTCTTAGATACATTATATTTGCAATAATGCCCTAGGTGGTTTTGTTTTGTTTCTGACCTTTCCAGTGACACCTCACTTAACCATATAGGACGTATAAAACGGTGTCAACTACAATGGGTTTGCAGCTTGGAGGTGGGGCGTTGCACCCTTTGTAACCTTTGCCCCTCTCTGGATCCGCCATTGAAACAGACACACTAACACTCCCATGTCATTGCCTACTTGGAGTTGGGGGTACCATGCTGGTATTGGCTCTGTGCATTTACAAAGCATGTGTTAGTGGTGTGGGGCCCCCTGAAGGGCAGGCCTGATCTAGATTGGGGGGGGGGATCAGAGGTCAGCAACCTTGACCCTCCAGATGTGGCATAACATCTCTCATGATGCTCAGCCACTCACTAGGTTGGTGACGACTCATTGGAGATGTAGTTACAAAATACCTGTATGTGTTTGTGTTAAGAGCAAGATGATAGTTGGGGGGACAGAAATCATGGTGAGTTCCCACACTTAGGACCCTATTCCCCAGTTAACGCTAACTTTAGCACCCCGATATGTAAGCGTTACTGCCAGGATAAGTGTGTTTAATGCATGCCCCCCCCCATTATTACCTTCCTGACTACTCCCGTTAGTAATCCGTTTGCGCATTGGGTTATGTGTGAGCTTACTGTACTTTGCGCACCCTATACTTAACAGCACAATCATTAATTAGTGTTTCAATAAGTAAGGTATTACAAAGTGCTAATTACCGCAGGGATGCGGAGAGCTACATTTTACCACCTCCTAAAAGCTGGTGCCTGGCGCTGCATTTGCAGAATCATTTAGCACCCCCTAAAACCCCCCAATAAATCCGAAACTCACCTCTCACCCCGCGGTGAGAACGGTGGCCCATTCCGCTGCTTCTTGCCGCCAGGAGCAGAGTAATACTGGGAATAAATAGTCCCCAGTCTCCCTCCGTGATCACTTCGCTGCAAAAGCTAGAGCGCGTAGGGTTCATGTCCCAGAAGCACAATCCTTCATGGAGTCCTAAGGAGGTGATATCTGCGGTAGTGCGGAAGCACAACTGCGAGTATCCCAGCGGTTGGCACTGTGTTCCAGGACAAGGTGCTGAGGTAGCGCCTGTTCTGGAATATCACGCTAATTTAGGGATGCTATGGGGAAAACTGTAGGTGCAGCTTCTCCCTGTTAGGGAATATAGCTCTTATTGTTTTAGGACTTGACCCCTGATTGCAACGATTAGACAGATCAACGCTTAAATTTAATGGGTTTCTTTTCCTTTTTTAAAAAAATTTGCAGCATGTCGTAATAAAAGTAACCGAATTGGAACTGAAAGCTCAGAAAAAAAATGAAAAAATTATTTACTTTTGCATTTTTATTTTAGTGGATGGTCCCGGTGCCGGAGCCTGTTATGTTGCACCTGATGGTAAACAAACCCAAACCCCGGATGGGTCAAACTACATTGCATCATGCAAAAGATCTGATGAGACGGGAAGCATCACATACACGTGTAACAACACAAGATGGGAAACGAATGAGACCTGTGTTTCTAAAAAGTTATTCAATCTTTGGGTGATTTCAGAGGTAATGAGTTCATTTTACAAAGTTATCAAATTCAACCCTTTAATGACTGAAAGGTTTTATCATTTGCTATGCGTTAGCGACCGAGGTAATTTTGAGCCTTCTGCTCTGTTTTGGTCTCGTCTCATTCTCCGGGCATTATTATATACTTTAGCTACTCGTGTATTTTTCATTTGTTACTTTAACCCCTTGCCGCGGGAGGGCGTGCTATGCTGTCCTTGCAGCAGGTACATCTAAATGTCGTAGGCCTGCATAGCTCGCCTCGCTGGTTCCCTATGCACGTCTTGTCTTTGCCTCCCCTGCACATGCGCCGAGTATGTCATTGGCTGCCGTGGGACTGCATGTACTGAAGCAGTCCCACGGCAGTCAATGCCGTGCTTGGCTCGATTTTACTATCTTGTTGTTCTCGTAGTCATGGTGACCACCACCTCCGTACCCAGCTGATCACAGTGTAAATTTTTATCTTGCCTAAATGGCTAATTCTACTGATGCCACTAAATGCTGGTAATCATGAAAAGAGTTACTGGATTATATTGTAAATAACTGTACTTGAAATTAATCTTTATTATTGAACATAACATATAAAATAATATACAATAAATAATTAAATATGCTGTGTGATAAGTGCAACGACTGATTTGTAATCTATAGATAACTTAAAGGCAGGCTGTCAAGTACACCATATAGCCGATAAATGTTCTAACCCCAGCGTAATTAACTATGGTCTCAAATAAGACACTTACTATATAGATAGTATACTGTGAAATAGCAGTCAGTAAAGGTTTTTGCCTTACTATTGTGAGGTTGTTTGTAGTTAATTTCTCCACAAAATAGAAGGATAACTCCCAAAATTTATAGATAAGCGCAAAAAACCAGTTTTTTTGCTTTAAGTTTATCTCTAATCACAATATAAGAATATGCTAAATAGCAAAAAGATTTTATATTGGGCAACAGGAGTTATGCACTTATTGCTGCGTTTGTACAGACAATAGTAATGTATATTGCTTAGGGAATTACTAGACACTTAAAATACGACTAGAGGTGTACCCCGCTGATAGTATCACAGTTCTAAGGCAGTATATATCATATAAGGGAACATAAGGTATGTCATTAGGAGTTGACAATGGTAGCTTTCAATGATATTAGGATATTTTTCTTTGACTAGGTAAATTGGGGTGAACACCCTGCTGGATATATCTTCCACCAGTAACGGAAAAAGCGACCTTTAACAGATCATAATTCCAAAATTGTGGTACGGTCTCCACACGGATGTACAATAGTATCAGTTTTACCAGGGTCCAAAAAAAGGCGGACTGTCATGTCATATAATTTGTTTTTAGTTTGCAAAATTCATACTACAAGTATTTAATTCAACCAATTGGATATTCGTTATCAGGGTTCCCCTCAATAGGGTACTCTTCAAATATTAATTGCTATCCCTTTAAAGCAATTCTTCCCTGATATCGCAATTAAGGTCAAATGATCGAGTATGCTATTCACATATATGTGCATAACTAACATGCATTTTTAACTCCTGAATTTTTTTATTTATTCAGCAATTGATATGGGCTCCTCCTAAATGCCAGTGGCTCCATTGTATTGAAAACCGATGGAAAAAATACAGCTTATTCGCAACCTACAATAGTAAAGGTTTATTTGAGGGATTATTCCGTTTGGGTCACAACGATGTATTGCTAATTGGGTCCCTAAAACACCAATTGGTAATTTACTATATTGCCCCTAAATAGATACACAATTCGTATGAGGCCCAATCTGCCTATTGTTAGACCTCCAAATGCAATTATGGTATATTACGCATAAGGAATTAGTAGGTATATAGAACACAGCTGGAGTGCAACCCACTAAAACAATCTTCCACCAATAGTATGTATATTAATCGACCAAAAGCAAATTCTGAGTTGCTATAATGATTATCAGAATTAGCAAAGTTCCAGTTTATAATTGGAAAAAATTCCCCACAATGAACATACTAATAATCTGAGATACACAAAAAGTTTGTCTGGGTCACTGCGGAATATTGCTAGTATTTCCCTAAAATATCAATTGATAAGATTAGCGTAGAAATTACTTTTGGTGATGGCCAAATGTCTGTTTTTAACTGTTTAGCACGGGGTGCACTTTTCAATTCTTGGCGACTAAATTGATCCATTAATTGGATCTAGGCAGACTGTGTTTATCGTATCACGGTGTATATGTATATATTTAGGGACAATACAGAAATTTATCAATTGATATTTTAGGGAAATACTAGCAATACTCCGCAGTGTATACTAGGCAGATTGGGCCTCATACGAATTGTGTATCTATTTAGGGGCAATATAGTAAATTACCAATTGGTGTTTTAGGGACCCAATTAGCAATACATCGTTGTGACCCAAACGGAATAATCCCTCAAATAAACTTTTACTATTGTAGGTTGCGAATAAGCTGTATTTTTTTCCATCGGTTTTCAATACAATGGAGCCACTGGCATTTAGGAGGAGCCCATATCAATTGCTGAATAAAAAAAAAATTTCAGGAGTTAAAAATGCATGTTAGTTATGCACATATATGTGAATAGCATACTCGATCATTTGACCTTAATTGCGATATCAGGGAAGAATTGCTTTAAAGGGATAGCAATTAATATTTGAAGAGTACCCTATTGAGGGGAACCCTGATAACGAATATCCAATTGGTTGAATTAAATACTTGTAGTATGAATGTTGCAAACTAAAAACAAATTATATGACATGACAGTCCGCCTTTTTTTGGACCCTGGTAAAACTGATACTATTGTACATCCGTGTGGAGACCGTACCACAATTTTGGAATTATGATCTGTTAAAGGTCGCTTTTTCCGTTACTGGTGGAAGATATATCCAGCAGGGTGTTCACCCCAATTTACCTAGTCAAGGAAAAATATCCTAATATCATTGAAAGCTACCATTGTCAACTCCTAATGACATACCTTATGTTCCCTTATATGATATATACTGCCTTAGAACTGTGATACTATCAGCGGGGTACACCTCTAGTCGTATTTTAAGTGCCTAGTAATTCCTTAAGCAATATACATTACTATTGTCTGTACAAACGCAGCAATAAGTGCATAACTCCTGTTGCCCAATATAAAATCTTTTTGCTATTTAGCATATTCTTATATTGTGATTAGAGATAAATTTAAAGCAAAACAACTGGTTTTTTGCTCTTATCTATAAATTTTGGGAGTTATCCTTCTATTTTGTGGAGAAATTAACTACAACCTCACAATAGTAAGGCAAAAACCTTTACTGACTGCTATTTCACAGTATACTATCTATATAGTAAGTGTCTTATTTGAGACCATAGTTAATTACGCTGGGGTTAGAACATTTATCGGCTATATGGTGTACTTGACAGCCTGCCTTTAAGTTATCTATAGATTACAAATCAGTCGTTGCACTTATCACACAGCATATTTAATTATTTATTGTATATTATTTTATGTTATCTGTTGTATATGTTCAATAATAAAGATTAATTTCAAGTACAGTTATTTACAATATAATCCAGTAACTCTTTTCATGATTACCAGCATTTAGTGGCATCAGTAGAATTAGCCATTTAGGCAAGATAAAAATAGCCACACTTTTGTTTCATTCTGTTTTTCAAATTGCTAATCAAGGTTTAATCCTTCCAAACGCTGGTAATAGAAGCTCTTCTATTTTGGCCCCGATTTGATATCGGGTCCAAAAAATTATAGATCACAGTGTAAACCCTGTTAATCTGATGCAATTCGCCACGGCATATGAACCATCCGTACATCTGCTTCATATACAAGTTGACATCCCAACTCCTATAGAGGAGGGAGGGGAAGTTGTGATAACACAGCATTATTCAGTATATGGCTAGGGTCAGACTGAGGCAGTGCGAACGCGCGTGCAGCCGCACTTAATCACGGCCGTACTAGCAGCAGATGACGGGCAATGACGGCCAATATACGAAGTACGGTCGCACAAAAGTCCGGCTGCGCAACGCAAGTGGAAAATGAACGCATTTTTTCGAGAACGTTAAACCACTAGTACTGACGTACAGAGTGCGCTGCGTCCGCTAGCGGCGTGTGTGCGTGATTAGGAGACGTCAGACCCTGCTAATGTCCGGCCAACATAACGTCCAGACACAAAAAGGGTTTTATTGATGATCCGTACAAAATCACGGATGAAAAGGCGCATCGTATGAACGCTATTGCGTATTCCGTGAAAAAATACGTCCATTCTTCGAACGCACATTTTCACGGACAACGTGAAAAATGCGTTAGTCTGACCCTAGCCTATCACGTCTCCATGACTACGAGAACAACAAGATAGTAAATCTATCAATGTACCCATATGGGCACAGACTCGTCCGGTTATGTGACATACTAAGAAATGCAGTAATGTCATCACGGTAGACCAGCTGACACACCAGTCAACGTAAAATCACTAGTTCCCCAGCGTTCTAGATTACAAACTAAAGCTCTACGTGGCCAAGCTTAATAACAAAGGAGACACACCTGTCTGCGAATGACTGGTCTGTGCTATGTGAGCTGGGACTGGTCCACAGAGACATGTGACTATGGTGGAGCCTAATATATATACAGGTACATCAGAATACACTACTCACTCTTGATAAAACCTGCTAGACAGGTGAAACGCGTTGAGGTGTACTTATTTTAACAGTTTTCAGGGTTGGGATATCCATGTATCTTGATAGTTCCTATTGTGTGTTTTGGTGAGCCAAGAAGCATCACCATACCAGCAGTTGATATTATTGAAGGATAGGCTATATAGGGACAGAGGCATCTTTTGTAATCTTTTATATCTCTATTTAGATTGGCCTATTGCTCTATCCTTCTTGTATGCATTTATATTTCTGCAGAGACTATATATCTTTTTTATATCAACAGCTATGTTATACAACTGCTGGACTCTCTATAAGGGCTGATTGTGCGAGTCACCTCCAAGGTTGATTTAGGAGGTCACTTGCTTATCTTTACACCTCTGCCCTGGAATATGTCTGTTTTATCATCTGCAGACATATATACACACACATGGGGGGGATATTCAGGACTTATTAGACTATTGTGGTCGTTGTTGCCATTGTCTCCTGGTTTTATTGAATAAGAAGGATATATCCTCCCCCCTGCATTACTATCCCCTTACATGTGATACCCCACTGCCCACTCATTCTTTTCATTTCATCTTACATTTATGAGTTTTTTATCTATCTGAATATGTTTTTGGTTTTCTAATAAATTCATGATTTGGGGACTGAGATCCCGTTAGGTGTCCAGGTGCTGATTGTATTGTCTTAGCTCAAGTAGCTTGGAGAACAATAGTCTTATCTAAACATTTCCTCCTCCACCTGTCAGGATACATCCACAGCCTGACCTGTACCTTTACCTGAAGGCAGCACCTTTCCTGTATCCATGTTCCTGTCCAGGTTTTTGGTGTAGCCTGGTGTGTCATCCAATCCACTGCACACCATCTCTGGCTTTCCCGTCCGTGAAACACAGTACACAATCCCCTGCTAATAAAAGTCTCGTCCTACTTTCCATCAATGTTTCATTGTTGTTGCTCCTTGTTCATCTGAACAAGACCGGTTACATACCAGCTCCTGAGAGACCTGATCATACCCTATCAAGCCACCGGTTCCCTCAACCTATTCCTCTGCCTCAGTTCCCACCATGTTCCTTCCAAGACCCACCGTATACCTTCCAAAGTCCCACCGTGTTTCCTCCCAAGGTCCCACTGTGCTCTCCCAAGAGCAACTGTGCTCCAACCCTCATACCTGGATCTCCTGTGCGGTCAGCACACAAGGACTGCATTCCCAACTACCCTCAGCAAACCAGTAAGTCCTATTGTGTCCTTTCCCACAGCCCTCCTGTCTGGTTCTCCAACTATCCCTCTCCATCCAAACCGTCTGTGTGTATCCCTGAGTGGCCTGCATATTGGACTCATTAGAAAGGCCAGTGCCTATACGGTGCATAACCTTACACCACCTCATTAACTGTTAAATACTGTATAAGATAAAGCACAGCCCCAAAGGAAAACTCACCATAATATTTTGGTAAATGTTGCATCATGGGAAAAATGCACAAAATGGAAAAAGGAGATTAAAAAACTACATTTGTTTTTCCTTTCCACATGCAATTACATCAAGCAAAGAAAAAAACGTCAGCGTGTGTTTTATAAGGTGCTTTTAAAAAGTGTTTTATAATGTGGTATTATATGTAATCTAGTTACAGCTTATGTAAGTGTTAGTATCCCCCCCACATATCCTTGTGGTGGTGTGTTCAGGCTTTACATACAGGTGTGCATTTTTAACTTAGCCTTCAAACTCTGCATGCACATCCAAAACATAGATAAGGGGGTAGGCAAATTAACCCTTTCATATCTTGGGATTTAATTATTTTTGCCTCTATAAAGATACAATGTAATGTAATTATATATGGAAATTTTAAAACGCCCTTAAACCTAAAAAAAAAAAAAAAGTAAGCCTCCCTTCAATATTGCCTTCATGGATCCACGACTTGCAAATTGCACAAATATCGTGCACATGATTGCTGTCTCTAAAGCGAAATGCGTTGCAATTGTCCTCTGAAACACTCGTGTTCGCTCGCAGGGTCTTGTCCGTGCTGTTAGCTGTTGCGGTCATGGAGTCTCTGTGTTTTCAGTGAGTTCAGACGGCCATTCAGGACATACAGTGTAGTAGAGAAGAGGGGGGTCACTAGCGTAGTTTCAGGTTTCTCTGACATTGGGAGAAGAGCTCTGGTTGCATTATCAGCAAGACTTCAGAGCCCTTAATCTGCTATTACATTCACCGCAATTTATGCGTAATAAATAAATTAATAAAGCATAATAATCCCCATATCTCATTTCTGAACAGAGATTTAAAGGCATATGCTCAGCCTCCATAAATTAGAAACATAGGCTTCTGACTGGCTGTGCCGCTTCCTGGCCTGGTCTGAGCTTCCTGCAGCTACTGTAATGCGTGGAGGAACGCAGTAACTGCAGAATTTCTGAAATGGAGGACATTCAGGGTTATCCAAAGAGATTCGAAAAGTCACCGCACGTTCGGTGACTTTTCGTTCTCTTCAATTCGGTTCCTTTTGCCGATTGCATTTCGGTGACCCTGCGGTGTATTCAGCAAACACCACAGGGTCCCCGAATTGCAGGGAAAAGCTGCCGCAAACCTGACGAAAACTAACCGAATGCAGGCTGAAAACAAGCAAAAACATCTGGATTAACCTTCGAAAAAGCCGAACAGGAGCCGAATCACACAGAGCCGAAGCAGCTGAGACGCAGAAGAGGCAGTGAATAAATTAGCAAAACCATTTGTATGAATCTGGGAAAATGAAACGCTGTTTGCAAAGAAACTACTGAGCGAAAATGTCTGAAATTTTCACAAGAGGTCCAGGGAATGATAAGCAAACTGAAAAAAATAAAAAATAATAAAAAAAAAAAAAATATCGGACTTTTCTGAATTTTTTAAAAAAAAATTAAAAATGCTTAAAGTATCCTAAAAAATCTATAAATAAAGAGACTTTTTGCTGCAGAATTTTATAATGAACGGTTTATTAGATATTGAATTAAAATGGGAATATTTTTAACATTGAAGCCTATGGGATTCTCCTGAATAAATTTGCCGAATTAAACCACCCAATGACAGGGCATTTCGGGAACCTTTCACTGCTGGTTTGTGTTCTCTGAATAGCCGAAGCAGTGCTTTTCATGGGGATTTCACTGCCCTCAAACAGGCACCGTATGTTCAGGCAATTCGCCAGGATTTGGCGAATTGCCTGCTCTCTGGATAGCCGAATGGTCAGGAAAGGTACCCGAACGCTGATTTTCAGCGTTCGGTTACCTTTCTCAAGCAATTCGAATCTCTTTGGATAACCCTGATTGCTTTATTTTGGTTTTAAATTCTTTATTCATAGTTTTTCAAAGACACAGAAAGTCACACGAAAATGTTGCCGCGAGGGCCATCACAGAAAGTCTTAGAAATGGTAATGAAAATAAAAAACGTTCACAGAAAGAGTCAGCAAAAGGTATGAAGTAGCAAAAGTAAACATACAGGGTTATTCTAAGAGAATCGAAAAGTCACCGCACTTTCGGTGACTTTTTGTTCTCTTCAATTCGGTGCGATTTGACGATCCCATTTCGGCGACCCTGCGGTGTATTCAGCAAGCACCACAGGGCCGTCGTAGTGTAGGGAAAAGCCGCCGCAAACCCGACGAACACTCACCGTAAAACCTGGCGAACGCACACCGAAACCCGCAAAAACATCTGGATTATCCCGCCGAAGACACCGGAGAAACCCGAGCATCCGCTGACCACAGTGCAGAGCAGCCGCTGGAAAACCCGACAACGCAGACGAATGGAGTGAAAAAAAAAAAAAACAGTACGCTTGAATGTTTGAAAAGTGAAACGCTGTTTGCAAAGAAACTACTGAGCGAAAATGTCTGAAATTTACATATAAGATCCAATGAATGATAATAAAAAAGGTCTGTTACAGAAAAAAGAAAAAAACGATAAAAAAAACAAAAAAAAATGTTGTTTGCAAAAAAATCCCCAAAAATGCCTAAAAGGTCCTAAAATTTATTTTTTAAAAAAATAAGAAAACTAAAAAAGATTTTTTACTTCAGAATATTATAATGAACGGTTTAAGCCTATGGGATTCTCCTGGATAAACCTGTCGAACGAAACCACCAAACAGCAGGGCAATTTGGCAACTTTTCCGAGCTGGTTTTTGTTCTCTGAATAGATTAACCATTGCTTCTCTATGGGGATTTCACTGCCCTCGAACAGGCACCGAACAGGCACCGTATGTGCAGGCAATTCGCCAGGATTTGGCAAACTGCCTGCTCTCTGAATAGCCAGGAAAGGTAACCGAACGCTGAATTTCACTGTTCGGTTACCTTTCGGACCCAATTCGGATTTCTTTGAAAACCCTGATAGAGCCATCGACGTAAAAGTCTAAAAAAAAAAAAAAAAAAAAAAAAAATCAATGCCCTCAGTAAGTGCCTCAAGAGCACGGGGGGGGGGGGAAAGAATAATGAGAATAAAGGGAGAAGAAAGGCAAACCAAAAAGTAAAACAAAAAGTCTCATCTTTCAAGTGAGGGAGGGTGAGATGGAGTAAACGAGGAAAAGGACAACGTGAAGCAGTCTCTTCAATATGGGGGGGCTGGGAGCGGCAAATAAAGCGGGGTAGTCTCAGCCCGTATCTAACCAAAAAGCCTCATGAACACCTCCTTCGCGCTCAGATACCCAGCAAAGAGCTAACCGGACGACCAACATCTATGCAGTTCCAGCTGCAGCAGCAGCCACTATGCGGAGCGGAAACTGAGTGACGCAGCAGCTCACCAGCATACAGTCCAACAGTTCCAGACTGCGCCACTATTGCAGACTTCTCAGAGGGATACGCAGCAGACATCCCAGTGGTCGTCGCTTCAACATGGAACCAGCTGGTAACCATCACATCTCCACCGCATGGACCAAGGGCCGCTCCTGAGGGGAAAGAGGCCACAATGCGCACCCCAGCATCTTCGGCGCTCAAGCGGTCATCCACGCAGTTGGTAAGTTAGGTATCCACAAACTCCCTCCCGTCCAGAGACTCCACTCCCCGGCAAACCTGCAGCACAGACATCAGCTGTCGCAAGGCTTCCCTCGTGAATGGGCTTGAATCCTCCCCCAACAGCAGCACCAGGCAGTCATCCAGGCCCGATATCGCTACCTTCGGTTCTCTGGTGGGGGAAGGGAGACTGTCCCGTCGTCAACTCTCATGCTCTCCCGTCATGCAGACAGCCATAGTGGCCGGGAGATGGGGGTCCTCCTTCTCCACAGCATGCACTGAAATGTCCACCCAGTCAGAGAACTCCACAATGAGATGAAGCCGAGAGGTGAGAACCTGTCAGGAGCCAGGGAAGAGGCCTCAAAATGGCCACCAGCAGAACGCTCCAGTCAGGAACCAGTGGCTAAAACTGGAGTCTCAGCTCCAGGGGGTGGGGCAATACAGTCTCCGGAGTACTCACACCCAATGGCAAGCCGGTTAGGGATCGTAGAGGAGAAGAAGTAGTGGAGAAAGTCGTCGAGATAATCTCAATAATAAAAAAAACAAGCAGAGCTCCACCAAAGCACGTCAGCTCCCTTCCACAGCCCGGCACGAACCCCGACATTGCTTTATTTTATAGGGATACTTATTGCATGCTATGCAGTCTAGTTTCCTGCCTTACCTCCAGGCTATATTAAACCACTTTCTCAGAAAAATAAGCTGTAACGTTGTGTACCAGATTCTGCCATGCTGAACACAGCGATGCTCTTGGAAATACTCAAATGATTTGCAATCAGACCTGGCCTGGCTGTAGAACAAAACAAGTAAAGGCCTGGTGGACAGCTGTGGCCATAGAGCTGAAAGTTGACAGTGTAGACCTAACGGTCTCTTTCTCTGGATTATCCAAAGTCAGGACTATGGCCTGTGCAGACTCACCCACAAACTGCAACCCACCCACAGTAGTCTCATCGACATAAGCAAACAGAACTGTTGAAACCTCGCCTCCTGTAGTTAGCAGCTATCATACCTATCTGCTATGCTGAACGTATTTCTCACACGACAACCCTAACATATGTGTCCCCCCCCCTTGACGGTCCCTCCATTGGCTTCCTGCACCTTTCATAATACAATTTCAAATACCGACGCTGACGTTCAAAGCTTCAACAAAGTGACCCCCTCCTCACATGTCTTTGTTACTCCACAAGCATGTCCCTTCTAGATCACTCCGATCAGTCAGCGACCACCGCCGTTCCTTTGGTCGCACTTCGCACCGCCAACTCTCGCCTCCATGACTTCTTAAGGGCAGCTCTGGAGTGACCAACCTCACCCAATAATACTCTCCCTTAATCTTCGGGCCATCAAACAAATCCCTTAAAATCCATCTCTTCAGATTAGTTTATCACATTCCTCGCCAATCCTACTTCTCACCTCCCCATCCCATTTTAATAGAGTACCACAGCCTTACTCCCATGCCTGCCACCATTTCTGATTGAATTAAATCTAAGGAAAAAAATTGTAAAGATTATCAGGGTTATTCAGAGAGAGGTGAAAACCAGGAGAATAACTGGAGAAGTGAAAATTCTAGGTCAAAATAGCCAAACCAGAACAATTCTCCCATTTATCTCACTTTCCAAATTGGCTATTTGATCTAGATTGTTCTCTTCTCCTGGTTTTCACCTCTCTCTGAATAACTCTGTAAAAAAAATTTGAAAGAGATGCTGTAGCACTTGTGTCACCAACATTTGATAGAAATATACACTAGAGTTTAATCAATGTCACATTAACCATTTGTGTAATTCTGTTTTAATTTCAGTCTCTGTCAAATATTTCACAAATTGAAATTACACTGCCGGAATTCCTCCAGGATCTTTCTGACCTCTCTTTACTTGAAAAAAATAAGATATCCGGCTCACAGGAAAACATAAAGCTCTTGCTGAAAATAATATCCACGGTTTCAGATCCTAAGATCAATGTAACGGTCAATGAGTCAACGACACAGGTGAGTCAAATAAATCAGTGACAACAAAAGCCATGAGACTTAATGTGATGCAAACACTGCAACCCCGTCTATGGAATGGACTATCAGGTCTATTCAATAAAAGGTGAAACTCAGGAGAGTGACTGGAGAAGTGAAAATTCTAGGTCAAAATTCTAGCTTTCAAAATCAGCTATTTGGTATAGATTGTTCTCTTCTACTACCAGTTCTCCTGAGATTCACTTTTTAGTGAATAGACCTGTATATTTACTTTTAACAAAAAAATTGCATTTTATAGGATTTCTCACATACAGGTGATTCATAAAGACAGATCATAAACAAATGAATGGAAGTTAATGAGTTTCAGGAAATGTCCTTCCTCCTATGTTGAGCACATTCCATCACAGTATGCCCTGGAAGCAGCCGCCATTTTCTATTAGGCACATATTGACTTGGCACTGCATGTTGTTGCTAATGCGTCTCTATATTGCATCATTAACGTTTTGGATCTCCTTCCCAATGCTATTTGGTAATAATGCAGGGCTTATTACGGTACACTCATTTCTTCAGCCCCACATAAAGAACTCCAGGCTGATGAGATCAGGAGACTGGGCTTGTCACAGATTCTTGGAAACGATCCTCAAAAAACTCCTGTGTTGTGAGGCATGTTGCGCCATCTCACTGTAAGTAACCGTGTGTTCTTCCAAAGAGTAAGCTATTTTGTTCCGTGGAGATGATGTTTTCTATGGATGCTGTGCTGTTGTCGTGGCTGCTTCCAGCACCTGCTGTGATGGAATGTGATCACCATAAGTGGAGGTACAGTTCCTGAAACTCATAATTTTCCTTTAGTTTATTTATGATTGTCATGGTCCGTTATAGGCAGCGGGGGAGGTCACAGGAATAGTTGGATTAAGTGGCACAGAGTAACACTGTTGAGGTATTCAAAGGGTGAGGCAGTAATTGTGGTCAGTAAATGGTATCCTGAGGCAGGACTGGCGGCAAATTCTTGTGGTCGGTAGAAGCAGAGCCAAGTTTGTACACAAGGGAGGTCAGAGAACACAGAGGAACGACTAGGGAGAACAGTTACAATACAAGAGCAAGGAACAAGGCCTCATGTTTGGCTGTTATAGCCCTGGCGTGCCCATAGTGCAGCCTAAAAGGCCTCAGCACACCATCATACACTGCTCTCTCCTGGACAGCTGCTACAGCACCAAACTGCAGATGCGAGGGAATCCTCGGGACCTGATGCTGTGACTAGGGATGAGCTGTTCGGTTTGATCGGTTCGGAGTTCGCATCTAACATAGCCTGTTCGTTTGTTCACGAACTACGAACATTTCCGGGTGTCTGCGCCTTGTTCTCCCACAATGGACCACAATGCACTTTTCCACTGGCCTGAAGCTCGTAATTGGCTACAGCCTTGCGCCTGACCACAGGTCTGGTGCAAGACAGGTTCAACACTATGCCAATCACGGCTCAGAGTCCTGATTGGGCAAATTTTGCCCAAACATGGGCTCACAGAGCTAAGTCCCGCAGCACACTATATAAGGTTTCCACGCAGCGCTTCTGCACGCATTTGATAAGAGATTTCATAGGAGACTGTTGTGTGTTCTTACTGCCGGTCTGCCACGCTACTGGGGGGGGTCTCATTTCTACCAAATATCTGGGAATTGTTGTAATCTTTGTGCTCAGTCCCAGCAAGTATTTTGGGGGTCACTAATTTCTACAAAATATTTGGGAATTGAGGTGATCTGTGTCTTGTCACACAGCCAGTACCACGCAGTATTTTGGGGGTCACTAATTTCTACAAAACATTTGGGAATTGTTATAATCCGTGTGTTCTCACTGGCTGCCACCCATCAGGGGGTCACACTGATTTATAGGAGGTTTCTGGGAATTGTAATCGGTGTCTTGTCACTGGCTGCTAGCTATCAGGGTGTCTCACTGAGTTATACCAGAGTTCTGTAAAAGCTTTAATCTTTATACCAGAGTTGAATCAGAGTTCTGTATATATTAATCTATATACAGTATCACTCACCATGTCTGAAAGAACAAAAAGGACAGGCAGACGCTCCCAGACACAGATAAGAGGGCAAGCAGCCCCTGTGTCGGGAGGCTGTGCCTCTGGTCGTGGTGGACGTGGTGCATCCTCTGCAGGGGCATGCTTGTCCTTTCTAACTGGTGCTGGCCGTCTTAAGCAGCAGCAACATACAGAGGATTTGGTGGATTGGCTAACCAGGCCATCCTCATCCTCCGGGTCCTCTGCCAGCCAGGCTTGTAGTGCTTTACAGTCCACCTCAGCCGCCAAAGCATCTAATGCAGCCTCGATGTCCACAGCTACTCCTGCCGTAGCCTCGCTATCACACACGGAGGAGTCAGCTGAATTGTTTGACTACAATGACAGTGACATGGTGCTTGAGGATGCGCAGTGCTCTGATTCAATCTCTGAGGTTGAGGAAGGGAGTATTATCAACCTAGAGGAAGGGGGTGCCAGTGATGACACAAATAACTGGCACTCATGTTGCCCCAGCAGCTGCAGCATACTGCCAAGTTGGCTCCAGTGACGAGGAGATAGGGGGTGATGATGACAATGATGATGAGGTCACTGACTCCACCTGGGTGCCAGATCGAACAGAGGAATCAAGTGAGGAGGAGGGGGAGGAGGAGGAACAGCAAACACGAGGCACAACATCCTCTATGACCAACCGTAGCACTAGCCAGTCCAAGGCATCAGATGTCAGAGTTGCTCCGGTGCAGAGCGCTGTTGTCTCAAAACACACATGCAGGAACTCTGCTGTCTGGGAGTTCTTTAAGAAATGTGCAGCAGACCCCACCATTGCTATTTGTAATCTATGACCGATGAGGCTTAAGCGTGGGAAAGACACCGGACGCTTGGGTACCACGTGCTTGAGGCGACATATGACCTCCTGCCACACATCCCGTTGGCGCAAAACTTTGCGTAGGTTCTCCTCCTCATCTGTCTCTACCCCACTGTATGTCCTGCCATGTCATTGCCTGCTACAACCTCCACTGACAGGGATGATGCTACAGTAATGGATGTACCAGCTCCTTCACAATGTGACAGCATCCCATCAGCTGCAGATTTACGCAGTCAGATTACGATGCCCCAGCTGCTGCAGCGTAAGCAAAAATATAGTCCCAACCATCCCCAAGCACAGCGTCTAAATGCCAGTTTAGAAACATAGAAACATAGAAAAATGTCGGCAGATAAGAACCTTTCGGCCCATCTAGTCTGCCCAATTACATGGATACTTTACCTGGATTTATCTTTTGTTTAGGATAGCCTTATGCCTATCCCATGCCTGCTTAAATTCAATTACTGTTTTAGCCTCTACCACTTCAACTGGAAGACTGTTCCATGTATCCACCACCCTCTCTGTAAAATAATGCTTTCTGATGTTACTTTTAAACCTTCGCCCCTCTAATCTAAGACTATGTCCTCTTGTTTTGCTACTTTGTTTCCTTTTAAATATACTCCCTTCCTCTACCTTGTGGATTCCCTTTACGTATTTAAATGTTTCTATCATATCTCCTCTGTCTCGTCTTTTTTCCAAGCTGTACATGTTAAGATCATTAAGCCTTTCCTGGTAACTTTTCTCCTTCAAGCCGTACACCATTTTAGTAGCCCTGCTCTGAACTCTCTCTAAGATGTCTATATCCTTCTGGAGATACGGTCTCCAGTACTGCACACTGTACTCCAAGTGAGGTCTCACCAGTGCTCTGTACAGTGGCATGAGCACTTCCCTTTTCCTTCTGCTAATACCTCTCCCTACACAACCAAGCATTCTGCCAGCATTTCCTGCTGCTCTATTACATTGACTACTTACCCTTAGATCCTCTGAAATAATAACCCCTAAATCCCAACCCTCAGATGTTGAGGTTAGGACTGTATCAAATATTCTATATTCAGCCCTTGGGTTTTTACGTCCCAGGTGCATTATCTTGCACTTATCCACATTAAAACTCAATTGCCACAGCTCCCACCATTTTTTTAGTTTACCTAAATCATTTGTCATTTGGCTGATCCCTCCAGGAACGTCAACCCTGTTGCAAATCTTTGTGTCATCAGCAAAAAGACATACTTTTCCATTAATACCTTCTGCAATATCATTTCACTAATAAATATATTAACGAGAATGGGTCCAAGTACTGACCCCTGAGGTACCCCACTGGTAACAAGACCTTGCGCCGAATAAACTCCATTTACCACAACCCTCTGTTGCCCGTCACTCAGCCACTGCCTAATCCATTCAACAATATTGGAATCCAAGCTCAAAGATTGCAATTTATTGATAAGCCTTCTATGCGGAACAGTATCAAAAGCCTTACTGAAATCTAAATAAGCAATGTCTACTGCACCACCTTTGTCTATTATTTTTGTTACCCAATCAAAAAAGTCAATAGGCTTAGTTTGGCATGATCTCCCTGAGGTAAACCCATGTTATTTCTGATCCTGTAATCTATGTGTTTTTAGATGTTCAACAATCCTTTCCTTTAACATGGTTTCCATTAATTTCCCCACTACTGACGTAAGACTAACTGGCCTATAGTTCCGATTCCTCCCTACTACCCTTCTTGTAAATCGGCGCAACATTTGCTAATTTCCAGTCTTCTGGGATGACTCCCGTTAACAAGGATTGGTTAAATAAATCTGTTAACGGTTTTGCTATTACACCACTGAGCTCTTTTAATAATTTAGGGTGGATCCCATCAGGCCCCATTGACTTATTTGTCTTTACTTTAGACAGCTGCTGTAGAACCTCCCCCTCTGTAAACTCATATGTAAATGTCTCGTTAGTGTTTCCTCCTAACTGAGGTCCCTTTCTTCTGCAAAGACTGAACAAAAATATTCATTGAGGCAGTCAGCGAGACTTTTATCCTCTTCTACATACCTTCCTTCGTTTTTAATCTAACTAATCTTTGTTTTACTATTTTTTCCTCATTTATGTATCTATCTAAAAAATATTTTGTCCCCTTTTTTACTGACTGAGCTATTTTCTCTTCTGCGTGTGCTTTGGAAGCTCTTATAAATTGCTTTGCCTTTTTCTGCCTAATCTTACAGGTTTGCCTGAGTTTTTTTATAATTATTGAATGCTATCTTTTTGTTCTTCACTATTTTGGCCACTTCTGCAGAGTACCACAGTGGTTTCTTCCCTTTTTTGTTTTTGCTAACAAGCCGAATGCAATTGCCTGTGGCCTTCAATAATGCCTCCTTTAACCACTTGGCTGCTATGGACGCGCTCAGCGCGTCCAGCCAAGTGGTTCTCCTGTGCTACGGACGCGCTCAGCGCATCCGAGCACAGGAGGCAGCAATCCGCCGGATTCCAGCGGATTGCTGCGCCCCCCCGGTGCGGGCTGACATCTTGGATGTCAGCCCGTCAATCCGGGACCCCGGCGGGGACATTAGATGTCATCGCGGCGACATCTAATGCAGGCACCCCCCCCCCCGCATGTGCGGAGGAGGCGCCTGAAGGGGAGGGGGGGGTGAGGTCCTTCGGACCTCTCTCCCTTCCGATCACCAGGGAGTTAATACAGACACCGCTTGGAAGGGCACAGCCTGCCCTTCCAAACGGTGGCTGTCATTAACCCCTGGGGAGCCGGATCACGAATCGGCGCTGAAAAGCGCCTGTTCATGATCCTTTCCCGGAGCTGGCCGACATCTTGGATGTCAGCCAAGCCTCCGGGAACTCCCCCTGAGGACTGGCGTCATCGTGCATAGCATGATGATGCCAGTCCTGGAGTTAACCCCTAGTTGCCACCAACGGTGGAGATAGGGGGTTCCAATGAACCCCCTATCTCCCGATCCGTGGCAGCTAGGGGTTAATGTTACTGAGCATGGCCGTTACCAGAGCATGGCCGTTCCAACGATACCAAACACCACTGTGAAAAAGATTTTTAAAAATAAAAAATTTCTAAAAAAAAAAAAAAAAAAAGTTTTTTCTTTTTTTTTTTTGTTTGTTAATGCAGCAATATTGTTCCCATTTCAATTATAATGTGAACAATGATGCTGCACTAACGATTTTTGTTTGCGGTGCGTTTGTTAAAAATCGCGTAATTTTCCCCAAAAAAAAATGTAACGAGACCCCATCTCTAATTTTTTTAACAAGCGCACCCCATACAAAATACAACCGCAATTGCTCGCATGTTAAAATGTGAAAAAAACCACTTTACACGTTGTAAATTATTGAAAATTCATATTTTATTGCATTTTTTGTTATAATATACAGACAGGACATGACGTATACATATAATAATGACATATTATGAATCTGCCGAGTCTGACGGAAAGAACGATATATAATATGTCTGGGTCATATACTAAAATAAGCCTTCAAAACACGTTTAAACATGATGAGCAAAACCGGTAAAAATGACCTCAGCACAGGGGCGGGAAAAGCCTCAGCAGCGAAAGGGTTAAATAATCCCATTTCTGTTTTTTTTTTTTAATCGCTTTTTTCTTTTTCCTGTAACAGGCATTTTTATTATCATGCTTTGGATCTTATATGTACATTTCAGACATTTTCATTCTGTAATTTCATTGCAAACAGCGTTTCACTTTTCAAACATTCAAGCGTACTTTTTTTTTTTCACCTTTGTGGTCTGTGTTGTCGGGTTTTTCCGGCGGCTGCTCTGCGCTGTGATTGGCGGCTGCTCGGGTTTCTCCGGCGTGTTTGGTGGGGTTAATCCAGATCTTTCTGTGGGTTTCGGTGTCCGTTCGCCAGGTTTTCGGTGGCTTTTCCCTGCACTACGTCGGCCCTGTGGTGCTTGCTGAATACATCGCAGGGTCGCCGAAATGGGATCGCCAAATCGCACCGAATTGAAGAGAACGAAAAGTCACCGCACGTGCGGTGACTTTGATTCTCTCTGAATAACCCTGATAGTTATCCGTTCTCTGGGCCTATTCTGTGTCACGATCAGCCACAATGGCGGTACCTGGCATGTGCCAAGTAGGGCCCAGGTAAGAGGAAAAGCCGCTATACGCAGAGATGCGTGACACAACGATCAGGAAAAGTAAATAAACCACAGTAGACACTGGGGACCTCTGCACGGCTAAATACCAAAGGAGCCCTATACTGATAGATCGGTCCTTAGAGTGGCCGAATCTGCACTAATAGAAAAAGGTTACCTTGTAGCCGTGCAGAGTCCTGGGAAAACACAGACACCTGAAGGAGAATATACTCAACAACTTGCAGGGCAGGACTTCAATATACTAAAGCCGTGGTCTACAGGGACACACAACATATAATGCGATAAGCACAGGACAGCTAGGGATATCCAGAAGAGTGGTCAATAAATAAGCCAGGGGTCAAAACCAAAACGTATACCTTGAGCCAAAGCGGGGATATAGCACCAGAGAAAATCCGTCAGCCAGGCCAGAGGGTCAATACCAGGAAGTCAATCAGAAACCTAGAACTCAGACAAGGGGGAAACACTGAAATAGAACTAGGATGGAAAACAGGGAGCTCTCAGGAACAAATCTGTGGCTGAAGTGAACCAGGATGCAAGAGCATGGTGATATGGGCCCATGGCTTTATATAGGGGAGTAATCAGCCCATAATCACCAGCAGAAGCTCAACGAGCAATGAACTTAACCCCTGAGCTGCATGTCAGGGAAAGCAGCACAGGGAAACACATGGAAACACAGACATAAGGAACACAGAGGGCAGGGAGACAGGGTTGGAACGTGGGAACGTGACATTCTGGGGCATGGGCCTGGAGCTGCTGCTCCATCAGCCCCTATGTTAATCCGGCCCTGCCTGGTGGGATTCATGGCCAGCCAGAGAGACACTAGCGTAGGAGCATCAAACAAGAGCACGGAAGCACGAGGGCTTGGACCTCGCCACGTCCAAATGAGGGTCTGTGACTTTTAATGAAATGACAGAGCTGTATCTATAAAGGTTCTTGGTAGAAGAGCATATTTGAGCCAAGGTGCATTAAGGTTACAAATTTGCCCTGAATGTGACGGAAGCTCTATGAAGTAAAGCCTTTATTGACCCACCAAGAGAAGCCAACGGATCTGCCAACTTGGCAGAGCTCCGATCAAGAGGACGGATGGCGCTGCTGGTGGGAGGTGTGCTGAGTTTATTGACATTAAAGAGTCACTACCACCAAAAAATGAAATGTCCTCATTGTGTTTATGTGATGTTGCTGATATCTTACATCTATTTTGTTTTTCTCTTGTATGTTTAGTTAAGAAAATATTTTCCTCTATATGTGTCACTGGGTGCATCCATTGTGTGATATTTTCCTCTATATGTGTCACTGGGTGCATCCATTGTGTGATATTTTCCTCTATATGTGTCACTGGGTGCATCCATTGTGTGATATTTTCCTCTATATGTGTCACTGGGTGCATCCATTGTGTGATATTTTCCTCTATATGTGTCACTGGGTGCATCCATTGTGTGATATTTTCCTCTATATGTGTCACTGGGTGCATCCATTGTGTGATATTTTGTGTTGTAAACTGAGCCCCCCAGTATCTTTCCATCACTTGCTCCTCACTGTGTGGTTTTGGTCATAGAATGGAGTGAATGGGGCAGTCACTGACTCACATCATTGTATTGTGTGGGATGTATTCAAAGGACATCACCAGGGGGTAGATTAGAAGGGCCCTATTACAATCTTCACGCAAACGTTTGCACGCGCGCGCAAAAACGCATTAACGTGAGGGGCAAAACCCTTTGCGCTGAACGTCGTATTACAATGTCAGTGCAACAAATGCATGTAATCGTCTACCGCGGGTGAACCTGCGCGAACGCTGCACGAGCTTACTGTGCTGCGCGTGTCCTATACTTAACATTGTGAGCGCAAAAGCGTTTGTGCGCCGGTATGCGGATGGTATTATCTATGCGCAAAATTTAACGCACAGCGTTTGCGCGCATAATTTTGCCGACTTCTAAAACCTGGTGGTAACGGCAAATCTGAACGTCCTGGCCAAAACCAAATACACCAGCCCAAAAAAAATACGCAGCAAAGTAAAGTTACACATTCTACACATACCCAAACAATAAAATAAGTTGTGCGTGTTTTGTTTTTTTTACACAGCACATATGCGCAGATTGACTTTGGCAGGCGCAAAAACTGAACGTGAGATAATTGTGGTTCTTAATTCTGATTGGCTGAATCGCGTGAAAAAACAGTCCGCACATCGACTTCAGCGCGCAACGTTAATGCGCGCGTGTTTTTGCACGTCTTTTTTTTATGCGCGCTATTTTTTGACGGGTGAAATAATGCGCGAGCATTGTAATACCAGCGTTAATTTACGCGCATTAACGTTTAACGCTTCGCGCAAAAATTCATGCGTTTACCGTGCATTTTTGCTGAAGAATGTAATAGGGCCCGAAGTTATTTAAGCTCCCTGTCTAATCTCATTCAACTGTCATCTCTTATCTCAGGTAGCATGGAGAACACAACAGACCCCTTCCAGCCTTATCTAAACATTCCCACCTCAATAACTGTTAAATACTGTAGATTAGATAAATCACAGAAGTAAAGAAAAACCTTTGCACAGATTTTGGTAAATGTTGCCTCATGGGAAAAATCCACAAAACAGAAATAGGAGATAAAATGAAACAGACAGGGTTATCCAAAGAGATTCGAAAAGTCACCGCACGTTCGGTGACTTTTCGTTCTCTTCAATTCGGTTCCTTTTGCCAATTGCATTTCGGTGACCCTGCGGTGTATTCAGCAAACAGCACAGGGTCCCCGAATTGCAGGGAAAAGCTGCCGCAAACCTGACGAAAACTAACCGAATGCACGCTGAAAACAAGCAAAAACATCTGGATTAACCTTCAAAAAACCCGAACAGGAGCCGATCACACAGAGCCGAAGCAGCTGAGATGCAGAAGAGGCAGTGAATAAATTAGCAAAACCATTTGTATGAATCTGTGAAAGTAAAAAGCTGTTTGCAAAGAAACTACATGTCTGAAATTTTCACAGGAGGTCCAGGGAATGATAATAAAGAGGGCTGTTACAGAAAAAATAAGTAAACTGAAAAAAAAAAAAATCGGACTTTTAAAAAAAATAAAAAAATAAGAAAAATGCTTAAAGTATCCTAAAAAATCTATAAATAAAGAGACTCTTTACTGCAGAATTTTATAATGAACGGTTTATTAGATATTCAATTAAAACGGGAATATTTTTAACATTGAAGCCTATGGGATTCGCCTGAATAAACCTGCCGAATTAAACCACCGAATGGCAGGGCATTAGGGGAACCTTTCACTGCTGGTTTGTGTTCTCTGAATAGCCGAAGCAGTGCATTTTCATGGGGATTTCACTGCCCTCGAACAGGCACCGAACAGGCACCGTATGTGCAGGCAATTCGCTAGGATTTGGCGAATTGCCTGCTCTCTGGATAGCCGAATGGCCAGGAAAGGTAACCGAACGCTGATTTTCAGCGTTCGGTTACCTTTCTCAAGCAATTCGGAGCCTTTGAATTACCCTGTAACTTTATTTTTCCTTTTTATTTGCAATTACTTCAAACAAAGAAAAAATACAGCAGCATGTGTTTTAAGATGCGTTTTGTTTGTAATGCACAAGTGATCTAGTTACAGCTTGTGTTAGTGTCCCTTTAACATTTTGCTGACATTGTTTTCTCTTCTTTCAGCATTATATCAATGCAGTGGATGTACTTGTGCAGAACTCGACTGCCTGGCAGAATATCACATACCTGGGGTCCCAGGTTCTTCAAGCCGTTGAAAATTTTACTTTGAAAATTAAAAATGGAAACTTCAATACCAACACATCTAACCCCAATGTGCAGTTACAACAAAGGACGCTAAGCTCATCTCAGACATATAATGCAGATTTCAGTTTGGGAGACTTGACCGGAAATGTAGCCATTAACAAAGACGCTCTTCCGAGCAGCAACACAACCATCACCAGCGTCGCTTACTCGACAATGAAGGATATTTTACCTCCTATAGAGAACACGTCCCTTAACGGACTTGTTATTTCAACAAAAATCAAAGAGAGAAAAGATTTTAGTAATTTTGACATATCACTGTCCTTTAAAATGGACAGAAATTCACTGATTGAGCCACAGTGTGTCTACTGGGACTTTACACAGAATCAAAGTATTGGTTGGAATAACAAATCTTGTAGTCCTACCATACAGAAAGATGTGGTAATCTGCAACTGTAACCACCTCACCTCCTTTACAGTATTAATGTCAGGAAAGTCTGAATTGTATTTAGAAATCATTACTTATATAGGAGTGGGCATATCCATCGCATCCCTCGTCATCACTCTGATAATCGAATATATTGTGTGGAGGTCAGTAATCAAAAACAAAACCTCATACTTGCGCCACGTCTGCTTGGTGAACATTGCCGTATCACTCCTGATCGCAGATATCTGGTTGATGATCGGGGTGGGTTTAGAAAAGTACCCACGCTCAGACGCATGTATTGCTGGAGCCTTCTTCAGCTTCTACTTCTACTTGGCCCTGTTCTTCTGGATGCTTGCGACGGGTCTTCTTTTGTTCCATCGAATGATTTTCACCTTGCAAGACCTGAGTAGAAAGACCCTGATGATAACTGCTTTCTCCCTGGGATACGGGTGCCCCCTTATAATTGCCGTTGTCACAGTGGCCTCTACAGCTCCACGATATGTGTTCACCAGCGGGAAATTCTGTTGGCTCAACTACGAAAAGACTGAGAGCATGTCATTCCTTGCTTTTGTGGTTCCTGCGTTAACCATCGTGTTCATTAACTTCATCATTATGCTAGTGGTCATCTCAAAATTACTGAGACCTTCCGTTGGAGAAAGACCTGGAAATGAGGAGAAGTTCGTCTTGAACCAGATTGCTAAAAGTGTCACCGTACTCACGCCTCTTTTAGGCCTCACGTGGGGATTCGGTCTCGGTTTGCTCTTTCACCCACAAGACATGGCGTTGAATGGAATTTTTGCAATTCTGAACTCATTGCAGGTAACTGTAAATCACACTTTCGTTACAGTTCATCAATGCTTAAAACGTCACCTTCCGTGCGTGAACATAATGATTCACTTACTATACCTTCAACATGAATTATGGGTAGAGATCAAGACTTGAAAGCGAGGATCTCAAACTCTGCCCCCCCCAGATGTTTCTGATATACAACTCCCATGATTCCCTGGCCATCTGTTGCATTCAAAGAATTCTGGGAATTGTACACATTCCACATCTGGGGAAAGGTTGAGTTTCCCTGCCTTAAAGGGCCACAACCACCAAAAAATGAATTGTCCTTATTGTGTTTATTTGATGTTGCTGATCTTACATCTGCTTTGTTTTTCTCTTGTATGTTTAGTTAAGAAAATATTTTTCTCTATATGTGTCACTGGGCGCATCCATTGTGTGATATTTTCCTCTGTGTGTCACTGGGTGCATCCATTGTGTTATATTTTCCTCTATGTGTCACTGGCTGCATCCATTGTGATATTTTGTGTTGTAAACTGCCCCCCCCCCCAGTATCTTTCCATCACTTGCTCCTCAGTGTATGGCTTTGGCCATAGAATGGAGTGAATGGGTCAGTCACCGACTCACATCATTGTATTGTGTGAGATGTATTCAAAGGGCACCACCAGGGGGTAGATTAGAAGTCTTTTAAGATCCCTGTCTTATCTCATTCAGCTGTCAGCTCTTATCTCAGGTAGCCTGGAGAACAATAGCCTCCTGTCGCCTTATCTAAACATTCCCTCATCCACCTCGTTAACTGTTAAATACTGTAGAAGATAAGAACAGCAGTAAATCTTTAGCACAGATTTTGGTAAATGTTGCATCATGGGACAAATCCAAAAAATGGGAACAGTAGATAAAAAAAAACTAACTTTATTTTTCCTTTAAGCTGCAATTACTTCAAACAAAGAAAAGCAGCAGCATATGTTTAATAATGTGTTTCATAATGTGTTTTGTTTGTAATGCACAAGTCATCTAGCTACAGCTTATGTAAGTGGTAGTGTCCCTTTAAATAATAGTTAATGCTAATTGTGCCTCTATGGGAAAAGAACAAAATCCCAAAACAAATACACATGTCGAGCTCACCCTTAAAACAAGAAGAAAAATAATTTAAAAATATATATGTTCAAAACAAAAATCAGTTTTGTTGTAATGCAGTAGAATTCTAATTTTGTAAAATGCAAAAGTCCTGAATTGAGGTTAGTTTTAAGGCGTAATGAATTAAAATTATTTAATAATTGTGAGGGTGCTCCTGCCAAAGCCCTGCAGGTACCTGCAAGGCCCCTCCACACGAATACTTCAATGGCCTGAGTTGGCCTGAGAGCCAGGCAGGGAGGCTAAATTCTGGTTCTCTGGTTGACAAGGTGCTGATTACCATTCAGGATGGGCTGCCGGTTCGATGCGAACATGAGTTCGCAACGAATATTGGCCGTTCGACCATTTTCCAAACGGCGAACATTTCTGCGTATTCGCCGCGTGTTTGCCCACAATGCACTGTGCTCTGGCCTGAAGCTTGTAATTGGCTACAGACTTGCACCTGACCACAGGTCAGGTGCAAGACAGGTGCAAGACTATGCCAATCAGAGCTCAGAGTCCTGATTGGGCAAATTTTGCCCAATCATGGGCTCACAGAGCTAAGTCCCGCAGCACATTATATAAGACTTCCCTGCAGCCCTAGCGCGTGTGTTGCAGGAGTGAATCAGAGAGGAGAGGATATTGTTGAATTTGCAGTGACAAGCTGGCAGTGGCAAATAGCAGGGAACTGGCAGCCTGGCTGTGAATAATCATACCACAGTTGAATCAGAGTTCATCTGTATCTTTAATCTGTATCTTTATCCATTCAGAGTTAAATCTGGGTCTTGCCAGCTATCAGGGTGTATCACTGAGTTATAGCAGAGTTCTGGGAAAATCTGTATATCTTTAATCTAATTCTAGATACCATATAATACCACAGTTGAATCAGAGTTCATCTGTATCTTTAATCTGTATCTTTACCTATTCATAGTTGAATCTGGATGTTGCCAGCTATCGGGGTGTTGCAGCCTGCAGGAGAGGAAGTGAATCAGAGAGAGAGTAGAGGACATTGGCAGCCTTGCCGGGAAAATATCAGTGATTTATAGCAGAATTCTGAATATCTTTAATCTAGATAACACAGTTGAATCAGAGTTCTGCATAACTTCAATCTATATGCCAGAGTTGAATCAGAGTTCTGCATATCTCCAATCTTTATACCAGAGTTGAATCAGAGTTCTGTATATCTTTAATCTATATATCACTCACCATGTCAGAAAGACCAAAAAAGACAGGCAGACGCTCCCAGACACAGATAAGAGGGCAAGCAGCCTCTGTGTCGGAAGGCTGTGCCCCTGGTCGTCGTGGACGTGGTGCATCCTCTGCAGGGGCACACTTGTCCTTTCTAACTGGTGCTGGCCGTCTTATGCAGCAGCAACATACAGAGGATTTGGTGGATTGGCTAACCAGGCCATCCTCATCCTCCGAGTCCTCTGCCAGCCAGGCTTGTAGGGGTTTACAGTCCACCTCAGCTCCCAAAGAATCTAATTATCCATGTCCACAGCTACTCCTGCCGTAGCCTCACCATCATACACGGAGGAGTCAGCTGAATTGTTTGACTACAATGACAGTGACATGCTACTTGAGGATGCGCAGCAACTCCGGTGCTCTGATGTTGACTCTGAGGTTGAGGAAAAGAGTAAAATCAGCCTAGAGGGAGGGGGTGCCAGTGACACACAAAGAACGGGCACTCATGTTCCCCCAGCAGCTGCAGCATACTGCCAGGTTGGCTCCAGTGACGAGGAGATAGGGGGTGATGAATCTAGTGGTACAGCATTTCCTAACCAGGTACCCATGGCTGGCAGAGCTTCTCAGCCAGACCAGAAAAGTCTGCAGCCACTTCAGACGGTCATTCCCAGCAAGTGTTCATCTGGCAGAAATTCAAAGAGAATTCCACCTTCCCACAAACCGTCTGATCTGTGACATACCCACCAGGTGATACTCGACATTGGCAATGCTGCAGCATCTGCACAAGCAGCAGAGGCCTTCAATGAGTACCTGTGTGAGTATGGCACAAGGACAGGTTCAGGTCAACCTGTTTTTTTTCCCCCCGCAGTGGCTGGTGATCAAGGATGCATGCACTGTACTGTCACCATTTCAGGAGGCAACGAGGATGGTGAGCAGGGACAGTGCATGCATCAGTGACACAATTCCTTTAGTGTTCCTGCTGGAGCGCACTCTGCAGGGAATTATAGATGTGGCACTAGAGGCAGAGCAGGGGGAGTAAGAGGAGGACTTCCCTAGCTCTCAAGGCCCCAGTCTTTATGCAGACAGCATTTCTGCAGGTTTTCAGATCAGACAGCAGGGGGATGAGGAGGAATATTTAAGTTGTGGGGGCATTGAAGGTGGGGATTTCTCAAGGGAGGGTTTTGTGTGCCCAGAAACCCAAGGACTAGTACGTGGCTGGGAGGAGGAAGTGCATGATGGGGTCATCCTCAGCGACCAGGAAGACTCGGAAGCTAATTCCACCTCCAACCTACACTGCATGGGTTCCCTTATCCTGCAAAGCCTGCTAAAGGACCCCAGGATTCGTGCTATCAAGGAGAGGGATCATTATTGGTTGGCAACCCTTCTTGATCCATGATACAAGGGTAAGGTTGCAGAGCTCATCCTGCCCTCACAGAGGGAGGACAGGATGAAACAACTTGGACGCTCTAAAGCAACACTTGTGTAACACCTTTCCAGGCACTGGTAGGTTACCAAGTGATGACACAGGTGCTTCTGAGGCTGCAGTTGATCAGAGGAAGAGCAGTGAAGGGGGCCGCTTGACTGATGCCTTTTGCAATTTTTTTGATGCCCAGGGACATCAAATGTAGGCACCCATTGCCAGCGTCTTCACCATATGGTGCAGGACTACCTAGGGGCAAGGGCAGACCTGGATAACTTTACAGCAGATGATCCACTGGCTTAATGGGTGTTGAGATTGGATCACTGGCCAGAACTTAGCCAATATGCTATGGGGCTACTAGGTTGCCCTTCATCCAACGTGCTTTCTGAAAGGACATTCAGTGCCGCTGGAGGTTTTGTCACAGACAAAAGAGTCCACCGACTCTGTAGACCGGCTGACATTTATAAAAATGAATCAGTCCTGGATCAGCAGCTATCACTCCCCTGATGCTGATGTAACTGAATAGATTGGGGATCTCTTCTGCATTCCCAAAACCTGCACCACTGCACTCTTCCACAATACCTCAGAGGGGTTACGGACGGTGTGAAGGCAATGTAGCCGACACTAAAGGCCAAATTTTAAAGCACCTATTGTTACTTTCATCCAAAGCCTGCATAAGAGGCACCATAATTTAGCCAAAAAATCAATAAACTTGTTCTGCGTGTCTTAAAACGTCTCCTCTTTTCATACAGGCTGCCGCCCCAAGCAGTTGTTTATGAATAGATTAAAGGAAAACCATTTACCGTCATTTGAAATGTCATTTTTTTTTGTAAATGTTTCTATACATCCTACAAATCCGCCACTTCACGGGCAGGTTATGGGGACCTCCTAGGCACGATATTTTAAGGAATTTTTCGTTTTTATTCTTAACCTTTATGTCATGGAAAAATCACTGTTCCTTTAAAACCTTTTTTTTTTAAAACTTTTTGTCCTTGTTTCCTGTCCCCCAGGGCACTACCCGGACCCCCATACACCTTTTATGGCAAATATCTTGCATATATGCCCTCTTGGAGGGCACTCTAAAATTCGAATGTTCGAGTCCCATTGACTTGCATTGAGTTCGAATCGTGTTCGAATAAGAACTTTATTGTTCGAGTTCGAATGCGAACCGAACACGGGGGTGTTTGGCCCATTCCTAATTACCATTAGTTTTTGTAGTTGAGGTTGTTCAGGCTTTCCCTCCACAAATGTTTCCACATTGAAATGCCCTTGCTAAATGCCCTTAGTAATGCTAAAGTAAATGCCCTTACTAATGCAGTTTGGTTCACAACAATAATATTAGCTTATATGCAACAACCAACAATATGGCAATCAGCACTCCAAAGTACTCTTTGACCCTGGGTGAGCAGTCACAGGACGCCTCCATCCAATCTTGACAAACTGTAATAACCATGCAACACCAGGTATATCTAGGATAACTTTTATTCCATCTAGGTGGACCAGGCATCGTGTCCACTCAGTGTGAGTATTTATCAAGCCTGGCAGTCAAAACATTGCCTGACCCACCTGGGTGGAATAAAAGCTCTCCTAGATATACCTGGTGTTGCATGGCTATTACAGTTTGTCAAGATTGGATTGAGGCGTCCTGTGACTGCTCACCCAGGGTCAAAGAGTACATTGGAGAGATGATTGCCATATTGTTGGTTGTTGCATATAAGCTAATATTATCGTTGTGAACCAAACTGCATTAGTACAAGCAAGGGCATTTCAGGGCTGCAGCGTGGTTATTATAGTTTATTAGTTTAAAAGTAGACTTTAATGGGGTGGACAAACTAATAAAAACATCTAGAGGTCTATTCACAAAGCACTGAGATGAAATTAGATTTCGGTGCTTTGCATTTCGGCCCATTTCAGCTCACTTCGGCAATTCCATTTAGTTGTAAATTTGGTGAATTTGCTATTTATCAAATGTTTGCCGTATTTTACCGAAAAATTAGTCACCGAAGCAGTTATCGAACGTTGGCGAAAAGCGATAAGTGCCGAATTGCACTGAAATTGCCTCGGCGAATTCCACCAAACTGAAGAAAAAAATTAAATAATACTTAGTATGTCTCCAATTCTGCAAACAGTAGTTTAAATCAATAAAAATGTAGTAAAATGTATCTAAATAATAAAACAAGGTCCTGTAACCCCTTACTGCTGGGCAGGTTGTGCAGTTCCTCTGGCCCACCAATGCAGCTGATGCGCGGAGTGCGGCATTGGCTGTAGGGGATAGCCTGAGTTCAGGCCGGCCCATCACAGCCAATGATGTACGCCGCGCACCAACTGGTGGGTGGAACTGTCTGGCCCATAGACTCTATCAGGGCATACTATGCTGCTCTGTAGTGTTAAGGTCTACCCGCCGTGTGGACAGTGTAGTACGCAGAGCCGCGGAAAAGGATTACAAAAAAATTCAAAAAAGGTATGTTAAAAAATGTCTTGTTTAAAATTAAAAGAACAAGAATGCCTTTCAAAAAATACATAAAGGTCTTTTAAAAAAAAAAGTTTTTTGTAAAAAATAAAACTAATAAACAGTCTTTAAAAAATATGTAAAAATAGGTATTACGGGCTATATTACAATCTTTGCGGAAAAACGCTCGCGCAACGCATGAATTTATGCGCCAAGCTTTAAATGTTTGCGTGCGCAAATTACCGCTGGAATTACAATCCTCACGCGTTTTTTCATCCGTCCATCAATAATGCGCGTAAACCAGACGCGCCCAAATGCTCGCGCAGTACCGTCGCGTGCAGAAATTAGTGTGTGGACTGTTTTTTCATGAGATTCAGCCAATCAGAATTAAGAACCACAATTATCTCACGTTAATTTTTTGCGCCTGTCAAAGTCAATCTGAGCATATATGTTGCAGCAATAATACATGCACACACAGCTTCTCCATTTTATTGGTTTGCAATAAGTAGAATGTGTAACTATACTTTGCTGCGTATTTTTTTTTTTTGGGCTGGTGTATTTGGTTTCGGCCAGGTTGTTCAGATTTGCCGTTAACACCAGCTTTTAGGAGTTGGTAAAATTATGCGCGCAAAGGCTGTGGATTAAATCCTGTGCATAGATTGTAATATCATCCGCATACCACCGCACATACGCATTTGCGCTCACGATGTTAAGTATAGGACGCACGCAGTACAGTAAGCTCGCGCAGCGTTCACGCAGGTTCACCCGCGGTAGACGATTACGCGTGTTTGTTGTGCTGACTATGTAATACGTTATTCGGTGCAAAGGGGTTTATCCCTCGCGTCAATGGGTTTTTGCTCCGGCGCAAAGATTGTAATTTAGCCTTACATTTATTACATTAAAACTTATTGGATTCGCCTGTTTAAAATTGTCAAATTGATACTCCGAAATCAGGTTATTTCTCCGCAATTTTGGTGTAATGCGGCAATCTGTGAATAGACGAATTGTTAGTTCTGTATGGGACAATATCAGTGCTGCCGAACCGCAAATTGTGGCAAAATGCATACTATTTCGCTGTCAATTTGCCTGTATTTGGCCAATTGACCTGAAACTGCAGCTACGGTGAAATTCAACGTTCGGTGCAATTTGGTAGTAAATTTCGGACATTAGTTAATAACCTTACTACTAGTAACACATTATTGTCAGGGATTTCTTATGGCTTAAAGTCCTCTATTGACTATGGAAGAGGTGTCTTTCTTCCCGGAAATTGTCTGGGTTGTTTTTGAGCGATGTAAGAGTTGGGACTTATGCTGAGCACCAGAACATCAAACAAAGGCACAGGGCATTTCACTTCATTCTTACATTCCAGAAGCTTTTTTTTTTTGAGATTTCTCTCGTTTTCAAGTATGTCCTGGGTGGCGAGTATGTACCGTTAGGTGTCTTGCCCAAGGACACTTACTGGAGAGGTTGCTCGCTGGGATCGAACCCATGACTCCACAGGCTCTCTCCATGCAGAGCAGTGATGTTACCTCTACTCCACCCAGCCGGTATTCCAGAACCTTCACTTTTTTTTATCCAGGACAGTAAATTATCTTTCGACTTCACGGGAACATATTTGCCACTTGTCAAGAAAAACTGTGTTGAGGTTTTTTGGCCATTGTACAATCCTTGTCAGCACCTCGGCCATTCAAATGTTTTAGAACTACAGAAAGCCACTGATGCTCAGACATTCGTCGGGCAGGTGGCTACATCATATGGATTGTATAGTTCCAATACCTCCCGGGTGCCACATTTAATGACCCATGATGAAAGTCAATTATCGGGCAGTTAAAATTATACAATTTAGTTAGCTTATGCAAAATTTAATTTTTCTTCCTTCTCTCCTCTCTAGGGATTATTCATTCTGATCTCCACTGTGTTACTGGACAAGAAGGTGAGTAACACGGCCTTGCGAGTCGCTGTTGTGATAAATTAGTGACTTACGATCCAGCTGTAGGATCTCAGGAGCTTTGTATCCCATTCATAACAAATTAAAACCAGTTGATAAAATGAGTGCTGAAGGGAAGCAAGTTCTCAGGTTCCTGAACGTGCTTCACAACTTGTATGAAGGGAGGCAAGATCTCAGGCTCTCAGACACGTTTCGCAACTTGTTTGAAGGGAGCCAAGTTCTCAGGTGTGCTACACAACTTGTACAAAGGGAAGCAAGCTCTCAGGTGTGCTACACAACTTGTACAAAGGGAAGCAAGCTCTCAGGTGTGCTACACAACTTGTACAAAGGGAAGCAAGCTCTCAGGTGTGCCTCGCGACTTATAGTAACTTAAATCAAGATGCGGAGCTGATACCTGATTCCCCTCAATCTGATTTTGTGCTGAATTTTGGAAATATAAGTTTGTATGTAATACATTTTTACCATTAGTGCACACCGTAAGGAAATGGGCCACCCAAGACACTAAATGCCTATAAAACCTATTCTGTCTTTTAGTTTGCGAAGGGGAAATATCAGTGAGATGTGTGTGCGTGTGGATGTGCGTGTGTGTGTGCGTGTGGATGTGCGTGTGTGTGTGCGTGTGGATGTGCGTGTGTGTGTTTGTGGTCTTCACTGGGTATCAATCCAGTAGGGATGTGCGGGATTCAGGGTCATTCTGCTAACAAAATACATCTGTTTCATTTCATCAGGTGAGAAACACCGTGAAAGACTCCATATCATGGTCCAACTGGTCGACACGCAAGACAAGATTACGGGTAAAGAGCTTTTTACTTCACGTTATAAAGTACTCAGAATCAATCAGTGCTGTTAAAATGAGCCGATGGCCCTTTCAGACGGGAATTTAATAAACTAGGCCACAAATTGCAGAATTTACATTTTTTTATTCTTCCTTGACTCCTTTGGCCTAAAATATTTATTCCTCTACAAATTCACCTTTGATTTGTTTCACTAAAAACTGTTATAAACTCAATTAAAGGAGCCAGAAATTAATGAACGTGTGCCTGTACCCGAATACAGCTTTGTAACAACCCCTTCATAACAGGAAACGTGGTGAGCGTAAAGTGTACAAAATGCTCTGTAACGAGTCACTACACATGACTTTAGCTTTTTATGCCATAAAAATACATACACAAGATTCTGCTTTGAAATAAACAATAGGAAAATACATTTTGCTGTGGGAAAAGTTTCAGTTACCTTCTGTTATATTGTGGGAATGATGTTCACACTGAGGAGAAACATGTCTCTCAGCTCAGGCTCCATTTCACCTCACTGCCTCACTGAACAGGAACTGGAAATGGCCGCTCCGTCTACCTGCTTCTCTGTGAGAAGTTTCAACAAACTTTATTGCTGCATCACAGCAGTCAAAGAGAAGGGGGAGATTAAGGGAGACGTCTGTGTTATGCGATGGATGCAGGTTGCTATACAGTCTGCAATCCCTGAATAGAGACCCTCAGGGCCGGCCCAAGACATTGTGCTGCCTGGAGTGAAGGATGAAATGCTGCCCCCCCCCCCAAAAAAAAAAACACGCAGCGTGTATGAGCGTATCACAGTGCGCCACAGCAATAAAATTCAAACACTCATACACACCGTACATTAGAATTTTCTTGCTGTGGAGCTCTGTGATACAGTAATGTGAGGTGTATATAACTGAGCCCAGCGTCACATACCCAGCAGAGCCCAGCATCACATACCCAGCAGTGCCCAGCGTCACATACCCAGCAGTGCCCAGCTTCACATACCCAGCAGAGCCCAGCGTCACATACCCAGCAGTGCCCGGCGTCACATACCCAGCAGTGCCCAGCCAGCATCACATACCCAGCAGTGCCCAGCATCACATACCCAGCAGAGCCCAGTGTCACATACCCAGCAGTGCCCAGCGTCACATACCCAGCAGAGCCCAGCATCACATACCCAGCAGTGCCCAGCGTCACATACCCAGCAGAGCCCAGCATCACATACCCAGCAGAGCCCAGCATCACATACCCAGCAGTGCCCAGCGTCACATACCCAGCAGTGCCCAGCATCACATACCCAGCAGTGCCCAGCGTCACATACCCAGCAGTACTGAGTGTCACATACCCAGCAGAGCCCAGCATCACATACCCAGCAGTGCCCAGCGTCACATACCCAGCAGTACTGAGTGTCACATACCCAGCAGAGCCCTGCGTCACATACCCAGCAGAGCAAAGCGTCACATACCAGCAGAGCCCTGCGTCACATACCCAGCAGTGCCCAGCGTCACATACCCAGCAGAGCCCTGCGTCACATACCCAGAAGTGCCCAGTGTCACATACCCAGCAGAGCCCAGTGTCACATGCCCAGCAGAGCAAAGCGTCACATACCCAGCAGTGCCCAGCATGACACATCCAGCAGTGCCCAGCTTCACATGCCCAGCAGTGCTCAGCATGACATATACAGCAGTACTGAGTGAATAGGGCCCTCATCTCCTCCTGTACTGTTTGTCAAATGTTGTTCAATGTATTGTAACCCTGTCTGTACTGTGCTTATTGTACAGCGCTGCGGAATATGCTGGCGCTTTATAAATAATAATAATAATAATAATAATACAGCAGTGCCCAGCATGACACATCCAGCAGTGACCAGCTTCACATGCCCAGCAGTGTCCAGCATGACATATTAAGCAGTGCCCAGCTTCACATGCCCAGCAGTGCCCAGCATGACATATCCAGCAGTGCCCAGCGTCACATACCCAGCAGTGCCCAGTGTCACATACCCAGCAGTGCCCAGCTTCACATGCCCAGCAGAGCCCAGTGTCACATACCCAGCAGTGCGCAGTGTCACATACCCAGCAGTGCCCAGCATCACATGCCCAGCAGAGCCCAGCGTCACATACCCAGCAGAGCCCAGTGTCACATACCCAGCATTGCACAGCGTCACATACCCAGCAGAGCCCACAAATTTGTATATTGCCCAAGCTCACACATGGATATATTTGCCCCCAGGCCAGCTCATGGATATATTTGCCCCCAAGCCAGTTCATGGATATATTTGCCCCCAGGCCAGTTCATGGATATATTTGCCCCAGGTCAGTTTATGGATATATTTGCCCCCAGGCCAGCTTATGGATATATTTGCCCCAGGCCAGTTTATGGATTTATTTGCCCCCAGGCCAGTTTATGGATATATTTTCCCCCAGGCCAGTTCATGGATATATTTGCCCCAAGCCAGTTCATGGATATATTTGCCCCCAGGCCAGTTCATGGATATATTTGCCCCCAAGCCAGTTTATGGATATATTTGCCCCCAGGCCAGCTCATGGATATATTTGCCCCCAGGCCAGTTCATGGATATATTTGCCCCAGGCCGGTTTATGGATATATTTGCCCCCAGGCCTGCTCACGGATATACCTCTGCTGGCCCCTCCGACGGGCAGATCCTGCGGCCGCCGCGTTCCTTCGTTCAACGAGCGGCAGCCTCGTGAGTAACTGCCGCTCGCCTGGGATCCACCTTCCAGCCTGCCGCGGTCTCGCGAGATCACGTGATCTCGATCACGGCAGGCTGGAGGATGGATCTTAGGCGAGCGGCAGATACTCATGTGGCTGCCGCTCGTTGAAGGAACGAGCGCGGCGGCCGCACAGTCTGCCGCCGCCGCATAAAAAAATAGTGCAGAGCGCTGCAGCGGCACCGGGGCTGAAATTTGCCGCCCCAAATTTCTGCCGCCTGGCGCCGCTGCTCCACTCTGCACCATTGTCGGGCCGGCCCTGGAGACCCTACACACCTCTTGTCTCTGGTTCCTAAGTTTTTTTGTAATTTTGCTGCTCTAACTCACATTCTCATTTCCCACACTGTCAGCAAGTGTGGAGCTGATGATGCAACGCATTGTTTCATCGACAAACTAGACGGTGCAGTGAGGAGAGACAGGGGGACTTTGGAACCTGCATCTCCTAATTGTACACCGCACAAGATTGCGTGAGATATCATTGGAAAGGTCAGCGTCTGGTCTATACAGTGATACCAAACATGTAATGAGTAAAAAATAAAAACAAATTAAAAAGTAAATGCAAAATACTTTTTTTTCCTCTGTTCTTCTGTGTTCTACGGTAGAGGCAATATATGCTTTTACATATAAGACAAACAATGCCGCTGCACTAACTCAACTAACACAACAGATTCTGCCCCTTCTGATTCGAGAGCAGAGAGAAACTGTTTTCCAGTGTTTTTTTGGGTTTTTTTACCCCTTCACTGCTGACGACGTGTGGACGTCCTCAGTTACGCCCCGCTGTAAGCGGTTGATTATTAGGGTGACCATGTGGACCATGTTTAACAGGACACGTGAGTAAGTCTTGCCCTGAAACATGTATTATTTATGTGCTGCAGCAGGGAAATTTTTGTCGCTCACCTGGCCTTCCTTTTGGATCTATTAAATACATTGGAATGAATCTACATGCCGTTGGGTGGCATTTATCATGCAATGCCCATCAGCCTTAATATACTGTATGTGTGCATATAAACATGGATGATACGGCCACCTTTTGAGGATTTTAATAATGCAGGGGTGTGAGGTTATTCACTGGATGTGTTCATATTCAAGCTTGTGGGGCGGGGGATAGGTATGGCCCGGCACTCTGCACTGGAAAAAAAAAACAGTTCTATCCTGCACACAACGCATTAGCTCAGGGTCTCGGCCTGGGTCTTAGAGTTTTCCTAGCATGCGCCAAACGACCTTGTTCATGGACTACTGCGGACAAGTGATCTGTTAGTAGGTCGTCAGGCACTAAGTTTTAGCAACTCGCGCTAAATTTTTCCTCTAGGGATGGCGTTTTAGTTCACACCAGGTGATAGGGCCCTTAGGTTTATTCAGTGGTATGATTTAGTGGTGAAAATTATTAGTGCCCCCTCAGTTTTGACTGCGGTTTCTTCTGTGCCCCCTTAAATATTGTTGCTAGAGTCGCCACTGACATCAGTACAGGCGCACATAGTGCGCTCGTCTGACACCAGCCTTACACAGCAAAGTAACCCGTCAGTATTGAAAATCAACAAAGCAGTTCCTGAATAATTCCAGCTTTTAATTATGAGATGCAGGTTAGAAAACGCAGATACATTGATTAACAGTCTCCGACAAATTGCAAAGTGGTGAAAGTACTATTATATAATAATAAAATAATAACAATAAACCGCAAGGTCTTTTTTTTTTGTTGTTCCAGCGCTGTAGAGAGGTTAATAAATAAAATACGTTATCATCACGTAGTATCATTTCTTTCCTTCACAGTCATCTTCAAATTTCTCTACACCGTCTTCACGACTCAACAAACGTCCGGGTCCCAAGAAAGGTTTGTTCTAATTCTGTGTTTTTTAAATGTTTTTACACTGGTTTTTTTTTTGGGGGGGGGGGTTTGAGAAAGTATTGTTGTCAGGAAGGATACATTGAGATTTCTCTTGTTTTCAAGTATGTCCTGGGTGGCGAGTATGTACCGTTAGGTGTCTTGTCCAAGGACACTTACTGGAGAGGTGCTCTTGCTGGGATCGAACCCATGTCTCCACAGGCTCTCTCCACGCAGAGCAGTGATATTACCTCTACTCCAATGGCTTGCCTTCTACAGTTGTGTTCAAAATTATTCAACCCCCAATGCTGTAAAGGGTTTTAGGGAATTTAGTGTACATTTGTAATTGTATTCAGAATGAAATCCTACAAGGACTTTTTAAAGATCCATATGCAACTAAAATGACATCAATTGGTTTTGTAATACAGTAGTAAATGTTTCTTTTGTGAATTCTTCATTGACACAATTATCCAACCCCTTAAAGACTACCACTCTGAAGAACAGAGGTTCATTCAAGTGTTTTCAATCAGGTATTGAAAACACCTGTGGATGTCACGGAGCAGCAATAAAGCATAATAAGCACCAATTAGGCAGCTTTAAAATGACTGTGATACTCAGCTCCTTCTAGACATTTACTGGTGTGGTTACAAACATGGTGAAGTCAAGAGAATGGTCCAGGAAGACAAGAGAAGAGGTGATTACTCTTCACAGGAAGGGCAATGGCTATAAGAAGATTGCAAAGATGTTAAACATACCAAGAGAGACCATAGGAAGCATCATTCGCAAATTCAAGGCAAAGGGCACTGTTGAAACGCTACCTGGTCGTGGCAGAAAGAAGATGCTGACTTCGACTGCTGTGCGCTACCTGAATCGTAGAGTGGAGAAAAGTCCCCGTGTGACTGCTGAGGAACTGAGAAAAGATTTGTCAGATGTGGGTACTGAAGTTTCAGCTCAGACAATACGGCACACACTGCGTAATGAAGGCCTCCATGCCAGAACTCCCAGGCGCACCCCCTTGCTGTCTCCAAAGAATAAGAAGAGTCGACTGCAGTATGCCAAAAGTCATGTGGACAAACCACAGAAGTTTTGGGATAGTGTTCTGTGGACTGATGAAACAAAATTAGAACTGTTTGGGCCCATGGATCAACGCTATGTTTGGAGGAGGAAGAACAAGGCCTATGAAGAAAAGAACACCTTGCCTACTGTGAAGGATGGTGGGGGGTCAATCATGCTTTGGGGCTCTTTTGCTTCTGCAGGTACAGGGAAGTTTCAGCGTGTGCAAGGTACCATGTATTCTCTTCAGTACCAGGAGATATTGGATGACAATGTGATGCAGTCCGTCACAAACCTGAGGCTTGGGAGACATTGGACCTTTCAACAGGACAATGATCCCAAGCATACCTCCAAGTCCACTAGAGCATGGTTGCAGAGTAAAGGCTGGAACATTTTGGAGTGCCCGTCGCAGTCACCTGACTTAAATCCGATTGAGAACCTCTGGTGGGACTTAAAGAAAGCAGTTGCAGTGCACAAGCCTAAGAATGTGACTGAACTGGAGGCTTTTGCCCATGACGAATGGGCGAAGATACCCGTAGATCGCTGCAAGACACTTGTGTCAAGCTATGCTTCACGTTTATAAGCTGTTATAACTGTAAAAGGATGTTGTACTAAGTACTAAGATTGAATGTCACTTGGGGGTTGAATAAAACTGATAATGATGTGAGCACAGAAAAGACATTTGTGGTTATTTCATTATAAATGTTATGTTATATTTGTCTGACCTACACGTGCCTCTTTGATTTAATTGTAAACAAGATGACTGAATGATCAAAATCAATGTCAAACTGGCCAAAACACTCAATTTCAGTGGGGGTTGAATAATTTTGAACACAACTGTATATGCTTTACTCAGTTTTCCTGCCAGGCACTAGCAGGGGGCACAGTGGCACCGAGGCAAAGTCGCTATTATTTGTTTTATCATGTGAAAATATATACATTATTTTAATTTGCTAAGAAAGCAGTGATGTCAAAAATGTAAAAGAAATACGTTAGAGGAGCAAACCTCCTGTCATAGCCGTATATTAGGTTATTTATCTGTATGTTGCTTGAGCAGTCCCGTTGCTTCTACGTGGTAGCTCTTCCAGATCTTTCAGAGGGAACGATCTGATTGTGTACGTGATACCAATGCCCACATTAAAAGGAGCACAGTGACACTACTAAAAAATAATGTCCCTTTTTTTGCCCATAATTGGGCAGAACCTGCTGACAGCGTCTGCCCAATTATTTTTTCATTTTTTTTTTTCTTTTTCGTATGATTTTAGTCACCTTTTGTCCCTCCCCACGCGCTGCTCCTCCTTTTCTGCTCATGGACCGCCAAACCCTTAAGTCCCCGAGTCTTTACTGTGTATTTTGCGCTCCCTGCAATACGTGCGTAGCGTAAGGAAAGCGAATTGAGCACAGCGCAACTGGACTTGCGAACTTTACGTACGCACGTGCAGTAGCGCTTGTGCAGAACGATGGATCGGAGATGCACACATGCACAGCTCGATCCATAACAGCCTTTCTGACACCGATCGCTAACACGATTGGTCTCAGAGATTGTGACGTCGGCACGCTTGAGCGACCGTGTGACTGAACTAGTGACAGACAGCCAGGAATTTCAAACCACCCAGCTGCCTGGTCCTGCATGGGGGGTGGAGAAATCTCTACACTTCACCCCACAATTTAAACAGTTTGTGACAGATCTCTGTACCCACTGGGTCACATCTATTATTGCTGCTTCTTTGCTGGACCCCCGTTCTCTCGCAGCAGGCTTTCATGCCTTCCTCCAGTCCTTTACACGTAAAGAGCTTTGCTAGCATCCCCCAGGAATAACACGACGCGTTGACCTGGGTGTTTTAGATCAGTAACACTGAACACCTTTATTGGGTTAAATATGTACAGTCCCAGGCGGAGCGTGGTAGCCAATAGAAAATAACACCCGGCCTCCCACTGCCACACATCATAATCCCTCCCCTATCATGATGTTGTGAGGTTTTGATGTTGTGATGTTTCTTCAGTATGCCTCTCAGAGTGTGAGACATAATCAGAACTGGTACAGACAACGGGATAAACGTTGCTCAACATTTCTAGACAAGACATAACAATGACAATCATCGCTGGTAAACAGGATTACAGTCTAAGGCATCAGATAATGGGGCAGTGTTTGCTCAACAAGGCAGATCAACAAGAGACGACTCAAACATACAACAGATAATAACACCTTCTAGAGAGGGGAAGCTGGAGAAGGCCAAGATAACCCACCCACTAATCCTATTAGCAGATTGTAACAGATACACACCTAGACATATTAGACAATAACATTATTCATACTTAACACGGGGCGGACTGACAAGTAATGGGGCCCCTGGGCAATAGGAGTTAGTGGGGCCCCTTGTGCCACGCCTACACAGTAGGCCACACCCATAAACCCCTCCCATACAACGCACAACCCACATGCACATTGTTGCGTTAAAGAATTAATTTCTTCGCACAATTTTCAACTATTAATTTTAACGAGTTAATAAAATCCACTCGGGCCCCCAGCAAATTGGAGAATCCATTGTGTCCCCTCCAGACTTAGAAACTGCCACTGCTCTGCTGCGGTAGCCATCACACACTCGTGGCAGCTACGGCCGCGGCACAGAACAATAAAACTCACTCATACACACCGCACATGGATATATATTGCCCCAGCAGCTCACACATGGATATATACTGCCCCAGCAGCTCACACATGGGTATATACTGCCCCCAGCAGCTCACACATTGATATATATTGGCCCCAGTAGCTCACACATTGATATATATTGCCACCAGTAGCTCACACATTTATATATTGCCACCAGTAGCTCACACATTTATATATTGCCCCCAGTAGCTCACACATTGATATATATGGCCCCCAGTAGCTCACACTTTTATATATATTGGCCCCAGTAGCTCACACATTTATATACTGCCCCTAGTAGCTCACACTTTTATATATTGCCCCCAGTAGCTCACACATTTATATATTGCCCCCAGTAGCTCACACATTGATATATATTGCCCCAGTAGCTCACACATTTATATATACTGCCCCAGTAGCTCACACATTGATATATAATACTGCCCCCAGTAACTCACACATGGATATATACTGACCCCAGCAGCTCACGGGCCTCGTCGTCGGCGCTCCAGTGTGCCTTCCTGGGCCCCACGTGCACCCTGCATTGACGCCGCCCCCCACGTGATGCGCACGTGTATCATGTCAGGGGGCGGCATCAATGCAGGGGGTAGGAAGGCACGTTGCAGCGCCGCCGATGAGGCGGTTTGTTAGTGCGCCGCAGTGGTCGGAACGTCCCTTACAAAACTGGGCCCCCACTGACCCGCGGGCCCTCAGGCACCGCCTGAGAGCCCGATTGGGTCAGTCCGCCCCTGGGCCTGCACCTCCCAAATATGTTTCTAGGCCCATGTACCCCTAGTTCAAAGTGATGCACATCACACATTTCGGGGAACCTGGGATGGGGGAGGATACTCCACACACCCTGGCCACTTTAAAAAGCTAAAGTGGTCAGGTGTGTAGAATATCCCTTTAACCCTTTCGCTGCTGAGGCTTTTCCCGCCCCTGTGCTGAGGTCATTTTTTACCTGTTTTGCGCATCATGTTTAAACCTGTTTTGAAGGCTTATTTTAGTATATGACATCGACATATTATATATCGTTCTTTCCGTCAGACTCGGTAGATTCATAATATGTCATTATTATATGTATACGTTATGTCATGTTTGTATATTATAACAAAAAATGCAATAAAATATGTATTTTCAATAATTTACAGCGTGTAAAGTGTTTTTTTCCACATTTTAACATGCGAGCAATTGCGGTTATATTTTGTATGGGGTGCGCTTGTTAAAAAAATTAGAGATGGGGTCTCGTTACATTTTTTTTTGGGGAAAATGACACCATTTTTAACAAACGCACCGCATACAAAAATCGTTAATGCAGCATCATTGTTCACATTATAATTGAAATGGGAACAATATTGCTGCATTAACAAAACAAAAAAAAAAAAAAAAAAGTGTTTATTTTTTTTTTTTTATTTTTTTTTTTTTTAATTTTTTTTTTAATTTTTTTTTATTTTTATTTTTCTTTTTTTTTTTTTTTTTTACAATTTTTTTACTTTCATGTTTGGTATCGTTGGAACGGCCATGCTCTGGCCGATCCAACGATATCAAAATTTAACCCCTAACTGCCACGGATCGGGAGATAGGGAGTTCATTGGAACTCCCTATCTCCACACTTCGTGGCAGTTAGGGGTTAATGCTAGGACTGGCGTCATCGTGCTGCGCACGATGACGCCAGTCCTCTGGGGGAGTTCCCGGAAGCTTGGCCGACATCCAAGATGTCGGCCAGCTCCCGGAAGGATCGCAAATCGGCGCTTTTCAGCGCCGATTTGCGATCCAGCTCCCCAGGGGTTAATGCCAGGCATCATTTGGAAGGGCAGGCTGTGCCCTTCCAAATGATGCCTGGGTTAAGCCCCTGTGAGCCGCCGATCGGGAGGGAGAGAGGTCCGAAGGACCTCCCCCCCCTCCCTTTCAGGCGCCTCCTCCGCACATGCGGGGGGGCGCCTGAATTATGTGTCATCGCGGGGGCGCGATGACACATAATAATGGCGGCCACTGCTCCGGATGCCGGGCTGACATCCAGGATGTCAGCCCGCACCGGAGGGGCCAGCGATCGGCCGGAACCCGGCCGAACGCTGACCCCAATGCGAGGACGCGCTCAGCGCGTCCTCCGCATACCAGGGGGAATGCTGAGGACGCGCTGAGCGCGTCCTTAGCATTCAAGTGGTTAAGGGACAGGCTACTCATCTTGGCCACTTTATTTTTTTAGTGGTCAGGATGTGAGGAGTGCCCCCCATTCTCCCCCCGATCTGGAGAAATCATGGTGTGAAGTGGAGGAGTTTCCTCCACCACACCCAACGTCACTAGCAGCCAGCATTTTTCAAATTCCACGGCTGCCAGTCACCAGATCTGTCACTAGTGATGCCAGCACACAGAGAGCGGCCGGCATCACCGTCTCTGAGACCAACCATGATAATGAGCGTCAGTCAATGGGTCAGACCTGTGCATGCATGCAGATCTGATCCGTCATTCATGTAAAGTTGGCAAGTCTCATGGCGGGGCACAGTTTGCGTTTCCTACTCTTCGCAAGTAGTGTAGGAGTGCAAATTGTGTTAAAAAGCTTCGGGGACCTCCGCGTTTGTGAAGCCCTGAGCCGAATAGGAGGAGCAGCGCGCAGCAAGGGACAAAAGGTGAGTAATGTCATCTAAAAAAATAATAATTGGGCACAAGCTGTCAGCATTATATGCCCTATTATTAAGGGCAAAAAAAAGGGAACTTATTTTTAATAGTGTTTCCTTTAACATTCTTCAAAATCAGTAACTCAAAGCCTGTCGGCTCACTTCCTAATCCCCCATTGTTCATCTCTTGCTCCTTCTTCGCACACAGCCCACATGCACCCCGTTACTTCTTGTACTCTAGTCACCCTCACCTAGCATGTCACCCCACCTCTTATAGTGTAAGCTTTCGAGAAGGGTCTTCCCTCCTACTGTTTGGTGTGTGTAATGTGCATGTATATTTGCTATTCTGTCTCTCCCATTGTACAACGCTACAGAACCTGTTTGCGCTTTATAAATGCTTGTAACTGAAAATTCAGACCTGAGACAAACCAGAGAAAAATAAAACATAGATGTTTGTCAGATACAAAAACCAACATAGAATATAACTTGATTTCTGTTTTCCAGGTTTTTAATATATACTGTATGTTTCTAAATCACTCAATACGTCAAAGAAGTGTATGTGTGTGTGTATATATATGTATATAAAACAAAAACATGGAGAGAGCACTCCAGACAAACACATTCAAAAACCTGCAACAACAGCTCCATGCATGGGTACATAATACCAGCTTTTACCACATGGTGAAAATTTCATAACTCTGAGCTTTGCTGAATAAAATGGTGGAAATTTGGTTCGCAATGAACGGCCATGAATTGCTTAAACCTGCCAACAGCGTCAATGTAATCCACCCTCTGGCAGGTCCTACTCTGCAAACCTAATGACTGCCCTTCAAGGGATAAACTCACTTACTGAGGAACAGGTCCCTTCATGGAGCTCCCGCAGATCAAGGTTAAATAGAACCTGGAGGAGGAGTACCTGTGGCAGGGAGGGGTGCATACCCAGGAAATACATACAAAAAACATGGGGGGGGTAGCACTCAGCCTTAACTAAGCGTTTCAGTGCGGGTGCGTCTCAAAATAAAATACAGAACAAAACCCATGTACCCATGCATGGAGCTGTTGTTGTGGGTTTTTGAATGTGTTTGTCTGGAGTGCTCTCTCCATGGTTTTGCACGCTGTTGGCAGGTTTAAGCAATTCATGGCCGTTCATTGCGAACCAAATTCCCACCATTTTATTCAGCAAAGCTCAGAGTTATGAAATTTTCACCATGTGGTAAAAGCTGGCATTATGTACTCATGCATGGAGCTGTTGTTGCAGGTTTTTGAATGTGTTTGTCTGGAGTGCTCTCTCCATGGTTTTGTTTTGTATTTTGGGACGCACCCTCACTGAATGCTTAGTTTAGGCTGAGTGCAACCCCCCATGTGTTTTTTATATATATATATATTTATATGACTCTGTATGTTACAAGACGCTGGATAAATCGATCTGTAACGATATGTTTTCCTTTTTGTTTCTAGGTGGATACAACTTTTACAAAGGCAACAGTTCCTCAAACGATACGTCAAATACTTTTTCAAGTTCATAATATAATGGACAGTAACGATAAGACGTCCTGCTCCGCTAGACTGGCTACAAATATATATACATTCCTTAATGTCCGCAGCTGCTTTAAACCCTCTTGGATCAGTTTAGCTGAGCTCTGTGGATACATTGTAATAAACAGGGTTACGTTTTAATATTGGTTTAAAAAAAAAATCATAATCAAGCCCACCTAATCCCACCCACGACTATGACCACTATCCTGACGTAGCTGGTAACAGGAAGCCACTGAAGGGAAATATGGCTCTCTATTACTGGCGAGCCACTGTATTAGCAGCTTGAGTCGTCATGGTTGGCCACCATAATGTCAGTAGCTGTACCCATGGCGCCACTGCTACCAGCAATTGGAGTCCATAGGACTCCTTGGAGACAAACGCGAGCTCTGTGTGGGGTCATGTTGGCTTCATGAATGGCAGTGGAGACTATGCTGTCCGCCATGCTGTCCTTCGCATCGCAGGACATCAAAATCACTTAACACCAGGGTCTCAGAGTCGGTATTAATTTTTGAACACCGTCTCGGGCTGTGAAAAACGAGCCACCAGGGTATAGCACGCTATTCTCCACCTGGCTGGTGGTTAACTCTACCCATACAAATTATAGGAAGTGTAAATGTGCAGTAAGTAGTCACTATGGCCAAGCCGAATGCAGAGTTTGCGGTTAGTTTGGAATAGCTACTCAAGCTGTTACCAAGTTGGGCTGTTAAACCGGGCTGCCATTAGGTATAAAAGGCTGGGTCAGGGCCCGAAATGTTTATGTTAGAGATTAAAAGGAAGGCGAGAAAACCCGATCCAACGTAATTTCCAATTGTGTCACGAGAGTGGAAAAAATTCTGCTCGTTCCACCAACCGCAAGCTGCAAAACCGGCACGGCTGTGCACGGGATTGCCATGAGAGAGTCCTAAATTCAGGGGATAAATGGCACAATAAGCAGGACACAGGTTGAAGTTCAGCTATCAGCATTTGTGCGCATTCAATATAGGCCGACGTACCTAGGGTTACCCCCTTAATGGACTCTAATTGTTGGTGACAAGAATCCTTCCTCCCAGGGTCCCAAGTGTGGGTTCCTTAGATCTTTACAGCACACCGGAAACACATAATTCGACTTATAATAGACACAGCACAGGATCATTCACGAACGGGGAGGACGCAGGAACAGGTTGGTGATACAGGAAGCAGGCTATAGAAACAGTTGGTAATATCCAGGTCCAGATTTACGTCTCAGGAGCCTGTAGGCACATGCCTACTTTGCCTAATTATAAATCTGGCCCTGGAAATAGCATGACAAACACGTCATATGGAGTCAAGGCTTCAGTACAATGCGCAGCAGCAACTAGTTGCAGAAGCTCTGGTCAAAAGCAGCAACACCCTGAAATAGGTGGACCTCCTCAAGGTGGAGCAGTGCTAATACATGGACGGTGACCGGATCCATAAGCAGTCTGCCGATCAGGAGGACTTGGCAGCTGCTGGTAACACTCAGGATTTAGTAGAAACACTGCGTCCATGCGCCTTTGAGCACCCCTTACTGGTTCCTGGGCACGTTACATGACAAAAGCCTACAGAAGAAGATTTTATTGAGTTCCGCAATCTTTTTAACTGCAATATGGGCTTTAACATGCACGAACCCCTGCATGCGCGGCAGTGATAAAATACTGAAAATACGTAAACATAAAAAGCAGCCGTGTTTCGTTAATGGCCGATCGGAAGGCTAGTGTTTCTGGCGAATCCTGTTATTTTCCATGTGAAAGGTCTGCTGTAAAATACTTCCATTAATACGCAATATTTTTCACACGTATGAGCTACTTTAACACAGCAAAACTGGTGGGAACGTTCCCTTATCAAATCCCCCTCCTATACGAATTGATATGTCATAATGGTTGCCGGAATCCTCTTTTCATATATATGCTCTTATTGCACACTGTGTGTTAGTGTTGTGTTGACATCCCTAAATATGAATAAATATATATATTTTAGGAAAAAAAAAACTTTTTTTAGAATTTTCTTTTAAAAATAATCCTGTTTAAATATATTTCCATATTTTTTTAATCCTTTTTATAATATTTCTAAAGAATACAAGCAGAGACGTCAACGTGTTTATTGTTCTCACGGCAAAAATAAAAAGAATTCTTCTGCTGCACATGAAATTTCCTTTATTCAAGTCTCAGGGGTCGTACCAGAAGCACCGGTGTTTGCCGACGTTGCAACATGCAATAAACTTTAGGGTTTCAAAATGTGGGAAACTGATCCAGTGGCAGGAGGAGCGAAGCATCACAGATGAAGATTCTCTAACCTTCGTTTGAATTTCTCTTACAGGGTTATTCAGAGAGCAACGAAATGTCATCAACATTTTGGTGCTCTTTCGTTTCTGTCACTTCGGTGAGTTCGATTCACCAACCCTGAGGTGAATTCAGCATTCACCACAGGGTCCCTGAAGCGCAGCAAACAAGTCGCCGAATCGATCGATTAAAAAACACCGAATCGATCCAAAAAAAGCCAGCGACCCGCCGAACAGAGTGCCGTCAAGCACTTTACAAAAAAAAAACTGCAACTTTTAAGATGCATTTGCAAAAGGACTATTGCACGAAAATGCCTGGAAATATTATATAAGGTTCTATGAATAAGAATAAAAAAGGTCTGTTCTAGAACAAAAAATCGCCATTTAAAAAAAATGTGGGACAAAATTGCTGAATTTTTTTTTCCAAAAAATAAATAAGTAAAGAGACTTTTTGCTGCAAATGAAAAGAATAAAAGGTTGAATAAATATTTAATAAAAACGGGAATATTTATAACCTTGAAAGCTATGGGATTTGATTGATTTAGGCTAGGGTCAGACGAACGCATTTTTCGCGTCATCCGTGGAAAAGTGCGGTCGAACGAATGGACGTATTTTTTCACGAAATACGCGTTGGCAGTCATACGATGCGCAGTTTCGTCCGTGATTTTGTACGGATCATCAATAAAACACTTTTTGTGTTTGGACGTTATGTTATCCGGTCATTAGCAGCGTCTGACATCTCCCAATCACGCAAACACGCCGCTAGCGGACGCAGCGCACTCTGTACGTCAGTAGTAGCGGTTTGACGTTCTCGAAAAAATGCGTTCGTTTGCCACTTGCGTTGCACGGACGAACATTCGTGCGGCCGTTCGTCGTGTGTTCTCCGGCATTGGACGTCATTCGTCTGACCCTAGCCTTAACCTGCCGAATGAAACCACCGAACATCAAGGCATTTCACTACGGTTCGGTGTCTGTGACTAGATTAACCATTGCTTCACTATGGGGATTTCACTGCCTTCGAACAGGCACCGTATCTCACTGGCAATTCGCCATTATTTGGCGAACTGCTTGGTATGTGAATAGACAATTGGCCACGAAATTGCACCGTATGGGGAAATTCACTGATCGGTGCAATTTCGTGGCCTGTTCGGCTCTTTGTGAATAACCCTGTTAGTGAAATGCCATAGTTTGTTGCGACTGCAGCTACGGCAAACGCCGGTGCTTACTGATCAACCCGTGTCATGTATCATCTCTTTTACTGAAATAGAAAAGGTTCTGGAGACCTGAAGTTATAAAGACTTAGGATCGTCTCCAGACCTCACTAAAACACGTCTCGCCACGCTGTATCTATTTTTTTGTATTGCATTACAATTATTTTGTTCTGTAAAATAGCATTTTATTTGCAAATAAAAGGTTTGTATCTCAGCAGTTGACATGTCAGTCTTTGTTTCTGGTGTTTGCAGCCTGGGTTCCTGACATTTAGTGTCCTCTGCCAATTTTGGCACCTTGGTAAATATGAGCGATGAAGGCTGTGAAAAGCTGACTTTATTCTATAATCTTTTGATCAAAACAATACAAAGACACACACACTCTGCTCTCATGGATATCATGCAATTACAAACACAACACAGTTTTATTAAATTTGTTTGGCACAAGTATCAGCACCATTTTAGTCGATACTTTGTGCTCCTCCCTTTGCCACGATATGTAACGGGTTGGTACGAGGGCGTACCAGATATGCAGGTGTAACGTGTGGGTAATCGCTGGTCACATGCAGACTGCAGTGCTCCCCTCGCCGTCGTTATCCCGCAGGAGTACTGCTACTGGCCCAGAACCCAGTGACACACAGGAGATCCTCACAGGTTGAAAACCAAACTGAGACTGACTTTATTTACATTTTACAACTGGTTAAAACACACACACAGGGGAAGGTACAGAAACAATGGAAACACGTCCAGCATTGAAACAAACGGTTAGAAGTGCAAGGCGATCTGGTATAAAATCGTTGCTGGGGGAAGGGGAGGGGTAATGGAAGCATGTGAAAACAAAGGAAAAGAACAGCGCAGCATATACAGATTACAGTTATACCACAGGAAACTACTGTCATGGTTCACGCTGTCGCCGTCGTGGCAAGAAGGCCAAGAGTGGTACTGCACCCTCCTGACTGGACCAATACAGCATGTTTCTTGCTAAGTCACCTTCTGCTTTCCCTCAGGCTGTGTCTACCTCAGATGCTACCAATAATAGGCCTGTGGTTCCCTTTATAAGGGTGGAGCACCCATGATTCAGGGCTGCATTATTACACTCACTTCCTGATAGCCTTTCTCCTGTGACCTGCTCCCATCCTCTGCTGATATTGATTTCCCCGTGTACCGACTTCTTGCTTATGGATATTCACTACGTTTGCCAGCCGCCTGCCACGACCTATTGCATGGACTTAGAACTACGTACATTACTTGCTGTAGCCAAATATCCAGTACCCGCTGTTGCCAAGTTTCCAGTACCGCTGTTGCCAATCATCCAGTACCCGCAGCTGCCAAGCCTCCTGTGCCCTCTGCCTCCTAACTTCCAGTGCCCTCTGTTTCCTGTCTCGTGTTGTATGTAAGTTTCCTGCTGTGTTTTCCCTCAGTGTCTCCCTGTGTCTGGTTCCTCCCTGCATTGCCTTCTCAGTCATCTCCATTCCTGCATTGTCCATATTGCTGTATTCTAATAAACCCCCTCTTGTACTTCATCTACGTGGCTCAGCTTGCTCATCACCGCATATCGGGCTCATACCAGTGGTGTATTTTGGCCTAGGCCAACTAGGCCCAGGCCTAGGGCGGCACTTTTCAGGGGCGGCAAAAAACCTCACCACTAAATGGTTTTTTTTTTAACTCTTGCAAAGTATTTTACCAGGAAGGATACATTGAGATTTCACTAATTTTCAAGTATGTCCTGGGTAGGCAAGGCCTAGGCTTTCACTTTCCAGGGGGCAGCAAAAAACCTCACCACTAAATGGGTTACTCACAGAGCACCGAAATGACGCCCACGTTTTGGTGTTCTGTAGTTCCCTGCACTTAGGAGAATAAAATTTCCCCACCCTGCAGTGAATTCACCATTCACCGCAGGGTCCCCAAAGTGCATGGAGTCGGCCGCTGAATGCTGCCACCGCAAACCCGTGGCCTGCTGTTTTCAAAAGAACTACTGAACGAAAATGTCTGGAATTTACATATAAGATCCTATGATTGATAATAAAAAGTTCTGTTACAGAAAAAGGAAAAACTGCTATTAAAAAAAGAGGGGGGGGGGAATTTTGCCCCAAAAAATCTGAAAAATGACTAAAAGGTACTAAAAAAAAATCAATAAGTAAAGACTTTTTACTGCAGATTAAAATATTAAATGATTTATTAGATATTGCATAAAAACGGGAATATTTTTAACATTGAAACCTATGGGGTTCGCCTGAATAAACCTGCTGATTGAAACCACCGAACATCAGGGCATTTCACTGCGATTTCTCTGAGACTCAGTACCACATGACTGGCTGGACCACGTGAAACGCACGCGCGCAGCTGTCCGCCCTTTCGTTAACACAGACTCTATTCTGGACTGAACACCCACCGGGAAGGGAATCAAAGCTACAGTGCACCCTCTGGCAGTGGCACCCCACTGCTGACAAGATGGCTCCACAGCATGATTGCTGTGTGCTCATATACACTCTGCTTGCTGGGAGTTTTATTGCTGTGGATTCTGATGCACTCATACACACCGCACATTGCATTGCTGGGAGTTTTATTGCTGTGGATTCTGATACGCTGACACACACCACACATTGCATTGCTGGGAGTTTTATTGCTGTGGATTCTGTGATGCATATTACTGTGAGTTTTATTGCCCTGGAGCTCTGGGATACGCTCATACACACTGCACATTACTGTGAGTTTTATTGCTGTGCAGTTCTGTGATATGCTCATACACAGTGCCCATTTCTGTGGGTTTTATTGCTGTGCAGCTCTGTGATACGCTCATATGCAGTGCAAGTTTCTGTGGATTTTATTGTTCAACCAATTAGAGCGGCTGTGATCCAGTATACTTGACATGCGTGGCTGTTCTTTGTAAAAATGCTTGAATTTAAACATTTCATAATTTTATTTATCTCAATAGATACATTTGAAATGGTATACAAAATATACAAGTAGGCACTTGGTATCCACTTTTAATATAAAGAGAGGAAAAGGTGGAGCTCTAAGAGGAAAAGGTGGAGCTTAAAGAGGAAGGGTGGGGATTAACCAGGAAGAGGTGTGCCCTTGACAGGAAGGGGTGCGTCAAATTTAAATTAGGGGGGTGCATGAGTTTAGTCAGACCTAGGGCAGCACAAAACCTAAATACACCACTGGCTCATACCCTAATCCCCTCTGCCAGGATCCTGACAGAATAATGCAGCCATTACAAATTGAGCCCGGGGTGATACAGGTCCTTACAGGGTTAATCTACAAAGCCTTCCATGACCTGTGTAGACACCTGGTGGACCTGCTTAACGAGCTGTTGCAGAAGCTTTGGAATCCTTCACCTAATGTGTGTATGCAAACGCCCAAACCTAGGCACAGAGACCCACTGTCTGCTGATGAACAAGCCAGAAGGCGTGCTGCCAACCTATGCCTGTACTGTGGGGATGGCCGGCATTGGATCTCACAATGCCCACTGCGGCCATCCAAAAGACTTGTTTCCATGCCCCAAGCCGCTCCCATGCCAAAGCTGGCTTCCATCCCTGAATCCACCCCTGTGTCAAAGTCTGCTCCCAAGAAATCCACCCCCCAAGAACTCCTCACCTCCCAAGGCTGGTACACCCCCCAAGACTAAGACCTCTGCCAAGCCTAAAGTTGCTGTCTCTGCAAAATCCAGGAGATCCCATTCCTTATCCCTGGAATGTGTAAAAACGTTGCTTTCTAAAATCACACAGGAGACTCCTAAGGGTGGTTCTGAAGTGAACAATATTCCTGCTGGACCCATGGAGACTGAACCAACCCTGCCCGAGGAGTATGACCCTACCGTGCCCGTGGAGCTGGAGTCTGAACACGCTGAGCCTATGGATATCATGTCCCCCCTGACAGCAAGTAAGAAGACTACCACTCCCACAACTCTCAGGCAGCAGTCTCAAGCATCTTTCTCCCCTTTGTCTCCAGTCTGTATGTGTGCTGTGGCATCTGAACCCAGAGCTCTGGAAGCTGATCCTGGTCCTGCTGGCGTTGAGGATAACCAGGTGGTTGAGCCTGAACTTTCTGAAACACCCGCTGCTGAGACTTCATTCTCTGTGGAGATGCCATCTGCTGAGGTGCCACAAGCCAGGACTGTTGCTGTTGAATTATTGTCTGTGGAGAATGCTGCTGAAACCTGTTTCCCTTTACCGAGTGTTACCACCACAGTGCCAGCCTCTGATACTGCTGACCTGGCTATAAATGACCCAGTGATTATTGTCACCACCCTCGCTAACCAGGTCGATACCCTCACCCAAAATGTACAGGACCTGCAACGCACTAATGCATATCTGCAATCAAAACTACTGAACTCTCTGGTTTCTGTTTCTATGCCTACACCAGAGCCAGCTACTACCTCCGGTAACCACTGTCCTCAATCTCCAGAGGAGGTGTCCCTTATATATGGGACACCGACTCAGATGGCGAACCCTCGCTAAAAACAGTACGGCGCAGCCAAGGACCGCCTGGCCCAGGAAGGGCTTACCTTGGCACAACCAGTGCTGTGCCATATGTCAATCCAGCTGCTCCCCTAAGTGACACTGTTACCCCAAAGAGTTCTAGTGCGGCTAATGTGGATTTTATTTTTCCCGCAGTTACTGTTCGCCTTATGAGACCGATGAAGCCTGCATGGCTTATGGTTACCCTGAAACCCATATATCCAAATGCCAAAAAGATCCAGAACTGCCCGGACAACGAACTTTATTTGCTGGCACAGTTATCACAGGTGCTGACCCCTTGCCACTGGACTGTGTGCTTCCTTCCAATGGAGCTGTTGTACGCCAGGAAGACCTGCAAACCTTTGAACAGGCTCTGTCCGCACGGAGTGCGTCCTTATTGGGGGGGGGCATCTGTCATGGTTCACGCTGTCGCCGCCGTGGCAAGAAGGCCAAGAGTGGTACTGCACCCTCCTGACTGGACCAATACAGCATGTTTCTTGCTAAGTCACCTTCTGCTTTCCCTCAGGCTGTGTCTACCTCAGGTGCTACCAATAATAGGCCTGTGGTTCCCTTTATAAGGTTGGAGCACCCATGATTCAGGGCTGCATTATTACACTCACTTCCTGATAGCCTTTCTCCTGTGACCTGCTCCCATCCTCTGCTGATATTGATTTCCCCGTGTACCGACTTCTTGCTTATGGACATTCACTACGTTTGCCAGCCGCCTGCCACGACCTATTGCATGGACTTAGAACTACGTAACATTACTTGCTGTTGCCAAGTTTCCAGTACCGCTGTTGCCAATCATCCAGTACCCGCAGCTGTCAAGCCTCCCGTGACCTCTGCCTCCTAACTTCCAGTGCCCTCTGATTCCTGTCTCGTGTTGTATGTAAGTTTCCTGCTGTGGTTTCCCTCTGTCTCCCTGTGTCTGGTTCCTCCCTGCATTGCCTTCTCAGTCATCTCCATTCCTGCATTGTCCATATTGCTGTATTCTAATAAACCCCCTCTTGTACTTCATCTACGTGGCTCAGCTTGCTTATCACCGCATATCGGGCTCATACCCTAATCCCCTCTGCCAGGATCCTGACAACTACAATCTATACTATAAAAGGATAAGCTAAAAACTGTCCGTCGCCAAAACCCTACTGCGCATGCGCGACGGACATTTGAAAGCGGCCGTTAGAACACACAGGTAGCTGCGCGTGCCGGCCGCGTGAAAAAAAAACAAAAAAAAAAACGGCACGAGCCGCGCGCAGCTACCTGTGTGTTCTAACGGCCAGATGCCCCGATCCTCCAGCGGTGACCGTCCTCCGGCTGCCGGCGGGCCTCTAGGCTTAGGCGAGCCCCCGGCTCGGTTTGGGCCTACAGGCCGAGCCGGGGACTCGCCTAAGCCTAGAGGCCCGCCGAGCACCCAGCGGCAGCCGGAGGTGGTCACCGCTGGAGGATCGGGGCCGAAGTTCCAAAACATACTCCCCTAAATCGGCCCTGAGCTCCAGCGGTGACCTCCTCCGGCTGCCGCTGGCTGCTCGGCGGCCTCTAGGCTTAGGCGAGCCCCCGGCTCGGTTTGGGCCTACAGGCCCAGCCGAGCCGGGGACTCGCCTAAGCCTAGAGGCCCGCCGAGCACCCAGCGGCAGCCGGAGGTGGTCACCGCTGGAGGATCGGGGCCGAAGTTCCAAACAAACACACCCAAAATCGGCCCTGAGCTCCAGCGGAGACCTCCTCCTCTGGCTGCTCGGCGGCCCTCTAGGCTTAGGCGAGCCCCCGGCTCGGTTTGGGCCTACAGGCCCAGCTGAGCCGGGGACTCGCCTAAGCCTAGAGGCCCGCCGAGCAGCCAGCGGCAGCCGGAGAAGGTCACCGCTGGAGGATCGGGGCCGAAGTTCCAAAAAATACACCCCAAAATCGTCCCTGAGCTCCAGCGGAGACCTCCTCCAGCTGCCGCTGGCTGCTCGGCGGGCCTCTAGGCTTAGGCGAGCCCCCGGCTTGGCTTGGGCCTACAGGCCCAGCCGAGCCGGGGACTCGCCTAAGCCTAGAGGCCGGCCGAGCAGCCTGCTCGGCCGGAGGAGGTCACCGCTGGAGCTCAGGGCCGATGTTGCCTAACACATACTCACCGACATCGGCCTTTAGCTCCTCCAGCGATGGCGGTCCCGCTTGCAGCATCCTCTCTCTCTCCGTTGCTCGCCGGAATGACGTCACGAAAGCCTTTGACCCCGGGGGTCAAAGGCTTTCGTGACGTCATCCTGGCGAGCAACGGAGAGAGGATGCTGCAAGCGGGACCGCCATCGCTGGAGGAGCTAAGGGCCGATGTCGGTGAGTATGTGTGGAACCGGTGGAGGACTCGAGGCCGATGTAGGTGAGTATGTGCTCCACACACACACACACACACCCTGCTTGCTCGGCCGGTATCCAAGCTTAGGCGAGCCCCCGGCTTGGCTTGGGCCTAGAGGCCCTGCCGAGCCGGGGACTCGCCTGAGCATGGAGGCCGGTCGAGTTGCATGCTCGGGCGTCCTCCAGGCTCAGGCGAGCCCCCGGCTCGGCTGGGCCTCTAGGCCCACGCCAAGCCGGGGGCTCGCCTAAGCTTGGTCGGCATCCAGGCTCAGGCGAGCCCCCGGCTTGGCTTGGGCCTAGAGGCCCAGCCGAGCCAGGGACTCACCTGAGCCTGGAGGACGGCCGAGCATGCAACTCGACCGGCCTCCATGCTCAGGCGAGTCCCCGGCTCTGCTGGGCCTCTAGGCCCAAGCCGGGGGCTCGCCTAAGCTTGGATACCGGCCGAGTAAGCAGGGTGGGTGTGGAGAGCACATACTCACCTACATTAGCCCTGAGCTCCAGCGGTGACTGTCCTCCGGCTGTCGCAGGCTGCTCGGCCGGCCTCCAGGCTCAGGCGAGCCCCCGGCTTGGCTTGGGCCTACAGGCCCAGCCGAGCCGGGGGCTCGCCTAAGCCTGGAGGCCGGCCGAGCAGCCTGCGACAGCCACCGCTGAGGCTCTGGGCCAATGTAGGGGGACACATACTCACCTACATCGGCCCTTAGCTCCTCCAGCGATGGCGGTCCCGCTTCCAGCGTCCTCTCTCGCTCCGTTGTTCGCCGGAATGACGTCACGAAAGCCTTTGACCCCGGGGGTCAAAGGCTTTCGTGACGTCATCCGGCGACCAACGGAGCGAGAGAGGACGCTTGACGCGAGGACCGCCATCGCTGGAGGGCCGATGTAGGTGAGTATATCCACGAGCGGGGGGGCCATATCCACGAGCGGGGGGGCCATATCCACGAGCGGGGGGGGGCCATATCCACGAGCGGGGGGGGGCCATATCCACGAGCGGGGGGGCCATATCCACGAGCGGGGGGGGGCCATATCCACGTGCTGGGGCGATATCCACGTGCTGGGGCAGTATCCACGTGCTGGGGCGATATCCACGTGCTGGGGCAGTATCCACGTGCTGGGGCAGTATCCATGCTGGGTCAATATCCACGTGCTGGGGCAATATCCACGTGCTGGGCAGTATCCACGAGCTGGGGCAGTATCCACGTGCTGGGTCAATATCCACGTGCTGGGGCAATATCCACGTGCTGGGCAGTATCCACGTGCTGGGGCAGTATCCACGAGCTGGGGCAGTATCCACGTGCTGGGGCAGTATCCACGTGCTGGGGCAGTATCCACGTGCTTGGGCAGTATCCACGAGCTGGGGCAGTATCCACGTGCTGGGGCAGTATCCACGTGCTGGGCAGTATCCAGCTGGGGCAATATCCACGTGCTGGGGCAGTATCCACGTGCTGGGGCAATATCCACGTTCTGGGTCAATATCCACATGCTGGGGCAATATCCACGTGCTGGGCAGTATCCACGTGCTGGGGCAGTATCCACGAGCTGGGGCAGTATCCACGTGCTGGGTCAATATCCACGTGCTGGGGCAATATCCACGTGCTGGGGTATCCACGTGCTGGGGCAGTATCCACGAGCTGGGGCAGTATCCACGTGCTGGGCAGTATCCACGTGCTGGGCAGTATCCACGTGCTGGGCAGTATCCACGAGCTGGGGCAATATCCACGTGCTGGGGCAGTATCCACGTGCTGGGGCAGTATCCACGTGCTGGGGCAGTATCCACAAGCTGGGGCAATATCCACGTGCTGGGGCAGTATCCACGTGCTGGGGCAATATCCACGTGCTGGGGCAATATCCACGTGCTGGGTCATATACATGCTGGGGCAATATCCACGTGCTGGGCAGTATCCACGTGCTGGGGCAGTATACGAGCTGGGGCAGTATCCACGTGCTGGGGCAGTATCCACGTGCTGGGGTATCCACGTGCTGGGGCAATATCCACGTGCTGGGTCAATATCCACATGCTGGGTATCCACGTGCTGGGGCAATATCCACGTGCTGGGTCAATATCCACGTGCTGGGGCAATATCCACGTGCTGGGCAGTATCCACGTGCTGGGGCAGTATCCACGTGCTGGGGCAGTATCCACGTGTGCTGGGGCAGTATCCACGTGCTGGGGCAATATCCACGTGCTGGGGCAATATCCACGTGCTGGTCAATATCCACGTGCTGGGGCAATATCCACGTGCTGGGCAGTATCCACGTGCTGGGGCAGTATCCACGAGCTGGGGCAATATCCACGTGCTGGGGCAGTATCCACGTGCTGGGGCAGTATCCACGTGCTGGGGCAGTATCCACCCACGTGCTGGGGCAGTATCCACGTGCTGGGGCAGTATCCACGTGCTGGGCAGTATCCACGTGCTGGGGCAGTATCCACGAGCTGGGGCAGTATCCACGTGCTGGGGCAGTATCCACGTGCTGGGGCAATATCCACGTGCTGGGGCAATATCCACGTGCTGGGTCAATATCCACGTGCTGGGGCAATATCCACGTGCTGGGCAGTATCCACGTGCTGGGGCAGTATCCACGAGCTGGGGCAATATCCACGTGCTGGGGCAGTATCCACGTGCTGGGGCAGTATCCACGTGCTGGGCGCAGTATCCACCCACGTGCTGGGGCAGTATCCACGTGCTGGGGCAGTATCCACGTGCTGGGGCAGTATCAATCCACGTGCTGGGGCAATATCCATGTGCTGGGCAGTATCCACGTGCTGGGCAGTATCCACGAGCTGGGGCAATATCCACGTGCTGGGGCAGTATCCACGTGCTGGGGCAGTATCCACGTGCTGGGGCAATATCCACGTGCTGGGGCAGTATCCACGTGCTGGGGCAATATCCAGGAGCTGGGGCAGTATCCACGAGCTGGGGCAATATCCACGTGCTGGGGCAGTATCCATCCACGTGCTGGGGCAATATCCACGTGCTGGGGCAGTATCCACGAGCTGGGGCAGTATCCACGTGCTGGGGCAATATCCACGTGCTGGGTCAATATCCACGTGCTGGGTCAATATCCACGTGCTGGGGCAATATCCACGTGCTGGGGCAGTATCCACGAGCTGGGGCAATATCCACGTGCTGGGGCAGTATCCACGTGCTGGGGCAATATCCACGTGCTGGGGCAATATCCACGTGCTGGGCAGTATCCACGTGCTGGGGCAGTATCCACGAGCTGGGGCAATATCCACGTGCTGGGGCAGTATCCACGTGCTGGGGCAGTATCCATGTGCTGGGGCAGTATCCACGTGCTGGGGCAGTCAATCCACGTGCTGGGGCAATATCCATGTGCTGGGGCAGTATCCACGTGCTGGGGCAGTATCCACGAGCTGGGGCAATATCCACGTGCTGGGCAGTATCCACGTGCTGGGGCAGTATCCACGTGCTGGGGCAGTATCCACGTGCTGGGGCAATATCCACGTGCTGGGGCAATATCCACGTGCTGGGTCAATATCCACGTGCTGGGGCAGTATCCACGTGCTGGGGCAATATCCAGGAGCTGGGGCAGTATCCACGAGCTGGGGCAATATCCACGTGCTGGGGCAGTATCCATCCACGTGCTGGGGCAATATCCACGTGCTAGGGCAGTATCCACGAGCTGGGGCAGTATCCACGAGCTGGGGCAATATCCACGTGCTGGGGCAATATCCACGTGCTAGGGCAGTATCCACGAGCTGGGGCAGTATCCACGTGCTGCGGCAATATCCACGTGCTGGGGCAATATCCACGTGCTGGGGCAATATCCACGTGCTGGGGCAGTATCCACGTGCTGGGCAGTATCCACGTTCTGGGGCAGTATCCACGTGCTGGGGCAGTATCCACGTGCTGGGGCAATATCCACGAGCTGGGGCAATATCCACGTGCTGGGGCAGTATCCACGTGCTGGGGCAATATCCACGTGCTGGGGCAATATCCACGTGCTGGGGCAATATCCACCTGCTGGGGCAATATCCACGTGCTGGGGCAGTATCCACGTGCTGGGGCAATATCCACGAGCTGGGGCAGTATCCACGAGCTGGGGCAGTATACATGAGCAGGGGCAGTATATCCACAATAGACTGCCCTCTGGGCAGGCTTTACAACTAGTAAATACATAAGGGAATATTAATATAACACAGACATCAGGGAATAGGGCACAGAAAACAAAAACATCTTGCATCTACAATTGCAGATACAGGGTGACTTTAACAAAAGGAAAGGGCAGGAAAACAATATGAAACATCAGGCCCACACCTCCCAAATATATTTCTAGGTCCATGTACTTAAAGTCCAAAGTGACGCACTTCACAGCGGGTATGAGCCTGCTATGCAGTGGCGGAAACTCAGATGAGGCAGTTAAATCCAAGTGGGTTTATTGGAAAGAATATACAGGATAAGGTAACTGAATGGCAAGAGAGGAATCTAGGAATATGGTGAATACAGAGGCAGCAAAAGAGGACACAAGGAGGCAGAGGTACACAGGGCACAGAGAGACCAGGAATACAAACTGAGGACACAGCTCAGGGAACTCACAGGAGGGCACTGGAGGCTCTTGGTATAGGGGCAGGGCACGAGGAGCATGGAGCAGGACAGGCTGGAAAGCAGGGGAGCCAGCAACTGGCAGTAGCAGAGAGAGCTAGAAGGAACAGATACTGGCAGGAACAGGGCACAGAGACTGGCAGGAATGGAGACTGCAGGAGCAAGGCACAGAGATGGATACTGGCATGAACAGAGACCAGAAGGAACAGATACTGGCAGGGTTGCTGAGGAACTCGGAGATGCAGGGTTCGCTGAAGAACCAGAGCAGGGCACAGGAGAAGTGGGAGGTCTGGACAAAGAGTGGCGGCATTGTGATACAGGGTTACAGCAGACATCAGAAGGGCTTCACCATCTACAATGAGGGTTCCAATGCTGAAGCACTGACTACTGCAGTGTTTCCCAAACCTGTCCTCAGGTTCCCCCAACAGGCCAGGTTTGCAGGATATCTGAAGCACAGCACAGGTGATATGATTTGCTGCCCAGTGATTGCAGGATCTAGTCTGCTTCTCCCCAAGGTAACTTTTAAAACCTGACCTGTTAAAGAGTCCTGAGGACAGGTTTGGGAAACACCAGTGGACTAGACTACTGGGTGCTACCCCCTTTTCTTAAAAATTAAATCAAACCAATCTGTTTTCCTATTCACAATTACCACAGCAGGAATTTCAAAAAAACGTCTGACATTTCCTTCTCATACAATCAAAAATAAGGCAAGATGCGTGCTTACGCTAGCGGAGACATCTGAAATCAGTCACACAGAAAATGTGATGCTCTTTCAGTATCTGACTTGTCTTTGTTCATGCCAGACTTTTATTAACATTCAAACAAATTATAACCAATAAGAATGTTCCACATAGACACGGTTCATTTCTGCCCCCCAAACAAGAATGTTACAACAGCCAATCAGTATCCAGATATATTTCCACATCAGAGTTGACCAACACGGTCAGCCCACAGGCACTTATTACCATATATGGTTTACATTTAACTTTTTGAAAAACGGTAACATTCCTATGCTCAGAATTATGTGCCGGGGAAGGGAAATGAAGGGAAAAACATAGCCCATCTGTATTATAACACACTTTTCAAACTAATGGGGCATATTAATTAAGGTATGTATTTGAATCACAGTATTTATATATTCATACAGGAAATTAAAAGCTAATCATTTCTTTTCACCTTTCAAGGCAGTTAGGTGTGTGCTGTGAGCACTACGGAGTCTGCACCCTGTGTTAGGAAAGATCAGGAGTGGACACCACTGAGGAAAGGGATGGAGGACCAGCCAACTCCAAACTTGGTCTGGAAAGGGGCTACCAGAATCATAGGATTTAGTAATAGCGAGGGTCATTCTGTGCTGTCACCAATGTGAGTCCTGAGTCCATGGTGATGTATCTGAGACCATTCCTCCATTCAGAATCTAATATAAGAAACTCTCCTAATTTTAACACCCCGTCCCACCTTTACCATGCTCCACTCCAGGTTTGGTTTTCTAAACAAGATAAACATGTGCAGGTCTATTCACTAACAGGGTTTTTCACAAAGAGCCAATCTGGCCCCGATCAGTGAATTTCCCAGTACGGTGATATTTTGTGGCCATTCGGCTATTCAGAGAGCAGGTAAATCATCAAATTTTGGCAAATTGCCAGTGAAATACGGTGCCTGTTCGATGGCAGTGAAATCAGCAGTGAAAAGTTGCTGAAGTGCCCTGCTGTTCAGTGGTTTCATTCAGCAGATTTGTTCAGGCGAATCCCATAGGCTTCAATGTTAAAAATATTCCCGATTCAATCTAATATCTAATAAACCGTTTATTATTTTAATCTCCAGCAAAAGTCTATTTATTTATTGATTTTTTTTCAGATCTTTTAGGCATTTTTCGGGATCTTTTCAGCAAACTTTTTTTCCGTTTTTTTTTTTAATAGCGGTTTTACTTTTTTATGTAACAAAACTTTATATTATCATCATTATACCCGGCTGGGTGGAGTAGAGGTAACATCACTGCTCTGTGTGGAGAGAGCCTGTGGAGACACGGGTCCGATCCCAGCAAGAGCACCTCTCCAGTAAGTGTCCTTGGACAAAACACCTAACGGTACATACTCGCCACCCAGGACATACTTGAAAACGAGAGAAATCTCAAAGTATCCTTCCTGCTAAAATCCTATCAGGATCTTATATGTAAATTCCAGACATTTTCATTCAGTAGCTTTTTTGCAAACGGCGTTTAAATTCACCGCAGGGTGGGGAAATTTGATTCCCCGAAGTGCGGGGAAGTGCTGGGAACGACAGAGTACCGAAATCTCAACGACATTTCGGTGCTCTGTGAATAACCCCTAAAATGTGAAACTGAGGAGAATTTTCAGAAGTGAAAATTGTCGGTCAAAATAGTCAAATCAGATAAACTCTCCCATTTATCCCACTTTCCAAATCAGCTATTTTGGTCTAGATTTATGAATCTACAAATTCTCCTGAGTTTCAACTTTAGTGAATAGACCTGGTGGACGCATTTTTATTGGAGGGGATGGAGTTTTGCATTTGAAGGATTCCACACATTTCTTGTCTCCTCCATTACTGACAGAAATACATGATGTCCAGAACCAGCAAGGACCACAAAGCTGCGCTGTCGCCTGTGCTCTGGTTGCAGGTTTTCAAAACGTCTACATGCGCGAGCCACTCGTGTGACAATGTTTACGCAGCAATATTTTTAAATGGGCTGTTTGTTTGTTAGCAGACGTCATGTGTTTCCATAACTCATTCATCTCACCTTTCCTGGAACACACAATGTACAAAATCCTAATGCACAGTGTACAGATATATAGATAGGATATAGTTGGGTAGATGTGGACATTCTTTTTCAACCACTAAAGGTCAATATGTGTACATCCAGCCCTACGACCAAGGATACCAACTGGGGGACGATTGCCCATGATATGTTCAAGGGCCAAATTGCACCAGGAGGACCATGGCTCGTACCAAACCCTGTGCAGCTTGTCTAAGTGCAATAGATATAAGGGCCCCTCCATACCATCCAGGACTGGCCTACCAGGATACCATCAAATTTCCCGGTGGGCTGTGGCATCTAGGGCTGGTAAGAGTATTCTGACTCTTCCCTGAGGGAGCGATTAGTATGCTCTGCACCAGGAAGAAGTACAGACTGAACGCTCTCCCTCCGGGGAATCCTTTTTATCCCCTTGCTGGAGGGAAGAGGAGCAAAATAGTTTAATATTATTTAATTTATTGAAATGGGCAGCTGAGGGAAGGGGGGCTCCGACTAGTTGTTTAGTAAGGGAATCCGACCAATGGTTTAGTAAGGTGTCCCAGCCTTTTTTTTAGTAAGGGGCTCCGGCCAATGGTTTTTAAGGGGCTCCAACGAGTGGTTTAGAAAGGGGCCCTGACTAGTGGTTTAGTAAGGGGCTCCAACGAGTGTTTAGTAAGGGGCCCCAACCAGTTGTTCTAGTAAGGGGCCCCAATCAATGGTTTAGTACGGGGCCCCAACCAGTGGTTTAGTAAGGGGCCCCAACCAGTGGTTTAGTAAGGGGCTCCAACGAGTGGTTTAGTAAGGGGCTCCAACCAGTGGTTTAGTAAAGGGGCCCCTACCAGGGGTTTAGTAAGAGGCCCCAAGAATTCTGATGGCGACTCTGGCCATGGGTTTCTCCAGGAGAAGAATCCCGGGCGTTTTCTCCATTGCATTGACGGTCGCACACCACCGGCTTGTGGGGGAATGCATGTTGTTTGCTGTTGCTGAAAGGTTTGTTATTCAAATCTACATGAAAATGTAATGGATGTGGACAAACAGCATCGCTCTGGATTCCTGGTTTAGGCCGCAGAGTCTGTTTAACAAACAATTAAGCTCCATTTGCATGTCGTAACTATTGAAATCAATATTTCTGTACAGCCTCTCGCGTCTCAATACGGTTTGTGTGCGCGGAGATGTTCCCCCCACGCCTCACCTTTTAGAGAGTGGCGAGAACATCCAGAGGAAGGTAAGGAATCCATGGGGTTTATTGGAGAAAAGGAGAATTTGGCCCAACAGCTTTCCACCAGTAACAACCCCTAACAACCGCAAACAGCCACGACCCAAGCTTAGGAGCTATGAGCCCGCACACCCTGAATATATGAAGGAGCCCTTAAAAAGACACCCACACACTCAAAATATGTGGGGAAGCCCTAAAAAGACACCCACACACCCTGAATATATGGAGGAGCCCCTAAAAAGACACCCACACACCCTCAATATATGGAGGAGCACATAAAAAGACACCCCCACACCCTGAATATATGGAGGAGCCCCTAAAAAGACACCAGCACACCCTGAATATATGGAGGAGCCCCTAAAAAGACACCCGCACACCCTGAATAATTGGAGGAACCCCTAAAAAGACACCCGCACACCTTGAATATATGGAGGAGCCCCTAAAAAGACACCCACACACCCTGAATATATGGAGGAGCCCCTAAAAAGACACCCACACACCCTGAATATATGGAGGAGCCCCTAAAAAGACACCCACACACCCTGAATATATGGAGGAGCCCCTAAAAAGACACCCACACACCCTGAATATATGGAGGAGCACCTAAAAAGACACCCATACACCCTGAATATATGGAGGAACCCCTAAAAAGAAACCAGCACACCCTGAATATATATAGGAGCCCCTAAAAAGAAACCCGCACACCCTGAATATATGGAGGAGTCCCTAAAAAGACATCCTCACACCCTGATTATATGGAGGAGCTCCTGAAAAGACACCCGCACACCCTGAATATATGGAGGAACCCCTAAAAAGACACCACACACCCTGAACATATGGAGGAGCCCCTAAAACGACACCCGTACACCCTGAATATATGGAGGAACCCCTAAAAAGACAACCGCACACCCTGAATATATGGAGGAACCCCTAAAAAGACACCCACCCACGCTTAATATATGGAGGAGCCCCTAAAAAGACACCCACACACCCTGAATATATGTAGGAACCCCTAAAAAGACACCCACACACCCTGACTATATGGAGGAGCCCCTAAAAAGACACCCGCACACCCTGAATATATGGAGGAGCCCCTAAAAAGACACCCGCACACCCTGAATAATTGGAGGAACCCCTAAAAAGACACCCGCACACCTTGAATATATGGAGGAGCCCCTAAAAAGACACCCACACACCCTGAATATATGGAGGAGCCCCTAAAAAGACACCCACACACCCTGAATATATGGAGGAGCCCCTAAAAAGACACCCACACACCCTGAATATATGGAGGAGCCCCTAAAAAGACACCCACACACCCTGAATATATGGAGGAGCACCTAAAAAGACACCCATACACCCTAAATATATGGAGGAACCCCTAAAAAGACACCAGCACACCCTGAATATATATAGGAGCCCCTAAAAAGAAACCCGCACACCCTGAATATATGGAGGAGTCCCTAAAAAGACACCCTCACACCCTGATTATATGGAGGAGCTCCTGAAAAGACACCCGCACACCCTGAATATATGGAGGAACCCCTAAAAAGACACCCACACACCCTGAACATATGGAGGAGCCCCTAAAAAGACACCCACCCTTAATTTATGGAGGAGCCCCTAAAAAGACACCCGCACACCCTGAATATATGGAGGAACCCCTAAAAAGACACCCACACACCCTGAACATATGGAGGAGCCCCTAAAACGACACCCGTACACCCTGAATATATGGAGGAACCCCTAAAAAGACAACCGCACACCCTGAATATATGGAGGAACCCCTAAAAAGACACCCACCCACGCTTAATATATGGAGGAGCCCCTAAAAAGACACCCACACACCCTGAATATATGTAGGAACCCCTAAAAAGACACCCACACACCCTGACTATATGGAGGAGCCCCTAAAAAGACACCCGCACACCCTGAATATATGGAGGAGCCCCTAAAAAGACACCCGCACACCCTGAATATATAGAGGAACCCCTAAAAAGACACCCACACACCCTGAATATATGGAGGAACCCCTAAAAAGACACCCACCCTTAATTTATGGAGGAACCCCTAAAAAGACACCCGCACACCCTGAATATATGGAGGAGCCCCAAAAAAGACACCCACACACCCTGAATATATGGAGGAGCCCCTAAAAAGACACCCACACACCCTGAATATATGGAGGAACCCCTAAAAAGACACCCACACACCCTGAAAATATGGAGGAACCCCCTAAAAAGACACCCACACACCCTGAATATATGGAGGAGCCCTAAAAAAGACACCCACACACCCTGAATATATGAGGAACCCATAAAAAGACACCCGCACACCCTGAATATATCGAGGAGACCCTGAAAAGACACACACACACCCTGAATATATGGAGGAACCCCTAAAAAGACACCCGCACACCCTGAATATATGGAGGAGCCCCTAAAAAGACACCCACTCACCCTGAATATATGGAGGAGCCCCTAAAAAGACACCCTGAATATATGGGGACCCCCTAAAACAGACCCACACACCCTGACTATATGGAGGAGCCCCTAAAAAGACACCCGCACACCCTGAAGATATGGAGGAACCCCTAAAAACACACACACACCCTGAATATATGGAGGAGCCCCTAAAAACCACCCACACACCCTGAATATATGGAGGAACCCCTAAAAACCACCCGCACACCCTGAATATATGGAGGAGCCCCTAAAAGACACCCACACATCCTGAATATATGGAGGAGACCCTAAAAGACACCCACTCACCCTGAATATATAAAGGAAACCATAAAAAGACACCCACACACCCTAATATATGGAGGAACCCCTAAAAGACACTCACACATCCTAAATATATGGAGGAGCCCCTAAAAAGACACCCGCACACCCTCAATATATGGAGGAGCCCATAAAAGACACCCACACACCATGAATATATGGAGGAGCCCCTAAAAAGACACCCGCACACCCTCAATATATGGAGGAGCCCATAAAAGACACCCACACACCATGAATATATGGAGGAGCCCCTAAAAAGACACCCGCACACCCTGAATATATGGTGAAAATCATTAAAAGATACCCACACATCCTGAATATATGGAGGAGCCCCTAAAAGACACCCACACACCCTGATTATATGGAGCCTGAGCATTTTGAGAGATGTAGTTCCAAAACATCAGGAGAGCCAAGGTTGAACACAAGTGGTCTACAGGATAGATATTGTCTACACGGGCTGGAGGTTAATGTGTTTAGTTCCCCAGATGTAGATTCCCAATGTTATTTATTTTAGGTAGAAAATGTGAAACCTGTTACTGGACACTATCGCTCATAAAGTCATTATATAAAATAGAGATACAACATTCTATTGATGTATCAGCTAAATCATCGGATTCGTGTTACGGTATAGGATGGGATTCTCCTTTGCTGCTCTCGCGCTCTCTCTGATGATGTTCCAGTTGGGTCTCGGATTGTGGATCAGAGACGGTGTCCAGACAGGATCTGATTCTATCTACAAGGTAGGACTTTATGTACTGCTGCAAGACTTAGCTATGCAGAACCTCAGACGGGACAAAAACAGTCAAAAAATGTTAAACTACATCAAAAGCAGGATGCAGGGTGATGTACAATGATTTTCTTGAAGACATGAAAAATCTGTAGATATATATATACTAGCTTTTGCCCGCGGCTTCGCTCGCGTGGATTTTAGGATTTTGTTAAAATAGTTTTTTAAAAGAAACTTGAGTTTTTTTTGGTAGAACCCCCCCCCCCCCCACTTGGGTAGTTTGGAAAATTGTAAAACACGTGTTTTTTATTTTTCAAGAAAAATGTAAGTGCCAAATTTCACACCTGTAACATAGTTACAGTTACATAGTTATATAGGCTGAAAAAAGCCGTGCGTCCATCGGGTTCAGCCTCTCCCACATCACCTACTGCTGTTGATCCAAAAGAAGGCAAAAACCCAGTCTGAAATGCTCGCCAATATACAACATACTGGGAAAAAATTCCTTCTTGACCCCAAAATGGCGTCAGATTTCTCCTTGGATCAAGAAGCTTTTAACCCACATATTAAATATTATAACCCTTAATATTCTGTGTCTGCAGGAAGTCATCTAGTCGCTTTTTAAAAGTCTGTACAGTGTCTGACCCAACCACCTCAACAGGCAGAGAATTCCACAGCTTTATTGTTCTCACCGTAAAATAACCCTTCCTATGCTTTAGGCTGAATTTTCTTTCTTCCAGTCTAAATGGATGACCCCTTGTCCTGTGTATAGTCCTGTTAATGAGTAGGTTATCAGACAATGGTTGATAATGGCCCCGTATATATTTTTATAAGGTTATCAGATCCCCTCTAAGGCGCCGTTTCTCTAAACTAAACAGGTTTAAGCTTGTTAGTCTTGCCTCATAACTTAACCCTTCCATTCCCCTTATTAATTTAGTTGCCCGTCTCTGCACTTTTTCTAGCACTATAATATCCTTTCTTAAGACAGGTGCCCAAAATCACACGGCATATTCAAGGTGCGGCCTGACCATTGATTTATACAGAGGCAAAATTATGTTTTCATCCCGTGAGTGAACTCCCCTTTTAATGCATGCCAATACTTTGCTGGCCTTGGCGGCTGCTGTTTGACATTGCACATTGTTACTTAGTTTGAAGTCTATGATTATTCCCAAATCCTTCTCCTGCTTGGATTTCCCTAACTCCGTACCATTTAGGGTATAAATTGCTTGTGTGTTCTTCACTCCAAAGTGCATAACTTTGCATTTATCTAGATTAAATTTCATCTGCCATTTAAGTGCCCAGTCCCCCAATCTATCTAAATCCCTCTGCAGCGAAGTAACATCCTGCTCACATTGTATTACTTTTCCTAGCTTTGTGTCATCTGCAAACACTGATACATGACTTTCGATGCCTATCTCAAGGTCATTTATAAATAAATTGAAAAGTATTGGTCCTATAACAGACCCCTGAGGGACACCGCTTACCACTGGTATCCATCTTGAAAATGTACCATTTATGACCACTCATCTTTGGTTTTTGAAATATAGGTATACTGATAAAAGTATTCACATCCCTTTCCCCCACCCCCCTTAACTAGATTTTCAGAAAATGGTAAAACATGTTTTTTTTTGCACGAAGGTTGTAAATATCGAATTTCACACCTGTAACGTCATTGGTTTTTGAAATATAGGTATAGTGATAAAGGTATTCATCCCCCTTTTTGCCCCTCCCCACTGGATTTTTGGAAAATGGTAAAATACTTGTTGTTTTATTTTCAAGACGAATCTAAATACCAATTTTCACGTCTGTAACATCTTCTGTTTTTGAGATATAGGTATCCTGTTGAAAAGTATTCACCCCCTTTTTTCACCCACCACGTGGGATTCTTGGAAAATGGTAAAACATGTGTTTTTTTATTTTTCAAGACGATTGTAAGTGTCAGATTTCACACCTGTAACATCTTTGGTTTTTGGAAATATAGGTATACTGATAAAAGTATTCAACCCCCCTTTTTCCCCCTCCCACTGGATTTTTGGAAATGGTAACATAGGTGTTTCTTTTGTTTCTCAAGACAAATCTAAATACCAATTTTCACGTCTGTAACATCTTCTGTTTTTGAGATGTAGGTATCTTGTTTAAAAGTGTTAACCCCCCTTTTTTTACCCCCCCCAACTTGGATTTTTGGAAAATGGTAAAACACGCGTTTCTTTATTTTCAAAAGATTGTAATTACCAAACTTCACACCTGTAAACTCTTGGTTTTTGAACTATAGATATACTGATAAAAGTATTCAACCCCCCTTTCCCCCCCACTGAATTTTTGGAGAATGGTAGAATAGGTGTTTTTTTTTAAAGTATTCAGACCCCTTTCCCTCAACCCCCCCCCCTTTATTTGGATTTGTGGAAAATGGCAAAACACGTGTTTGGTTTTTTTCACGAAGATTGTAAATACCAAATTTCACACCGGTAACATCTTTGGTTTTTGAAATATAGGTATACTGATAAAAGTATTCAACCCCCCTTTCCCCCCCACTGAATTTTTGGAAAATGGTAGAATAGGTGTTTTTTTTTTCAAGACAAATCTAAATACCAATTTTCACGTATGTAACATCTTCTGTTTTTGAGATATAGGTATCCTGATTAAAAGTATTCAGCTCCCCCTTTTTTTAACCCCCCCACTTGGGATTTTTGGAATATGGTAAAACACCTGTTTTTATTTTTCAAGAAGATTGAAAATTTCACGTCTGTTACATCTTTGGTTTTGAAATATAGGTATAATGATAAAAATATTCAGACCCCTTTCCCCGACCCTCCCAATTGGATTTGTGGAAAATGGCAAAAAACATGTTTGTTTTTTTTCATGATGATTGTAAATACCAAATTTCACACCCGTAACATCTTCGGTTTTTGAAATATAGGTATACTGATAAAAGTATTCAACCCCCCATTTTTCCCCGCAAGGAATTTTCAGAACATGGTAAAATACGTGTTGTTTTATTTTTCAAGACTAATCTAAATACCAATTTTCAGGCCTGTAACATCGTCTGTTTTGCAGATACAGGTATCCTGTTTAAAATATTTAAAATATTCAACCCCCCACTTGGATTTTTGAAAAACGGTAAAATACGTGTTTTTTTATTTTTCAAGACGAATCTAAATACCGATTTTCACATCTGTAGCATCTTTTGAGCTATAGGTATCCTGTTTAAAAATATTCAACCCCCTTTTTCACCCCCTTATGGGTGGATTTTTCAAATATCCTTCCTTAGCGGGTGCCTACATCATAAAAACAGTGCACCTTAAAAAATTTCACGTTCCTAGGTTAAACGGTTTCAGCTGGGCGTTGATGAGTCAGGCAGTCAGTCAGTCAGGACTTTCGCGTTTATGATAAAAGTATTCAACCCCCCTTTCCCCCCCAGTCGAATTTTTGAAAAACGGTAAAATACGTGTTTTTTTATTTGTCAAGATGAATCTAAATACCGATTTTCACGTCTGTAACATCTTCTGTTTTTAAGATATAGGGATCCTGTTTAAAATAGTTAAAATATTCAACCCCCTTTTTTTGCCCCCCAGTTGAATTTTCAGAAAATGGTAAAATACGTGTTTTTTATTTTTCAAGAAGAATCTAAATACCGATTTTCACGTCTGTAACATCATCTGTTTTTAAGATATAGGTATCGTGTTTAAAATATTTAAAATATTCAACCCCCCTTTCCCCCCCCCCAGTCGAATTTTTGAAAAACGGTAAAATGCGTGTTTTTTTATTTTTCAAGACGAATCTAAATACCGATTTTCACATCTGTAACATCTTCTGTTTTTGAGCTGTAGATATCTTGTTTAAAATAGTCAACCCCCTTTTTCACCCCCTTAGGGGCGGAGTTTCCAAAAATCCTTCATTAGTGGGTGCCTACATCATAAAAACAGTTCGCCTTCAAAATTTCGCGTTTCTAGGTTAAACGGTTTCAGCTGGGCGTTGATGAGTCAGTCAGTCAGTCAGTCAGTCAGGACTTTCGCGTTTATATATATAGATATATATATATACCGTATTTTCTGGAGTATAAGACGACTGGGTGTATAAGACGACCCCCTAATTTTCCAGTTAAAAAATAGGTTTTGGGCTATACTCGTCATATTGTATTGTATATCCCACGTATAAGACGACCCCCAATTTTTGGGGGATGTTTTTAAGTATAAAAAGTAGTCTTAGGCTAGGGTCAGACGAATGCATTTTTCGCGTTGTTCGTGAAAAAGTGCGTTCGAACGAATGGACGCATTTTTTCACGGAATACGCGATAGCGGTCATACGATGCGCATTTTCGTTTGTGATTTTTTACGGTTGTCAATACACATCAATATCAACACTTTTTGCGTCTGGACGTTATGTTGGCCGGACATTAGCAGCAGCGTCTGACGTCTCCTAATCACGCACACACGCCGCTAGCGGACGCAGCGCACTCTGTACGTCAGTACTAGCGGTTTGACGTTCTCGAAAAAATCCGTTCGTTTGCCACTTGCGTTGCGCTGCCGCACTTTTGTGCGTCCGTTCTTCGTATGCTGCCCGGCATTGGACATAATTTGCTGCTAGCGCGGCCGTGATTAAGTGCGGCTAAACGCACGTTAATACTGCGCTCGTCTGACCTTAGCCTTATACACCAGAAAATACTGTATATATATATATATATTCTTCTATTTAAGTAGATGTCTGTATTGTAATCTTATCCTGAAGAAAGTTCACGGAGAGTGAACTGAAACGTTGATCATTAAAGATTTTGAGTGATTTATACAAAGACCTGGAGTGCCGCTTCCTTGGATATCTATATACATATATATCGATATATATATATATATATATACAGGGTTATTAAAAGAGAGCCAAATTGGCTCCGAAATTGCACCGAACGTGAATTTCCCCGCACAGCGCAATATGGTGGCAATACGGCTATTCAGAAAGCAGGCAGTTCACCAAATATATCAGCGAAATATGGTGAAGATCCCCCATAGAGAAGCAATGGTTAATCTATTCAGAGACACTGAACAGCAGAGAAATGTCAGTGAAATGCACTGCTGTTCAGTGTTTTCATTCAGCAGGTTTAATCAGGCGAATCCCATAGGTTTCAATGTTAAAAATATTCTTAATAAAATATTATTTTATTATTAAATATTTATTAAATCATTTATTCTTTTAATTTGCAGCAAAAAGTATCTTTATTTATTTTTTGGGGATGATTTTTTCAGCAAAAAATTTTTTAACTAGTGTTTTTTCTGTAACAGACCTTTTTATTATTATTATTTTCGTGCAGTAGTTTTTTTGCAAACAGCTTTTAAAAGTTGCGGTAGTTTTTTTTTTTACCCCCATTCGTTGGCTTGTCGGCTTTTTCAGGCAGCTGGTTGGTGCTGTGTTCGGCGGATTGTCACTTTTCTTCGGATGCTTTTGACTGTTTTGCGGCAGATCGTTGGGTGCGTTCGGCATTTTTTCAGCGCTTTATTGAATTTCTCAGAATTTTTTTTTTCGGCGGTTTTGCAGCGGAAGTGCGTGGAACGAAAGAGCACCGAAATTCCGGTGGAATTTTGGTGCTCTTTGAATAGCCCTGATAATGCCATAACCCCTTCACTACCAATAACGAGATATTATTGCCCACAGGTGCTTCATAGGCACCATCTGGTGCCCGACATTGAGATATCTCGATATGCTGATCTGCAGCCCAAAAGCAAATGAATTTTGTTTGTTTTTGGGCTGCAGAAGGGGCCACCAAAGTTTTAGCCCTGTGGGCAATAATGCCCAAAGAGTTAAAACTGTAAAATTGGCAGCTGAAATCTTTGAAATAGCGGGCATTCAGCAGCCGATGCAGGAGAAATAGAAGAAAACAGATCTGCAGCTCAAACCTCTGTAACTCAATTTTGCAGTAGATATCGCCATCTTCTGGCCAAATAGGTCATTACAGTAATAGATATGTATTACTGTACAATTTATTAAATTATTTTTTTTTTAGAAAAACACTGGTTTCTGACAATGTTTTTTTGGAAAATCACTTGGCATTGAAGGGGTTAAAAAGGAGCAAAACAAACCTACTTCAATGGGATTTTTCATCAATTTGTGAACTTCTGGCTAGACTTGTGCACTGATTTTTTTTCGGTTCGATTCGGTTCGGTTCGTTCGGATTTTGTAAATTTCCGTTTCGGCTCGTTTCGGTCGATTTCCGTTTCGGTTCGTTTCGACTTTTTCCCGTAATTTCGGAAATTTTCGTGTTTTTCGGAACGTCTGTTCTCCTCGTTTCAAAGTGTCTATTCGTTTTGACGTAAAAATGGTTTTTCGGATCCGATATTTCTGTCGATACGATAATTCTGCCATTGAGATTTCTCATGTTTTACAAGAAGGATAGATTGAGATTTCTCATGTTTTACAAGAAGGATACATTGAGATTTCTCTGGTTTCCCGGGAAGGATACATTGAGATTTCTCATGTTTTACAAGAAAGATACATTGAGATTTCTCTGGTTTTACAAGAAGGATACATTGAGATTTCTCATGTTTTACAAGAAAGATACATTGAGATTTCTCATGTTTTACAAGAAGGTTACATTGAGATTTCTCTGGTTTTACAAGAAGGATACATTGAGATGGGAATGATACAAAATTACAGAATCAGCGATATAACCCAAAAATACGTTGTCCGAAATTACTGAAATGGAACCGAAATCAGGAATGGAGCCAAAATTACGAATGGAACGAAAATGATTTTCGATTTTACACATTTCTAGTCCATTCGAAAATTCCGAACAAATTTTCGTTTCGTTACGTAAATGTTTTCGGATCTGCCGTTTTCGGATCTGAGAATTTTCGGAAAATCGGCCGAATCCGAATGCACGAATCGGGAAATTTCGTGAACATTCCGAAATTCCAAAACCCGAAACGCACATCCCTACTTCTGGCAAACTATAAGAGACATTTACCAAATGGCACAATGAATTTCTGGTTTGAGATGTTTCTGCAACACAAGCACACACACAAGGGTCTATTCACAAAGCACCAAAATTACATTCTGTTTCAGTGCTTTGTGTTTCGGCGCATTTCAGTGCATTTCGGTGATTCCATTTCACCAATATATTTTGCCGAAATTGGAGTTGCTGTAGCAGTTTTCCATTATTATTTAGGCACATTTTTAATGCACTTTTCTTGACTTCTATTAGAATAGCAGGCTTCCTTTTTTTTTCTTCTTCAGGTCGGTGGAATACACCGAACTGGCGAATTTTGCCGACCTGGAAAAAAAAAAAAGGAAGCCTGCTATTCTCCTAATAGGAGTTTAAATCAATAAAAATGTATTCAAAATGTGCCTAAATAATAAAAAAAAAGTCCTTGAAAGAAATAATAAAAACGTCTTTTGCAAAATGAAACAATTCTTTTAAAAAAAAAATGAAAAACACAAAATAAATGAAAAAGGTTTTTGCAAAAAATAAAGAGAATAAATGGCATTTAAAAAGACGATTAAAAGAGATATCGCTTTTTTACATTGAATCCTATGGGATTCGTCTGTTTAAATGCCAATTTGAAACACTGAAAATCAAGCAGGGTTATTCAGAGAAAGGTGAAAACTAGCAGAATGGCAGGAGAAGAGAACAGTCTAGACCAAATATTTTGATTTGGAAAGTGAGATACTGTAAATGGGAGAATTTTTCTGGTTTGCCTATTTGACCTTGCATTTTCACTTCTCCAGTCATTCTCCTGGTTTTCACCTTTCTCTGAATAACCCTGAAGGCATTTTGCCACAATTTCAAGGAAATTTTGCGTTCTTTGAATAGAATACATGATAGTCTTCTATGGGACAATTTCGGTGTCGCTGAATCGAGGTGAATTGCACAGTATTTCGATGTCTATTCACCTGTATTTTTTCAAATTGACTGTATTTGACATTTTGGTGCTCTCTGATTCGCCGCACTTCGGCTACTCTGTTTCGTCTGATTCGAGTCTGATTCAAGTCTGATTCAAGTCTGATTCAGCATTCACCGCAGGGACCTAGAAATACAGCGAATCAGCTGACGAACACCGCCACCAACCCGCCGCAAACATGCTGGACAGCCGCCAAACGCAACAGACGAGCTGCTAAACGCAGCACCGAAGCAGAAAAAAGCCAACAAGCCGTCGGATGGGTAAAAAAAAAACCAAAGGAAATATTGAAAGTTGCATTTCGGCAACTTTTCCCTGCTGTTCGGTGTCTGTTAATAGATTAACCATTGCTTCTCTATGGGGGATGTCAATGCCGTCGTTCAGGCACCGTATTTGCTAGCAATTTACCAAAATTTGGCAAACTGTCTGCTCTCTGAATAGCCGAATGGCCCCAAAATGTCACCGTACGCGGAAATTCACTGTTCAGTTCAATCTCGGTGCCAGATCGGCTCTTTGTGAATAACACATTAAGTGAATAGACGAACTGCCATTAAATTGCACCGTACGGGGAAATTCATTGTTCGGTGCAATTCGGTGGCAAGTTCGGCGCTTATTGAATAACCCCTTTAGCCCATTGTGTTTTTATCATAATAATGCTAATGAACTGATCTATTATAGATCTTATATATATATATATTTCTTATAAATATTAAAGGATCATTTATGCTTTTTCGGTGACGGTTTTTCTTTCCTTCATTGTTTCCTCCAGGATTCAGACTGCGAGAAACAAAGGAACAAAAGGCAGCTGTCGTGTAAGTGTTAGCTATGGCGAGTTCTTATGCCGCCGGGAGATATTCCATGTGATGTGGATCTTCCCCATTACTATAAAAGCAATAATTTAGGTATTAATTCCAAGCACACTAAGCAATACGTTTTTTTGTCACCATGAAGACTGGAGACTGTGGTTGCAGAACTCTATGGTCTGGTATAAAGCATACAGAGAACCCCACGCCGTTATACTTCACCCAAATACTAACCAAAGCTCACCGATCAGTCTTTGTGGGGTGGATAAAAGCCTCGATCCAAAACCTTAACAAGTCTGCAAAAAAAATAATAATAATTAATGATCCAGGCTGCTCAAAATTTAAAATGCTGCTGTAAATTTAGCTGACGCTGGGTGGGCTGGAGGAAACTCCTCCGCTTCACCCTGTGATTTCACATGATCAGGGCAGCAGGGTTGGAGGAGGTGCACTCCTCACATCCTGACCACTTTATGGGCCCTATTACAATCTTCGCGCATATGTATGCGCCGGCGCAAAAACGCATTAACGCGAGGGCCAAAACCCTTTGCATTGAACGTCGTATTACAATGTCAGTGCAACAAATGCGCGTTAACGTCTACCGCAGGTGAACGCTGCGCAAGCTTACCGTACTTTGCGCGTCCTATACTTAACATTGTGAGCGCAAATGCGTTTGTGTGCTGGTACGCGGATGGTATTACAATCTATGCGCAGTTTGTAACGCACAGCCTTTGCGCGCATAATTTTAGCAACTCCTAAAAACTGGTGTTAATGGCAAATTCTATCAACCTGCCGAAACCAAATACACCAGCCCAAAAATAAATACGCAGCAAAGTATAGTTACACATTCTACACATACCCAAACCAATAAAATGGAGAAGTTGTGCGTGCATTTATTATTGATGCAGCATATATGCGCAGATTGACTTTGACAGGCGCAAAAACGTAACGTGAGACAATTGTGGTTCTTAATTCTGATTGGCTGAATCGCATAAAAAAACAGTCCGCACACTGATTTCTGTGCGCAACGTTGCTGCGCTCGTGTTTGTGCGCGTCCGTTTAACGCGCGTTATTTTTTGATGGATGAAAAAATGCGCGAGGATTGTAATACCAGCGTTGATTTAGGCGCGTTAAGGTTTAACGCTGGGCACACAAATTCACGCGTTGCGCATTAGGCTTGTGCACCGATTTTTTTTTCGGTTCGATTCGGTTCGATTTTTCGGATTTTTAAACTTTTCGATTCGGATCGTTTTGACCGATTTCGGATTCGATTCGATTCGATTCGGCCCATTTTTCGGGTACATTTTTTTTTCGGAATTTCAACCGTTTTTCGTATTTTCGTGTCACTGTGCTCGGTTTTTGTATCGACTCTTCGTAATTTCGGAAAATTTTCGTTTTTCAGAATTGCACATTTTTCGGAATATCGACCATTTTTCGTATTTTTAGTGTCATTTTGCCCGTTTTTTGTATCGACTTTTCGTTTTTTGAAAAATTTTCTTTTTTCGAAAATTTTTCGTTTTTCAGAAAATTTTCGTTTTTACAAAATTTTCGTTTTTCGGAAAATTTTCGTTTTTCGGAACATCTGTTCTCCTCGTTTGACACATTTCAAGTCCATTCGAAAAATCCGAAAATAGTTTGTTTCGGCTCGGAAAACATTTCGGATCTGAAATTTTCGGATCTAAAATTTTTCGGAAATTCGGCCGCATCCGAAAACACGAATCGGGAAATTTCGTGAAAATTCCGAAATTCCGAAACCCGAAACGCACATCCCTATTGCGCATGCGTTTTTGCGTGAAGAATGTAATAGGGCCCTATAACTATAGAGTGGTCAGGATGAGCAGAGTGCACCCTAAATACTTTTTTAAAAGGAATAATTAGTAATTAATTTCCAATCGTGCCACAAGAGGAGGGGGGGGGAGAGGTCCGACCGGACTCAGCTATGGCAAGCAGATTTCTCCCAGTATCAACACGCTCATTGTGTACAATTTTATGTAATTCTTGTCAATAAAAGCCAAAGTTCTTTCTCTATAGACGAATTGACTAAACAAAAGGGAAATTTAAGAGACAGATGTTGGCAAGTCATTGAAGAAATACGCTTGTCCTAGAAGGCCCCTCATTGCCGGCCAGTCTCTCCATGCTGTATACAATGTGTTCAATAAACAGCTTATGGTTCCTTGATTTACAGCTGTGTCCTCCACGCCGTATGAATATGTGTATTACACAGATCTCCTGATAGAGGGATTCTCGACAACTGTGGCTGAAACCTATCTCACCAAAGCCCAATTCCTGCCGCTTTCCCTCTCCATCAATTCCACGTTAAGCGTCAGTGTCGTCCAAATCAATCTTACAACTGGTACGTGTTAAGTAATTACTGACTGCGATAATTATGACGTGTGTGTATAGCTTTGAAAATTTCCAAACACCTGATGATGGAAAACAATGGGGATTTTGGTTGCCGGATAAGATCAAACAATGTAAGAACCCACCACAATGTCAAAAATGTCAATGTATCCCATTCAGGCAAACCAATTACAATTATTAAGAGCACCAAAATATTCCGCAATGCTGTACAATGGGTAGGACAAAACAAACATAAATTAACAAATGAGTTTGACACATGGAGAAAGATGGGATAAAAGAACTCTACTTTAAGGATTAGGTGCAAGAGGGGTACGTGGTGTGAGATAGATGAGCCTGGAAGAAGTATTCATTATAGACTGTAGAGGGGTGAGGTGTGAGAGCTATGGGATGTGAGGTGTGAAAGGTATGGGGTGTGAGGTGTGAGAGGTATGGGGTGTGAGGTGTGAGAGGTATGGCATGTGAGGTGTCAGAGGTAGGGATGAGCCGAACACCCCCGAGTTCGGTTCGCATTGGAACTCGAACTTTCCAAATGTTCGAATTCGAACTCGAACACGAACTCAATACAAGTCAATGGGACTCAAAATTCGATTTAGAGTGCCCTCCAAGAGGGCATATATGCTAGATATTTGCCATAAAAGGTGTATGGGGGTCCGGGTAGTGCCCTGGGGGACAGGAAACAAGGACAAAAAGTTTTAAAAAAAAGTTTTTAAAGGGACAGTGAGTTTTCCATGTCTGCCCGATTGTCCCCCAAAACTAAATCGGAGGGTGCAAGCAACATGCGAGGTAAAAAATGACAAGCTCAGAGTCGTGTCTATAAATGCTCGCAGTTTAGTCAATAAAATCAATGAACTGGAGGCAATGATGGCAGCTGAAAAAGTAGATTTAGTTGCGGTTACTGAGACATGGTTCAGTGAGAAAAATAACTGTGACATAACAATATCGGGGTACTTTTTATATAGAAAAGACAGAGAAGGTAGGAAAGGAGGAGGAGTGGCCCTGTATGTGAAAAACAACATAAAAACGAACCAAATAAAAGTGAGCGAGGTGAACATAGAGTCAGTTTGGATTACACTAACATTTGGCAATCATACAGTAGCTCGTGTAGGTGTGATCTATAGACCCCCTGGACAAGTAGAAGAGCTAGATAATCTGCTGGTTGAGGAAATAGCCAAAATGGCAATGAAGGGGGAAGTTATTATCATGGGGGACTTTAATCTTCCTGATGTGAACTGGAAAACCAAAATAGCTGGGTGCACCAGGAGTACAAATATTCTAAACTCCTTACTGGGATTATCTCTAACACAAGTAGTTGAGGAGCCGACCCGTAAAGAGGCCATATTGGATTTAATACTCACAAATGGAGGTTTGGTATCGGACGTTGTTGTAGGTGAAAATTTGGGATCTAGTGATCACCAGTCAGTATGGTTTAATATAAGAACAGGGATGGAGCCGCACCACACAAAAACAAAAGTTTTTGACTTTAAAAAACAGATTTTTCTAAAATGAGATTTTGTGTGAAGGAGTCATTATCAGACTGGAGGAATTTAAAGGGAGTCCAAGAGAAATGGGATTATTTAAAGGAAGCATTATTGAAAGCCACAGGAAATTGCATTCGGCTTGTTAGCAAAAACAAAAAAGGAAGAAACCACTGTGGTACTCTGCAGAAGTGGCCAAAATAGTGAAGAACAAGAAGATAGCATTCAATAATTATAAAAAAACTCAGCGTGAAGAAGATAGGCAAACCTATAAGATTAGGCAGAAAGAAGCAAAGCAATTTATAAGAGCTTCCAAAGCACACGCAGAAGAGAAAATAGCTCAGTCAGTAAAAAAGGGGGACAAAACATTTTTTAGATACATAAACGAGAAAAGAAAAGTAAAACAAGGATTAGTTAGATTAAAAACAAAGGAAGGAAGGTATGTAGAAGAGGATAAAAGTCTCGCTGACTGCCTCAATAAATATTTTTGTTCAGTCTTTGCAGAAGAAAAGGAAGGAAAGGGACCTCAGTTAGGACAGAACACTAAAGAGACATTTACATATGAGTTTACAGAGGAGGAGGTTCTAAAGCAGCTGTCTAAAGTAAAGACAAATAAGTCAATGGGGCCTGATGGGATCCACCCTAAATTATTAAAAGAGCTCAGTGATGTAATAGCAAAACCGTTAACAGATTTATTTAACCAATCCTTGTTAACAGGAGTCGTCCCAGAAGACTGGAAATTAGCAAATGTTGTGCCTATTTACAAGAAGGGTAGTAGGGAGGAATCGGGGAACTATAGGCCAGTTAGTCTTACGTCAGTAGTAGGGAAATTAATGGAAACCATGTTAAAGGAAAGGATTGTTGAACATCTAAAAACACATAGATTACAGGATCAGAAACAACATGGGTTTACCTCAGGGAGATCATGCCAAACTAATCTTATTGATTTTTTTGATTGGGTAACAAAAATAATAGACACAGGTGGTGCAGTAGACATTGCTTATTTAGATTTCAGTAAGGCTTTTGATACTGTTCCGCATAGAAGGCTTATCAATAAATTGCAATCTTTGAGCTTGGATTCCAATATTGTTGAATGGATTAGGCAGTGGCTGAGTGACAGACAACAGAGGGTTGTGGTAAATGGAGTTTATTCGGCGCAAGGTCTTGTTACCAGTGGGGTACCTCAGGGGTCAGTACTTGGACCCATTCTCTTTAATATTTTTATTAGTGATATTGCAGAAGGTATTAATGGAAAAGTATGTCTTTTTGCTGATGACACAAAGATTTGCAACAGGGTTGACGTTCCTGGAGGGATCAGCCAAATGACAAATGATTTAGGTAAGCTAAAAAAATGGTCGGAGTTGTGGCAATTGAGTTTTAATGTGGATAAGTGCAAGATAATGCACCTGGACGTAAAAACCCAAGGGCTGAATATAGAATATTTGATACAGTCCTAACCTCAACATCTGAGGAAAGGGATTTAGGGGTTATTATTTCAGAGGATCTAAGGGTAAGTAGTCAATGTAATAGAGCAGCAGGAAATGCTAGCAGAATGCTTGGTTGTGTAGGAGAGGTATTAGCAGTAGGAAAAGGGAAGTGCTCATGCCACTGTACAGAGCACTGGTGAGACCTCACTTGGAGTACTGTGTGCAGTACTGGAGACCGTATCTCCAGAAGGATATAGACATCTTGGAGAGAGTTCAGAGAAGGGCTACTAAAATGGTGTACGGCTTGAAGGAGAAAAGTTACCAAGAAAGGCTTAATGATCTTAACATGTACAGCTTGGAAAAAAGACGAGACAGAGGAGATATGATAGAAACATTTAAATACGTAAAGGGAATCCACAAGGTAGAGGAAGGGAGTATATTTAAAAGGAAACAAAATAGCAAAACAAGAGGACATAGTCTTAGATTAGAGGGGCAAAGGTTTAAAAGTAACATCAGGAAGCATTATTTTACTGAGCGGGTGGTGGATACATGGAACAGTCTTCCAGTAGAAGTGGTAGAGGCCAAAACAGTAATTGAATTTAAGCAAGCATGGGATAGGCATAAGGCTATCCTAAACAAAAGATAAATCCAGGTAAAGTATCCATGTAATTGGGCAGACTAGATGGGCCGAAAGGTTCTTATCTGCCGACATTTTTTCTATGTTTCTATGTTTCTAAGGGTTAAAAACAGAAACGAAAAATTCCTTCAAATATCGTGCCTAGGAGGTCCCCATAACCTGCCTGTGAAGTGGTGGATTTCTAGGATGTATAGAAACATTTAAAAACAAAAAAATGACGTTTCAAATGACGGTAAATGCTTTTCCTTTAATCTATTCATAAACAACTGCTTGGGGCGGCAGCCTGTATGAAAAGACATTTTAGGACGAGCAGAAAAAGTTTTAGTGATTCTTTTTGGCTAAATTATGGTGAAACTTATACAGGCTTTGGATGAAAGTAACAATAGGTGCTTTAAAATTGGGCCTTTAGCGTCGGCAACAGTGCCGTCACACAGTAACCCCTCTGAGGATATGAATCTGGTACAGGCGTCAGTGGCAGTGAACCCAAATATTGCGCCTTTGGTGCCAGGCATGCAAGTACATTCATACAGTAACCCCTCTGTGGTATTGTGGAAGAGTGCAGGGGTGGACCATGCGGTCCTATATTAAAAAGATATGAATCTGGTAAAGGCATCAGTGCACCCAGATATTGTGCTTTTGGTGCCAGGCCAGCAAGTGCATTCATACAGTAACCCCTCTGTAGTATTGTGGAAAAGTGCAGGGGTGGACCATGCGGTCCTATATTAAAAAGATATGAATCTGGTAAAGACAGCAGTGCAGCCAAATATTGTGCCTTTCATGGCAGCAAGTGCCTTCACACCGTAACCCTTTTGTGGTATTGTGGAAGAGTTCAGTGCTGGAGGTTTTGTGAATGCAGAAGACACCCCCGATCTATTCCGTTACTTCAGCATCAGGGGATTGATAGCTGCTGAGTCTTCCTGCTCAATGAGGAGGATGACCCCATTGTGCACTTCCTCCTCCCAGCCACGTACCAGTCCTTGTGTTTTTGGGCACACAAAACCCTCCCTTGAGGAATCCCCTCCTTCCATGCCCCACTACTCAAATATTCCTCCTCCTCATCCTCCTCCTGTCTTATCTGAGGAGGAGAATGCTGTCTGCAGAAAGACTGGGGCCTTTAGAGCTAGGGAAGGCCTCCTCTTCCTCCTGCTGCTCTGCCTCTAGAGTCACATCTATAATTCCCTGCAGAGTGTGCTCCAGCAGGATCACTAAAGGAATTGTGTCACTGATGCATGCACTGTCCCTGCTCACCATCCTTGTTGCCTCCTCAAATGGTGACAGTACAGTGCATGCATCCTTGATCATCAGCCACTGCGGGGGGGGAACCAAGTTGACCTGAACCTGTCCTTGTGCCATACTCACACAGGTACTCATTGATGGCCCTCTGCTGCTTGTGCAGATGCTGCAGCATTGCTAATGTCGAGTTCCACCTGGTGGGCATGTCACAGATCAGACGGTTTGTGGGAAGGTAGAATTCTCTTTGAATTTCTGCCAGGCGACCGCTTGCTGGGAATGACCGTCTGAAGTGGCTGCAGACTTTTCTGGCCTGGCTGAGAAGCTCTGCCAGCCTTGGGTACCTGGTTAGGAAACTCTGTACCACCAGATTTAGGACGTGTGCTAGGCATGGCACATGTGTCAACTTACCCAGGCGTAGGGTGGAGAGAAGGTTGCTGCCATTATCACAGATGACCATTCCCAGCTGAAGCTGGCGTGGTGTTAACCATCTCTGCACCTGCCCCTGCAGAGCTGACAGAATTTCTGGCCCGGTGTGGCTCCTGTCCCCTAAACAAACCAGCTCAAGCACAGTATGGCATCTTTTTGCTTGAGCCATTGCATAGCCCCTGCCACGCGTCGGTTTGAACTGCCACTTCGCCAGAGACACAGAAGGAGGAGGAGGAGGAGGAGGAAGAGGGAGAGGTGGTGGTGGAGCAGACAGACCTCATACAATCAGCTTTCTGGAAGCGTGGTGGATGAACAAGCTCCAGCACAGAGCCCCGTCTTGGATCCCTCCCAGCTGCAATCAGAGTTACCCAGTGTGCCGTGAAGGAAATGTAAAGACCCTGTCCATGCTTGCTGGACCATGTGTCTAAAGTCACATGCACCTTGCTGCTGACTGCCTTTCCCAATGACTCGATAACTTTGTCTTCCACGTGCTGGTATAGTGCTGGAATGGCCTTGCGTGAAAAATAATGGCGTTTTGGAACATGCCACTGTGGTACAGCACATTCAGCAAATTCACGGAAGGGAGCAGAGTCCACCAGCTGGAAAGGCAGCAGCTGCAATGCGAGTAATTTTGCTAAGATGGCATTTAGACGCTGTGCTTGGGGATGGTTGGGACTATATTTTTTCTTACGCTGCAGCAGCTGGGGTAACGTAATCTGACTGCGTAAATCTTCAGCTGATGGGATGCTGTTACATTGTGAGGAAGGAGCTGGTACATCCATTACTGTAGCATCATCCCTGTCAGTGGAGGTTGAAGGCAATGACATGGCAGGACATTCATTGGGGGTAGAGACAGATGAGGAGGAGGAGGACCTACGCAAAGTTTTGCGCCAACGGGATGTATGGCAGGTAGTCATATGTCGCCTCAAGCACATGGTACCCAAGCGTCCGGTGTCTTTCCCACGCTTGAGCCTCATCTGACATAGATTACAAATAGCAACGGTGGGGTCTGCTGCACATTTCTTAAAGAACTCCCAGACAGCAGAGTTCCTGGATGTGTGCCTTGAGACAACAGCGCTCTGCACCTGAGCAGCTCTGACATCTGATGCCTTGGACTGGCTAGTGCTACGGTTGGTCATAGAGGATGTTGTGCCTCGTGTTTGTTGTGCCTCCTCCTCCTCACTTGACTCCTCTGTTCGATCAGGCACCCAGGTGGAGTCAGTGACCTCATCATCATTGTCTTCACCCCCTATCTCCTCGTCACTGGAGCCAACTTGGCAGTATGCTGCAGCTGCTGGGGCAACATGAGTGCCAGTTATTTGTGTGTCATCACTGGCACCCCCTTCCTCTAGGTTGATTATACTACCTTCCTCAACCTCAGAGATTGAATCAGAGCAATGTACTTGCTGTGCATCCTCAAGCAGCATGTCACTGTCATTGTAGTCAAACAATTCAGCTGACTCCTCCATGTGTGATAGTGAGGCTACGGCAGGAGTAGCTGTGGACATGGAGGCTGCAATAGATGCTTTGGCAGCGGAAGTGGACTGTAACGCACTACAAGCCTGGCTGGCAGAGGACTCGGAGGGTGAGGATGGCCTGGTTAGCCAATCCACCAAATCTGCTGTATGTTGCTGCTGCTTAAGACGGCCAGCACCAGTTAGAAAGGACAAGCGTGCCCCTGCAGAGGATGCACCACGTCCACCACGACCAGAGGCACAGCCTCCTGACACAGCGGCTGCTTGCCCTCTTATCTGTGTCTGGGAGCGTCTGACTGTCCTTTTTGGTCTTTCTGACATGGTGAGTGATATATAGATTAATTATATACAGAACTCTGATTCAACGCTGGTATAAAGATTAAAGATTTCCAGAACTCTGGTATAACTCAGTGAGACACCCTGATAGCTGGCAGCCAGTGGCAAGACACAGATTACAATTCCCAGAAACCTCCTATAAGTCAGTGAGACCCCCTGATGGGTGCCAGTGACAAGACACAAATTACAATTTGCATAAATCTGCTACAAATCAGTGAGACCCCCTGATAGGACCCCCTGATAGCTGGTAACAGTGACAAGACACAGATTACAATTTTCAGAAATCTGCTAGAAGTATGTGGGACCCCCTGATAGCTGACAATGAGAAGACACAGATTACTAGTCTCAGAAACCTCCTATAAATCAGTGAGACCCCCTGATGGGTGGCAGTGACAAGACACAGATTAGAACGATTCCCAAATATTTTGTAGAAATTACTGACCCCAAAATACTGCATGGCACTGGCTGTGACTAGACACAGATCACCTCAATTCACAAAAATTTTGTATCAATTACTGACGCCCAAAATACTTGCTGGCACTGGCTGTGACAAGACACAGATCACCTCAATTCACAAATATTTTGTAGCAATTACTGACGCCCAAAATACTGCGTGGCACTGGCTGTTACAAGACACAGATCACCTCAATTCACAAATATTTTGTAGAAATTACTGACCCCCAAAATACTTGCTGGCAGTGGCAAGACACAGATCACCTCAATTACCAGATATTTTGTAGAAATCACTGACCCCCAAAATACTGCGTGGCACTGGCTGTGACAAGACACAGATCACCTCAATTCCCAAATATTTTGTAGAAATTACTGACCCCAAAATACTTGCTGGCAGTGACAAGACACAGATTAGAACAATTCCCAGATATTTGGTAGAAATGAGACCCCCCCAGTAGCTGGTGGCAGAGTGGCAGTAAGAACACACACTAACACAAAAACAATCTCCTCTCAAATCTCCTCTCAAACGCACGCTGAAGCGCTGTGTGAAACCTTATATAGTGTGCTGCGGGACTTAGCTCTGTGAGCCCATGATTGGGCAAAATTTGCCCAATCAGGACTCTGAGCCGTGATTGGCATAGTCTTGAACCTGTCTTGCACCTAAACTGTGGTCAGGTGCAAGGCTGTAGCCAATTACAAGCTTCAGGCCAGTGGAAAAGTGCATTGTGGTCCATTGTGGTGCATTGTGGGTGAACACTCAGCGAACACGCGGAAATGTTCGGAGTTCGCGAACATGCGAACAGGCTATGTTCGATGCGAACTCCGAACCGATCTAACCGAACAGTTCATCCCTAGTCAGAGGTATGGCATGTGAGGTGTGAGAGGTGCGGGATGTGAGATCCATGAGTCTGGCAGAAGCATTCATTATAGACTGTAGAGAGGGGAGGTGTGAGAGGTACGGGATGTGAGGTGTGAGAGGTACAGGGTGTAAGGTAGTGGAGTATGGCAGAGACTTTCTTTTTAAACTATAGAGGGGTGAGGTGTGAGTGGTACGGGATGTAAGGTAGATTAGTCTGGCAGAGGCGTTCTTTATAAACTGTAGAGGGGTGAGGTGTGAGAGGTACGGGGTGTGAGGTGGATGAGTCTGACAGAGGTGTTCATTATAGACTGTAGAGGGGTGAGGTGTAAGGCCAGGGGTACGGGATGTGAGGAAGAGGAGTCTGGCAGAGTAATTATTACTCAAACATAACAAAATGACTGCTTTTCTGAGACTAATCTCACTTTTTGTCCTCTGCATAAATTTTAATAGCTGTGTGTTGATTATTTCCAGAGTGTAATGTCACGGACGATGTGAAGTCTTGCTCTTGTAAATCTGGGTTCAAGTGGAACATTACAGTGTGTTATACGTATCCAGCCTGTAACACCAGCACCTCATTCTGCTCCTGCTTAGTAATAACGGGCGATGACATTCCCTTTTGTGAGGAACAAATCAACATAACTGCAAAAAACAGTAAGCTGCCCTCCCCTCCCCCCTGTGTCTGTACAAATGGAGGGCTCATGGTATCCCTGGCCTACAACAAGGTCCAAGCTTGTGGAATCTGCAGAGAGCATTTTACAGTATCTTCATGGATTAGCTGCTCACTGATAATAATTTTTGCCTCTCACTATTAACCTTTTTCTGTTTCTGATACATTTGATTCCTTTACTGATTCATTTGTATTCAGTTTAGACACGTGTAATGCCAAAAGTTTCAGTTCTGTTAGTTTTTGGCGAATTTCAGAATCCAAAAATTTCAGATTCTGAAATTTCAGACTTTGCCAAATCAGATCGATCAGGTCGAATTTTCAGAAATGTTCGAAATTTTGGAGACCCATGTTTTTTGGCCCCATGCATCCCCTGCATACTTCCATCAGTTCCTACCCCATTCTATACTCCCATCTTCACCTCCTCCAACTCACCCCCTTTATATTACACCCTATCACTTCCTTTACCATACTAAATGTTAGTTAGAGTTAAGGTATCTGTTTCTCTTTGTTTTAGGGTTAGGGTTACTGTTAAGGCTACTGGTTCCATTTGTTTTATTATTAGTGTTAGGGTTACTGTTAAGGTTACTGGTTCCATTTGTTTTAGGATTAGGATTTTGGTTACTGTTAGGGTTACTGGTTCCATTTGATTTAGGATTAGGGTTCCTGGCTTTGTTTGCTTTAGGGTGAGAGTTTCTTGTTCTGTTTGTTTTAGGATTAGGTTTCGGTTCATGGTTTCGATTCAGTTTAGGATTACATTAACAAGGATAACTGATCGGCTTAGGTTTACTGTTAGGGGTACTGATTCTGTTTGTTTTAGGGTTAGGGTTACTGGTATTGTTAAGGTCACTGTTAGCATTAGACATGTGCACAACAAAAAACAATGTTTTTTTCGGATAGATTTTTCCATCTTTCAATTTGTTTCGGTGCATTCCTTGTGTGTCCGTGATTCGCATTTCAGATTGATTCATTGGTTCGGCTGGTCATAATTTGTATTTTGGATTGATTCGTTGGTTCGGATAGTCGGTAATTCGTATTTCGGATTGATTCATTATGTCATTTTTATTGGTAATAAGTTTTTTCAGATCAATTCGTATTTTGTCTTTATTAGTTATTTCGTATTTGGTTTTTTTAATTTGTTTTTATTAGTTATTTCGGAATGTGAAACGGATGAATTAATTACTTAGATTAGGGTAAAAAAAAGATAGCTAATCCTGTCTTTGGTGGGGAAACCTATTCAACACCATGAATAGCAGCTCCTCGAGGCTTCGGAGCACCGCGTGGCTGTCATTGGTACTGAACAGGTTTCAGCACCAAGAATAACGGCTGTCCTTGGTACTGAATAGGTTTCATCACCATAGACAGCCACCACTGAATACAGCCAGACTGAAGGAAAGAAAAAAAATTGCTGCTTTCAGCAAAGAAAAAAAACCTTGTCATTTTAAAATAAATTAGGAATCCAAAAATGTCATCAAGAAAATCCCGGAAAATGCTTAAAAGATCCTAAAAAATAAATAAATAAAGATACTTTTTGCGGCAAGTGGAAAGAATAAATGGTTGAATAAATATTTAATAGAAACATGGAATATTTTTTACATTGCAACCTATGGGATTCGCCTGTTTAAAGCTGTCGAACGAACCACCGAAAATCAGGGCATTTCACTGACATTTTGGTGCTGTTTGGTGTTCTCTGAATAGATCAACCATTACTTCTCTATGGGGAATTTCACTGCTGCTGAATTGCACCGACCGCCACCATGTCGCTGTCTATGGCTTGTGGTGCTGAATACAACAGATTCAGCACCACGACCAGTGGACAGGGATGCGGAGTTTAAGTGAAACAGTATAACGAGGCAGTTTTGGACAGAACCGATTCTTATTTCGGAAGCACTTTGTCGAAATTTTGATTTGGAACGAAACGCACATCTCTAGTTAGCATTAGGTCCCAGTTACTGTTTCTGCTTGTATTAGTGTTAGGGTTACTTTTAGGTTAGGGTTACAGTTGTACCCCAAATAGCTTAGAAAGGTGTTTTAAATCCTGCAAAGTGGTTAAATAAATGTATTTCTTTCATTCTTTCACTACGAAGTGATTTTATATAAATTCATTGGCAGGACCCAGGTACTTTCCATTATCTACACAATAAAATTATACAGACGTGCCTCTACTATATATTTTCATTGTCAGTAATCCCAATTTGAGGGTCAAAGGGCTCCCTCTGCTGATCAAAAAGTGCTACTGCATGTACTTTATAGCTTGGGATCCGTGTCTCCTTGATGAAAACACAAAACTCAAGGCCTTTCAAACAATTTCAACACATCTGCTGTCATGTCTGATGTGTGCACATTTAAGGGACATGCTCTGGAGAACATTTGCAAGAGAATTTTGTTCACAATTATTGAAATTTCTTTGCATTCCTCGAGAATCAGACCAGATCGAGTAAACTCAATCTAGGGCACGTAAAGGAGCTTTTAGAAGATCAAGTATACTCAATCATGTTAGTGATGGGGCTAAACTCACCCTCCACTTGGGACACAGATAATCAGCACACAGATCGGCTGTATACTACCTTTGTACGAGTTTAAGGTATACATTTTACTCAGGTCTTTCAAGAAGGAACCTTAACCAGATTCAGTAAGGTCTAGTAAAGCACTGGTTAAATTTACACCTGACTTGAAATCTACCAATGCCATTTGTTCACCATATAGACTCTGCGTGCTCTATTGCTAATACATAATATAACATCAATCAGTACTATACACTGAAAATGAGAGTTAGTATTAGGGTTGGAGTTATTATTTGTGCTTGTTTTAAAGTGAGGGTATAGGTTTAGGGTTACTTTTAGTGCTTTTTAGAGTTAGTATTAAGGTTAGGGTTACTGTTTATTCTTGTATTAGAGTTAGGGTTAGTATATGGGTTAGGGTTACTAGATATACTTGTTTTAGAGTAAGTATTAGGGTTAGGATTTGTGCTTTTTTAGAGTTAGTATTAAGGTTGGGGTTACTATTTATTCTTAAATTAACGTTAGGGTTAGTATTAGGGTTACTCTTTGTGCTTGTTTTAGAGTTATGGTTAGTATTAGGGTTTCATTTGTGCTTGTTTTAGAGTTAGGGTTACTGTTTGTGTTTGGTTTAAAGTTAGAGTTAAGGTTACCAATTATGCTTTTTTTACTGTTAGAGTTAGTTTCAGGGTTACTATTTGTGCTTGTTTTAGAGTTAGGGATAGTATTAGAGTTACTGTTTGTTCTTGTTTTAGAGTTAGGGATAGTATTAGAGTTACTGTTTGTGCTTGTTTTAGAGTTAGGGATAGTATTAGGGTAAGAGTCACCATTTGTGCTTGTTTTAGTGTTAGGTTTATTAACTGTAATTCTAACCCTAACCCTAAAGCTAACACCAGCATTGATTTTACACTGTAAAATAGCTCTAATATGGTGGTAAGATCCACTGAGATAAGTTTTTTCATGTGTGCCAATTTGTACATGGAATGCCACTCTTTTTTTACGTAGCATCTTAATATTAGGAAACATTTTTAACCAGTGACTTTCCGCTGTATCGTTTCCTGCGGCTTCCATGTGGGGTTTGTTATCGTGCTAGTAAACCAAATGAATGTTAATATATGTGGGCATCATGCTTACCAATAACAATGTATCAAACCCAGGTATTCTAAGACATATATTCATCATATTTGTCTTACGTCATGTGATCCCAGTGGGGCAGGACACAGTGCGTATATTATTGCGTAATGTAAAATCCAAAGAGTTGCCTCCGTCTTGCGCACATCTAATGCTGAAAAAGAATCTGATTTGCATCAAACCAAATGATCTGTTTGTTCGACTTAATGTTGACAGTTACCGTCCTAGGAACGTTTATTCTTAATGGAACCTTTACAACAGATATGCAAAACCCTGCCAGCACGACATATAGAGCCATGGAACACAACATTACACTGGCTGTAAGTATGTACCTATTGTTACGTGTCTCTGTCTGACAAATGAGTTGATTAGTTGTTTGCTTGTTTTTTTTGTCTACCACTGAAGAATCGACTTTATTGATTCCATTCACCACATTTGCTACGTATGTATTTACTTTTACAATTTTAATGGTCATTGCTTTTAATCGCCTTTTTGTTTGTTCGATTATGTATTTTTGTTATACATTTGTCCGTGTATAATGTGATGGAATTCCTGTCGTGAAAGCTGCTGCTATTACAGCCGAAACATTGCTGATCCCTGGAATAGAAAGTCATATACCTGATCGGAGTGTCTGGTTTGAAATTAGTTGATCAATTCCAGGCTGATGTGGAAAAAGAACAATTGGTGTTTGAGGTTCTCTGATAGTCTTGATTTACGTTAATCCTGTTGGTGGCTGGATGCATCTATAGAGGACTCATCATGGGTGGTAAATACTTACCACGGGGGGGGCATGTGCATTTCTATTTCTCTTTTAAATGTAGATGCTACATTATACACCAAGATCTTGGTGTATCACATGAACCCTCTCCAGCCCTCTTTGGTCCACCCGGACCAAGTTGGCTTCATCCCCACCTGCCATGCTTCAGACAACACCTGCAGGTGCCTTGACCTCCTCTGGAATGCTTGACAATCACACTCCCTTTATAACCGTTGATGTCAAAAAGGCATTTGATGACATTCTATGGCCTCCCTCTTCTCAGCCCCTTCATGATTGGCTTCATTAGGAAATTCATTTGAGATGTATCTACCTTATACTCTCACCATACGGTCATGGTTCTCCTGATTAACAGTACTCTCCCCTCATTCTGCATCTACTACTGTACTAGGCAAGGGTGCCCTCTCTCCCCTCGGCTGTTAGTGCTGTCCCTTGGACCACTCCTTCAAGCCATTTGACAACTTTGCAGCCCCACAAAATGGGGCTGTTGGAAGATATGTGAAGACAGAGAAACATACATCCATACGTGGTGGACGTAGGGGGCCAGGATTATCTAGTTCCTATCACAACACCTGGCTAAAACCCATTCCATCAGACCCCTAGGCATGGCTCTAATATAAACCATTGGATGACCTCACCACACAAGAAAAGAGAGTATTGTCCACCCTCTCATTATCTTCGAGAAGAGCTATCGCAGAATATTGGAAGCAACCACCATTCCCTACTCTCCGGCCAATCCTTCATAAAATGAGGGAGGCTAGAGAGAGAGACTTGCTTTTGGCACTATGATACCTTCCCCCAATTTTGACAAAATGGGAATTACGGCCTGAGACCTTTAAAACTAACCCACCCTCCCTTACTCCTCTCATTCTACTGACCTCCTTCCATTTTTCTCTTTTCTTATTATCTCTTCATTTCTCTTCTCTTTTCCCTCCTTTCCCTCCCATATCCTCCCTCTCTGAAGACATGTTTACAGACTTTTACTTCTTTCTCCCATCACTATCCTATCCACAGACGTCTTCTTATGATCTTTTGTTCCTGCTTCTCCTCCATCTTGCTCACCTCTATCATTTAACACTTATCTTCAAATCTGACCGGATTGTTATCCCTCCTGACCACAGTCATTATATTTTGGCCGATAGTTAATTTCCCTCTCTTTTCTCTACCTGCCTCCTCCCATGTTGTAAACTCCATGAATGCATGGAACCTTGCAAACAATGCATCTCTCCCATTCCACTCAACATCTTTTCTCTACTGTACTTCCTGCCGGCCCCAACCTCCCTCCCACCTAGTCCTTGTCCAAATTTTATAGCTCTCTCAGCTGCTTTCACTTTTCTCACTGATTAACCTTATCAATCCCAAACTCTTTGTCTTTCCTTATGCTGTGTCTGGTATACTCTATCTGGTCACCAGCTCCTCTGCACCCTCTCATTTCACACACCTTTCTTCCTTTACATTGTAAGCTTGTGGGACATCTGACAAAGCACCAGTCCCATGAGCAGGAACCTCTGTTCCTTATGTACCAATATGTCTGAAGTTTGTAAAATGCTGCGGAATCTGTCGGCACTATATACAGTATATCTTGTAACTGTATATAAATATGCAACTGGTGCAATCACTTCCCGGTTCCCACATTTTCTAAAGGGTCTATTCACTAAGCACCGAACTTGCCACCGAATTACACCGAACAGTGAATTTCACTGTTTGGCAAAATTTCGGGGAAGTTCGTCTATTCACTAAACTGTCAATTCGCCAAATCCTGGCAAATTGACAGCGAAATACGCAGTTCTCAATCTTTGTCAGCGCCGAAATTGTCCCATAGAGAAGTAATGGTTTCTCTATTCAAAGAACACCGAAGTGTCGGTGAAATGCCCTGATATTCCGTCATTCAGTTCGACAGGTTTAAACAGGCGAATCACAATGGTTTCAATATAGAAAATTATATCATTTATAATTTTAAAAAATAGTTTATTCCCGGAATTTCTGTGCAATTTGCGTTCTGTGAAAAGAAGGCACAATAGTCTTCTATGGGACAATTTTGGTGCCGCTGAACACCACAGAATTTTGGGTAATTGCATCATATTTCGTTGCCAATTCGCCTGTATTTGGCAAATTGCCAGGTTTGTGAATAGGCGAATTGCCCCAAAATGCACCAAATGCTGAGATTCATCATTTGGTGCAATTCTGGTGGCAATTCGGAGGTTAGTGAATAACTCCTACTATGTTGATTTCTATGATTTTATGATATGACCGTGATGAGTTCTTACCAGTTCTCGTTATACAGCTCCTCAACGCGTACACAAAAAACTCCAACCCCTTGGAGGTGTCAGTCATTGGATTCAGGTAGGTAAATGTTACTAATGATTTAAGTCACAACCAGATAAATATTTTACATGACCTGTGCTTTCTCAAGTTTAATGGATTCATTACTTTCATCCCAAGCCCAGGAAGCATCATTGCCAACTATAGGATGGTTGTGGCAGGTCCTATATCTTCTCGGCAGCTCACAGAAAATAATCTGGCCTCCGAACAGACCATACCCAACGTTATTTCGTCACATATCTCTACATCAGGTATCTGTGGCACTTTGCTGTTACTTATTTTGTTCTCCTACTTTCTTTAGACACAGGGCCCGACTTGGACCCTAAAATCTGCCTGTGCAAAAAAAGGTCAGGTCCAATGGGTGGAACCCTAGGTGCATCCTTGTTAATGTAGGGTATGATGTCAGTGGAGGCTTGTCCACAAGGGAAGAGTGGGCAGCACATCAATAGTGTTTATGGAAACATGATACAGGGAAACATTCGTAAAATAAATTTTTATCTTATTTTCAGGCATAAATTCTATCCAAACCAAAAGTCTTACAGTAAAATACTGGGATACATTTCAGCTCAACTGCCAAATCAACGACAGCGTGACAGGCATGAAGTGGAGTCTGGTGAACGGCAATTTAAGCCAAGAGATATATGGGGGAGGAGGAAACGTGCAGGTGTCGAACGTCTTTCTAGCCACTAGCGCAATTTCTACACTCTCGATTTACATGGCAGACCAGTGGTGGAAAGGTAAGTGTCGGAATGCACCTAAAATATTATCCTCAGCATCCAGAGGATCTGATCAACCTTTTCAAGGGGGGAAACTGGTCAGAACTGGTAGAGAGACAGAAAGTGACTGGCCTCTACCTCTTCCCTCTTTGTCATGTGATTTTCAGGGGGGAAAAAAACTTTATGGCTGCAGTGCAACAGATAGGAAGGGGCTAAGACGGGTTGAGAATTCTAGTGTTAGTCATTTGTTACAGTACCGGTACTGTAACAAATGACTAACCTTAGAATTCTCAACCCGTCTTAGCCCCTTCCTATCTGTTAAGATGTAGGATGTTGAGGCTACTTTCAAATCCATGTACAGTGCGCTGGAATGCCGTAACTACCCTATTCGAGCTTTATCGCCACGTACATATGTTACTTTTACTTTCAATTAATATGTCAGCGCTGTCCATTTTTGCCTTTAAAGGAGCACAAAAATTCAAGACTGTACATTGGGATATCAATGATATCCCCTAAGAGGAACACGAAGAGCTGTGCTTGGGTTTTCTTCCGCAACTTTTGTCTTTCAGGTACATACATCTGTCAGTTTTTCAATGACAGTGTAGTTCATGAAGCCACATCTCAAGTCAACGTTACCCTCCTTCCTACCGAGATCCTACGCAACCCAATTCAGAAGAGCATATCTCCCACAGACACAACACAGCTTGTGCTAGAATGCTGCGTGGCTTTCGATGGCGAAACATATAACGTTACTTGGGTTTACGACAACATAACACAAATCGCACAAACGGGTAAGTGTCTTCAAATCCTCAAAAGATTTCCCCTTAGAAATCAGGAGGTGGTGGGCTATTGAAGGCCACCTTTCACGGAGAGGTTCACTTTCCAAACAACAGACCATCAATCCAAGGATATAACAGATCGTAAAGATTGATGCGGTATCCTATCACCACAAACCATCACGCTGACTGCCACATCAGACTCCTCCTCAGGCTTTGCATTGCGAAGAGCAGTCCCTAAGGTTGTTTGACCCTTCGTGGTGACGTCAACAAATGTATGGAGTCAGTGCAACAGCAGTCAATCGTAGGCGTGTTTTTTGAAGACGTGTCTTTTTTCGCGCAACTTTTTTTACGTGACTTTTTTATGGTATCAAATCCATAGTGAATCAGGTCTACAAAGGACTAGAAGACCTCTTACAGAATGGCACTCCAGCTCTATCCTATCACTACTCATCAGACACAAAAAATTTAATGTCTGAGCATAGTATAAAGCTGATTTATTGTATTTGCCACCTGCCATGGTGTGTTTACTCTACCTTGTTATAATAGTATTGAATAAAACCTGCAGTGAATGGGCAATTCCTCTTGACAGCACACTTTAAGACCTTCACATGAGTTAGGGTAGCCTTCTTTTTCCTCTGTAATCTTGTTTTTAACCACCAGTTCTTTGACCTAAATGTTAATAAATGGATCAATATTTTTATCTCTCTGCTTGGATTTTCAGGTAGAAGGACGGATTTGGCTTGTTACACGTTGGTTCCGCCTCTTCCAACGAATGACACAAATTACACCTGTGCATTTACTAACACGGCCAAGCAGAAGAAGGAAATCTCCATTTCTGTCACTGTTATTAAAGGTGGGCATTAAGACGATGTAGCTGTATAAGTGACTCAATCTCTATAAAATGCTTTGCAAATAAATTAATAAATAAATAAACCTCTAAACTCTTTATAATGACATTCTGGTGGCATGAGTGGTCGTGGTGTGCTACCATAATGCAGGTTAACGGGTGTATTTGGATTGTGTCTCTCTTTCCATACAGCACACTATCAACAACCATCCCAGCTGTTGCCTTTTCCACTCTGCAGTCCCACCCACCTGCCTCACTCACCCTCCCACTTTGTCCCGGTCCTAAACTCATAGCTCTCCCTTACAGCTGCTTCCACTTTTCTCTCTGATTAACCCTTTCAGATCCAAATTTTGTTCCTTTCCCATTCAATCCCTGCTAAATTCTTTCTGGCCACCAGCTTCACACCCCACCTGCTCCCTTTAGTTGCACTTACCTTTGTCCCTTAGATTGTAAGCTCATGGGACATCTGGCTGAGCACTTGTATATATTGCTGATGAAGTAGGGCAATTATCCTATGGGCAGGGCCTTCTGTTCCTTCTATATCTCTATTATGGCTCATGCTTGGGCTTCCCGTTGTAAATCACTGCGGAACCTGTTGGCGCTATAAATGACTGTAACTGAATTCAAACATTTGTTTTTTAGCTACGGACACATTTTGTAGCATTAAACTGAACAAAGGTGTCACCTGGAATGTCACAAAAGCTGGCGTCAAAGCCGTGACGACCTGTCCAAGCGGAAAAACTGGGAATCTAACCAGAGCTTGCTCGTTAAGTGGGGTATGGCTGAACGTGGAGGACAACTGCATTAACCAGCTGCTGCAATCTGCTCTAGAGAATGCACAGGTAACACAACCGCTACACGCCAGGGTGTCTCAACCACGTCTTTAAGTACTAGCTGCTGTGCTACTGAACTGGGTCAAGCCGATGTCTCTATTACCACATACTGATAGGTAGATCGGTTTTGGATTTCTCTATCTATCTACATGGGTACTTTTGCAGCTGATACTGTCAGGACTCACCCGTGGGTCCCTCCTGATTAGGGATGAGCTTGTTCGGTTCGATACGTTCGGAGTTCGCATCGAACATCGGCCATTCGACAGTTCGTGAACTTCGAACATTTCCGCGTGTTCGGTTCGAGTTCGAAAAAAAAAAAATTGAAAAAAGTATAAAAAATGCTTAAAAAATCTAGAAGTAAAGAGACTCTTTACTGCAGAATATTATAAGCAACGGTTTATTAGCTATTGAATTAAAATGGGAATATTTTTAACATTGAAGCCTATGGGATAAAACATTCTTCTTACTAAAACATCAGGCAGACACGGCCCTCTAATCAGGCACTGTAGAGGGCAGCCTGCAGGGGCCTCCCAAGGATCCCCTCGAGGAGCATTGAGGAGCATGCGGTCGCCGGATGACAGAGCTGCGACTGTGCGGGCTAGCCGCCTGGGTGCATGTGGCAGAGACAGGCAGCGCAGGGAGGGAGCCACTGCACCTGCAGCCACGGCAGACCCCCCCACAACCAGGATCCAGGGAGCCCCCACTGACCACCAGGCTAAGGTAAGGCGACACATTTCTAAACAACATAAAATCCGAGGACATTTTTAAATGTCCCCGGGAACATAAAATAAAACTTTTTTTTTCTTTCTCTACTTGGCTGAATGATTTTTTTTTTAGAAAGGATACATTGAGATTTCTCTCGTTTTCAAGTATGTCCTTGGTGGCGAGTATGTACCATTAGGTTTCTTGCCCGAGGACACTTACTGGAGAGGTGCTCGTTGGGATTGAACCCATGACTCCACAGGCTCTCTACACGCAGAGCAGTGATGTTACCTCTACTCCACCCAGCCTGTTAATTATATACATTAGTTACATTCAGACAGGTACAGGGGGGTGGCATGTGGGCTGCGCAGGGTCTCAGGCAGTGGTTTGTTTTTTTTGTGTGTATATTTTTAGCAAATTTATAGGGGAAGGTAAGGGCAGGCATGATATATATATATATATATATATATATATATATGATAAGATATATATCTATATTCTTATAAATATATATCCAGACTTGTATTACACACACATTTTGGCAACTAATTGCCCCCCCCCCCATTTGGCTGATCCCTCCAGAAGAAATGTTGAACCCGATAGAGCAGAGAATAATATTCTCATACTATTCTCATATGTTCGGAGTTTTTCCGCCCCTTTTTTTTTTACTTTTTGTCCTTGTTTCCTGTCACCCAGGGCACTACCCGGACTCCCATACACCTTTTATGGCAAATATCTTGCATATATGCCCTCTTGGAGGGCACTCTAAAAATCGAACTTTTGAGTCCCATTGACTTGCATTGAGTTCGGTTCGTGTTCGCGTTCGAACTCGAACTTTTGAAATGGTTCGAGTTCGAATGCGAACCGAACACGGGGGTGTTCAGCTCATCACTACTCCTGATCAGCCAAGTGGCCATCCATATTGCGGCTCCTCGCGGGCTGTGGCGTTCGGACCATTCACCTGGTGCTGCGTATGGCTGCGGCTCTCTTCCTCCACGGCTCGCTTCTGCTGTGGGATCCTTTGTGTGGCCAGGGTCCTGTCTGTTGAGGAGCATGTCAGGGGAAAGCCCAGGATGGTGGCTGGATCCTCCTGCATGGAGCATTATCAGTGGCACCAGGAGTGGTAGACACGACACCCTCCCACAGCCATCATTCCCCTTCTGCCATACAGAGGCATGAGAAGGTGGAGAGGGGGGCGGGGCCAGGATATGCCCTCAGACATGGTGCCCTATATAAACCCACTTCACAGACGTAAAGGTGCTCGATAGTGTCCCTGAGAATCAGTCCGTGTTTATGAGTACTTCCTTTCCGTGTATGGCCCTTGGCTTGTCCCTTGACCTTGATTGCCTGCTGCCTGCACCGATCCCTTGCTTGTTTTCTGACCACGCTCTTCTTTGACTTAATTTGCTTTGGGTGACCAAACTATCTATCATCCTTAGCCCCAATTGAGGTACTGCACCATGAACTTCAGTCCACACAATGTGACAGATACTTGGGGATCTCCTACATGAAGGTTGACCTTTGTTGAGGCTGGCTACTTTACTTATGGTACAGTCTGATAGCTTAAAGCAGTGATGGTAAATTACATTTCCCATGATGCTCCGACAGGCTTACGGATGGCTAAGAGTCATGGAACATGTAGGTCTGAAACATCCGAGGTACCAAGAATTATGTTTTCATGTGTTTATTGAACATAACATGTAAACATTCACAGTGCAGGGTGGAAAAAGTATGTGAACCCCTAGCCTAATGACTTCTCCAAGAGCTAATTGGAGCCAGGAGTGAGCCAACCTTGAGTCCAATCAGTGTGATATTATTGGATGTGTTGCTGAAAGCTGTCCTGGCCTTTAAAAACACACACCAGTTTTGGGTTTACTGGTTTCAAGAAGCACTGCCTGATGTGAACCATGCCTTGCAGAAAAGAGCTCTCAGAAGACCTACGATCAAGAATTGTTGACTTGCATGAAGCTGGAAAGGGTTACAAAAGTATCTCCAAAAGCCTTGATGTTCATGTGTCCACGGTAAGACAGACTGTCTACAAATGGAGAAAGTTCAGCACTGTTGCTACTCTCCCTAGGCGTGGTCGTCCTGTAAAGATGACTGCAAGAGCACAGCGCAGAATGCTTAATGAGGTAAAGAAGAATCCTAGAGTGTCAGCTAAAGACTTACAGAAATCTCTGGCACATGCTAACATTTTTGTTGACACATCTACAATAAGGAAAACATTAAACAAGAATGGAGTACATGGGAGGACACCACGGAGGAAGCCATTGCTGTCCAAAAAGAATATTGCAGCACGTTTGAAGTTTGCAAAAGAGCACCTGGATGTTCCACAGCACTACTGGCAAAATATTCTGTGGTCAGATGAAACCAAAATTGAGTTGTTTGGAAAAAACACACAACACTATGTGTGGAGAAAAAAAGGCACAGCACACCAACATCAAAACCTCATCCCCACTGTAAAACATGGCAGAGGGAGCATCATGGTTTGGGGCTGCTTTGCTGCCTCAGGGACTGGACGGATTGTTGTCATTGATGGAAAAATGAATTCCAGAGTTTATCAAGACATTTTGCAGGAAAACGTAAGACCATCTGTCCGCCAACTGAAGCTCCGCAGAGGATGGGTGATGCAACAGGACAATGACCCAAATCAAACAAGTAATTCAACAAAAGAATGGCTTCAACAAAACAAAATACGCCTTCTGGAGTGGCCCAGTCAGAGTCCTGACCTCAACCCGATTGAAATGCTATGGCATGACATTAAGAGAGCGATTCACACCAGACATCCCAAGAATATTGCTACACTGAAACAGTTTTGTGAAGAGGAGTGGTCCAAAATTACTCCAGATCGTTGTGCAGGTCTGATCTGCAACTACAGGAAACGTTTGGTTGAGGTTATTGCTGTCAAAGGAGGGTCAACCAGTTATTAAGTCCAAAGGTTCACCTACTTTTTCCACCCTGCACTGTGAATGTTTACATGTTCTGTTCAATAAAAACAAGACAACATATAATGTTTGTGTTGTATTATTTTAAGCAGACTGTGTTTTTCAAATTGTTGTGACTTAGATGAAGATCAGAGCACATTTTATGACCAATTCATGCAAAACTCCACGTAATCCCAAAGGGCTCACATACTTTTTCTTGCAACTGTAGATGTCCATCTTCCTTTCCTTCTAATACTAAAACCCTCCTAAAATACATTAGAGTCGCCAAAACAAGCCTACTGATGGTGCCTTTCTTACATTTTTTGATAGTATTTTCCTGCCAGTGTCCTTTTCTTGGAAACCATTGGGTCTGTGACACTTCACACATGGATTATTTCCTGGATTTCGACCACTTTCAGGTTGTTTTTGATGTCCACAGCATTATAGAAGAGTCCTACAGGACCAACAGAAATATAATATCTAAGCAGACATGGTGGTGTCCATGATTAAGTCTTTAAGTTGATGGACCAAGTTTTTATATTTAAACTGGCTCATTGACCAGACCCAATATGTAACTACATAACTGCCAGTGGAAAGCAGGGTTGCTCTTAAAATGTCACTATTTATTTTACCAGACGTTGGATCAAGGCCTTGGAAACTCTCAAGTTGTAGTCCCTGACATAATTCAGCAGTTAGCCAGTTCCAACGTAAGCATTATTACCAACACCGCAGAGGTATCGACCATAGTGAACATTCTCCAAATCATCTCAAAGGTGTCAGTGAATGCCAACAGCTCCTTTGGTTCCAACGTTATAACGGTAAGTACACAATGAGCATTCATCACTTTGTATATTCTGTTCCCTCTCTAACATCATCCAGTTGTACATATGCCATTATAGAGTATGTCCTTTATATAATTTTGACTGTGTATTCAACCAGGTCAAATAACAAAACCACTGTCTCGAAGACATTGATTTTTATGTACTACCCTAATTAGGTATTTCGGATTTTCCAAGGAAAATCCTCCATTGCTAAAAGCTCACATATTGTAAGGAATAAAACACTAATTCACAGTTAAAAGGCATTAGGATCTAATACGATGAAACAAGTATCAAGATATTACATAATCTACAGCTCTCATACAAAAGTAGATGTTTTTTTAAAGGAGACACCCTAGGGCAGGGCTCAAAATTTCAAGTCCCAAGGTACTAACCAGACCATAAGAGTTACTCGCCACCAGTTGCTCCACCTAACCCCTACCCAGCCCGTAACTCTGCCCCTAAACACACCCCCTTAAATTATCTTCTGAAATTACACTGGTAAGGCCCATGTCAGACGAGCGCACTGATCGCGTCCGTGTTGCCGCCCATTTGTACTTCCGTTACAGCATATAATTATGACCAATGGAGCCCCACACACGAAGTACGTCCGCACGGAACTGCGGACGCATAACGGACGCGGCAAACGGACACAGGATAGGCAAGAACGTAAATCCGCTAGAACCGACGCGCAGAGTGCGCTGCGTCCGAAGCATCTGCATAGCTTTGTGTGTGAGTGATGGAACAAAGTCAGACGGACTGCATTTTTGACATCCAGCATTTGACGGACAAAATGTTTTTCATATTAAATTATTTTCCCTTCTAGATCAGTAAAAAAAACGTCGGTCACAAAAATGGACCGTGTGGCCACTACCTTGACATCAGTCAGAAAGTACGTCTGTTGTGCACGGATGCACAGTCCGCACAGAATGTGCTCATCTGACCCTAGCCAAAGGTTTTATTTAGAATAAAGTTACAAAAATAACATTAATACCCAGACTTCAGATCCCAGATACATGTATACCCAGACATCAGACACCAGATACATGTATACCCAGTCATCAGACCCCAGTGTGAGCAGAGCGAGGAGGCAGGGAAGCTCCTCTCCACCCCCTGCCAGTGACAGAGACAAGCTTGTTCAGGTTAGGCAGCTGATTCCTGCCTCCATGCAGCCTGGGGAAGGGGGGGGGGCACTGCTGGAATACACAGCATGAAATAATTTTTTTGTGCTGTCTGCGTGTGTATTTCCACTCGCCCTCACTTAATTTCCACTCGCCAAATGCGAGTAGGCGAGTGGATATTTTGAGCCCTGCCCTAGGGTATACTTTCATACTGTCCATATGCAGTAATCACCATGGTATCCTGGTACAACACTGGTCTTTAAGGGATATTCTGTTAAAAATATAGCCCTTTCTTTTGCCCTTAAATTTTAGGGCAGAGGCTGCTGACAGCCTGTGCCCAATTATTTTTTATTTTACATTATTTTACTCACCTTTTGTCCCTCGCCGTTCTCTGCTCCTCCTCTACTGCTCAGGGGGTTTCCAATCTGGAAGTCCACTCCCAGAGGTCCCATCTGCCACCCTCTGCCGCTTCCTCCCAGCCACTGAGGAGGAAGTCAATTCCTTATTGTCCTCCTCACATCTCACCACGTGCCCGCTCGACCCCATTCCCTCACATCTAATTTCTCCCCTCTCCTCCTCCCTCACCCCTGCTCTCACACACATCTTCAACCTATCTCTCTCCACTGGCTCCTTTCCATCCGCCTTCAAACACGCGCTAGTTACCCCTTTACTAAAGAAACCATCCCTAGATCCCAACTCTCCATCCAACTACCGTCCTGTATCCCTGCTTCCCTTTACCTCTAAGCTCTTAGAAAAACTAGTCTTCAACCGCCTCTCCCTCTTCCTGTCCTCCAATTCCCTACTTGACCCCCTGCAATCTGGCTTCCGTCCCCTACACTCAACTGAAACTGCCCTCACCAAAGTCACCAACGACCTCCTAACTGCTAAAAAACACGGCCACTATTCTATTCTCATCCTGCTTGACCTCTCGGCTGCTTTTGACACTGTTGACCACCCCCTCCTTCTACTGACCCTCAACTCTCTGGGTCTCGGTGACACTGCACTTGCTTGGGTTGACTCCTATTTATCCAACAGGTCCTTCTGTGTGTCCTTTGCTGGTAACTCCTCCTCCTCATTGCCTCTATCTGTTGGTGTACCTCAAGGCTCTGTCCTTGGTCCTCTGCTCTTTTCCATCTACACCTCCTCCCTGGGCAAAATCATCAACAGCTTTGACTTTAATTACCACCTCTACGCTGATGACACTCAGATCTACCTCTCTACCCCTGATCTCTCTCCCCCTGTCCTTTCCAAAGTCAGTGACTGTTTATCTGGCATCTCCTCCTGGATGGCCTCCCACCACCTAAAGATCAACATGTCAAAGACTGAGCTCCTACTTATTCCTCCCTCTAATGCCGCCCCACCTCCTGACTTCTCTATCACGGTGGAGGGTATCACCATCTCCCCATCAAACCAAGTTCGCTGTCTTGGAGTTACACTTGACTCTGCTCTTTCCTTCATCCCCCACATCAAGTCTCTTTCCTCCTCCTGCCGATACCAACTGCGTAATATTTACAGAATTCGGCCATTTCTTACCGCTGTCGCCACAAAACAACTCATACACGCCCTGGTAATCTCCCGACTCGACTATTGCAATAATCTCTTATCTGGCCTCCCTCTGTCACACCTCTCCCCCCTACAATACATCCTGAACGCCTCCGCCAGGCTAATTCACCTCACCCGCCGCTCTGTCTCTGCCGCTCCCCTCTGCGAGTCCCTTCACTGGCTCCCCATCCACTGCAGAATTAAGTTCAAAATCCTTATCCTTACCTACAAAAGCCTCACTAACTCAGCTCCCCACTACCTGTCCTCACTAATCACCAGATACACCCCAGCCCGCTCCCTAAGGTCAAACAGTGACCTGCGCCTAGCTTCTCCCCGCATCACCTCTTCCCATGATAGACTGCAGGATTTCTCACGCGCAGCATCCACTCTCTGGAACGCTCTCCCTCGTGCTGTCAGACTTTCCCCTAACTTCTCTTCCTTCAAACGCTCCCTGAAAACATTCCTATTTAGGGAAGCCTACCACCCAACTCACTGACGCAACCATCAATCACTCTCACCTTACAGTCCTCTCCTCCTGTTTCCAACCCAAACCCTCCCAGATTGTGAGTTCCTACGGGAATAGGGCCCTCATCTCCTCCTGTACTGTTTGTCAAATGTTGTTCAATGTATTGTAACCCTGTCTATACTGTGCTTATTGTACAGCGCTGCGGAATATGCTGGCGCTTTATAAATAAAGAATAATAATAAATAATAATAATAAGTCCCTGCAGCTTTTTTATTCAATTTGTGCGGCTACACAAACTGCGTAAAGTGGGAACCAGAAACTGCGCATCACTCAAGACTTGCACACTTTACGTACGCCCGTTCCATAGCATCTGTGCAAAATGACGTGCCAGAGCTGCGCATGCACGCACAGATCCGACCCATCTGCTACGTCTCTGAGAACTTTCTCTGTCGCTGGGGGTCTCAGAGATGGTGACATCGGCATGTTGTCTGCTGCTGACTAGTGACCAATCTGGTGACCGGCAGCCGGGAAGTTCAAAATCCCAGCTTTTGGTGATGCTGGGTGGGGTGGAGGAAACTCTTCCACAATACCCAACATTTTAAGCATAATGTGGCAGCAAGGAGGGAAGTGGAAAGGGGACTCTACACCTTCTGGCCACTTTAAAAAGATAAAGTGGTCAGGTTGAGTAGAGTGTCCTTTCAAGAAGCCTGAAGGCAAGACAGGGAAGGTGTGATAGTACATGCATTTGAATATGTTTATTGCGTATGTATCTCGTTTAATGAGAACTAGGAAACTACACTGGCATGTACGCACTGACCAAAGTATTGCATTATTGATGACACAGGCCTGCGAATCTGAGGGTCATAAAAACGTTTTTTCCAAAATGTATGGTGTTTCACATGAAGTTCAGATGCTGAATGCAAAAATGACATCAGATTTTTGATTTGTCTGCAGAATTTCCTCTCGATTGCAAGCAACCTCACCGATGCCAACTACTCAGCATTTTGGAAACAGGACACCAGCCCTCTTGCTTCACATGTCTTGCAGTTGGTAGAAAGGTTCAATATGCTACTGCATACCGACAATGGGACGATTGATATAGCGCTGCCAAACATCCACCTTAAAGGCAACTCATACCTGAAGGGAAGTGTGGTTGATGCCTACGAGAAGATGTTTGACTTGGATCTGGATGTCAGCATGTCAATCGGAAAACAGGCCATATCTTCACTGCTGGACCACAACAATGTCACCATCACTAGCATAGTTTTGAAAACCATTGGAAATCTCTTGCCCTCAAACGCTAGCCTGAATAACATTTCCTTGTTGAACAGCATTGTCCAGTCAACCTGTATAAAACTCGAGGATTCAGGCTATTTTTCCAGTGACATTGACATGACGTTTGAAATGAACACCACAGATGATAAATACACGCAACACTGTGTATTCTGGGACTTTTCTGCCCCGAATGCAGGTGGAAGCTGGTCAGATGTCGGCTGCACAACCAAAGTGAAACACAACAAAACATACTGCAACTGTAACCACTTGACATCCTTTGCTGTGTTGATGTCAGTAAATGTGGTCAAATTGGCTTCCATCGAGGAGATCACTTTGGCTGGACTTGGAGTTTCCGTACTTTCTCTTCTGATCTGTATCTGTATTGAAGGGTACGTTTGGAAAAAGGTTGTGAGAAGCAATATCTCCTACTTCCGACACTTTTCTCTAGTCAACATCGCCTTGTCCTTAATGGCCGCCGATGCCTGTTTCTTGACCGCTGCCTTTCCCTCTGTGACGGCCTACATCAACATCTGCCTGGCCATAACCTTCTTGAATCACTTTTTCTACTTGTCCTTATTCTTCTGGACCTTTTGCCAAAGCCTGATGCTCCTTCACCAGCTTCTCTTCGTCTTCCATCACCTGAGAAAGAGGGTCTATGTTTCTTTTGCGTTTTTCATGGGCTACTTCATCCCAGCCACCATAGCCGGAAGTACTTTTCTATACTTTAAGCCGAGAGGAATGTACATGAATGAAGATGTGTGTTGGTTAAACCCAGACACCGGTGCTCTTTACACATTTGCTGTGCCGGCTGGGTCAGTCATCGTCTTTAATTTCATCACGCTGATTGTTGTCATCTCCAAGTTGTCACGGCCGGCAGTGTCAGACGGTAGCCACCTGGGAGACAGAGAAACCGCAAAGAACATTGTGAAGGCCATAGTGGTTCTAACCCCGGTTTTTGGATTAACCTGGTCTTTCGGATTTGCTTTGTTGTCTGACCTTGACCACCTCTCTAGACAAGTTTTCACGTATGCATTTTCTGCAATGAACGCATTCCAGGTAAGCAGAACAGTCCTGTTGTTTTGTTTTATCATGCATTCCATTGCATAGTTTTTGCTTAGAGCAGTGTCCTCAGGATCGCCTAACAGGCCAGATTTTAAGTATTACCTTGTGGAAATTCAGACTAAATCCTGCAATCACTGAGTAGCAAATCATATCACCTGTGCTGTGCTTCACATATCTGCAAGCCTGGCCTGTTAGGGGGACCTGAGGAGGACCAAGGTTGGGAACCACTGGCTTAGGGGGTTATATCCCCCTTCTCTAGGATTCTGGTCCTCTTCCTCTAAAACTTAGGGGGTTCTGCCAAGAATAGCAACAAAAATATATCTTAACCCCTTCGCTGCTGAGCCTTTTCACCCCTGTGCGCTGAGCTCCTTTTGAAAAATTTTCTCATCATGTTTAAACGCGTCACGATTTGAATTCATCTTTTATTATAGGACCCAGGCAAATTATATATAATTTTTTTTCAGCCGATTCACAAGTCATGTCACATCAGAATTCTATAACACAATGGACCCTATTACATTCTTCACGCAAAAACGCACGTGCAACGCGTGAATTTTTGCGCGAAGCGTTAAATGTTATCGCGTATAAATTAACGCTGGTATTACAATCCTCCCGCATTTTTTCATCCATCAAAAAATAACGCGCGTAAAACGGACGCTCAAAAACGGGTGCGCATTAACGTTCAATCTGAATTAAGAACCACAATTATCTCACGTTAAGTTTTTGCGCCTGTCAAAGTCAATCTGCGCATATATGCTGCATCAATAAAAAATGCACACACAACTTCTCAAATTTATTGGTTTGGTATGTGTAGAATGTGTAACTATACTTTGCTGCGTTTTTTTTTTATAAATGGCAGTATGCAGGGTTATTCAGAGAGAGCCGAACAGGCCCTGAAATTGCACCGAACTGTGTATTTCCCCGAACGGTGCAATTTCGCGGCCATTCGGCTATTCAAAAGCTGGCATTTTGCCAAATATTGTGGGGAACGAAAGAGCACGGAAATTCCGGTGGAATTCTGGTGCTCTTTGAATAACCCCTTTGCTGTTCCGTTTGAGAAAAAAAAATTTCATCTGAATATTTTATATATCTTTAGGGGAAAAAAAGTGTATCACTAGGCATAAATGTTATTTTTTTACTAGATCGGGATTTAATTGGCTTCTGTTTCAATTGCAGGGTTTCTTTATTTTATTGACCTGTCTCACAGAAAGAAAGGTAAGCTCACTAATCCAATGGGAAATAGAAATTGTGATTTAATTGTTACCAAAGGATATTCTTTTCTGAGCTAAAGCAATGTAACATGGTCTGTATAGATGTTAATTTCAAAATATATTTCATATAAGCTCTATGAAATAGAATCGTGTTACTCTGTGGTTCTGGACAGATTTTCCACGGCGTTGCACGATTGACACCTAATTTGTGGGAGAGTTTATTCAATTAAGAAATTTATATGAGATATAAACAATAATAAAACTATCTCGTCCACAAGATTTCTCAGAAAACGATCTCCTGAGATTGTTTTCAATTGTGCGTTTTGTTTACAAAAATAAAACCCAACCAAACTAGGTAAAAATATATATATTTATTACGTATGCAAATTGATTTATTCTCACAACCAAAATCAAGGATTTATAAACACAACAACAACCGTCAGCACACAGATTTCTAGCTTTTTAGAACACGTTAGTAACCATTTATTAGTAAGATATACTTTAATCAGTTAGTAACTAAGCATAAATGGTTAGTACAACTTTAGAAACGTTTCTGGAAAGAAAACATATAAATCCCAGCAAACAAATATTTAAAACTAAGCTAGAATCCGGTGTGTGTGTGTGTGTGTGTATATATATATATATATATATATATATATAACGAACGATCACTCCTGCACTCCAAAAATAGAAAAATACCGTGCCCGGTGCCCACTCAGCAAGTATAGAGATAGAGGAATAGCGGCACTCTCGGTCTTTCCAAATGTAGCAATTTATTGTGGAAATTCAACATTTCAGTCCGCTAACCGCGGACTTTCATCAGGATACCTATCAGGGGGATCCTTGATAAAGGCCTTTATGTAGGCCGAAATGTTGGTTTTTTCTTGTAGTATCCTGTAATAAATTTTTCTACTGAAGACCTCGAGTGCGGCCCGCTATTTTGGAGCTCTCTATGACCCTGCGCTCAAAGAAATATTCCCACAGCCCCCCTTACTGGCATTCAAGCAACCCCCAAACCTGAGGCGAAAACTGGTCCGCAGCAAACTCGCTCAGGAACAGGATGACATACAGAATGGGACCAAACGCTGTAACAAACCCCGCTGCAAACTGTGCCAACATATATGTGACAGCAGCACTGCGCAGCACAACAACGCCACTCACAACATCAAGGGATCATTCCTGTGCACGTCAGAAAATGTGGTGTATATGATCCAGTGCACGGCGTGTGATAAGGGCTGCTATATTGGTGAAACCAGCCTTAAACTAAATCTCAGGATGAACCAGCACAGACACTCCATCAGGAACCACCAGGAAAACACATATTGTACCCCAGTGGGACATCACTTCAATCTAGCAGGCCACTCCATCCAAAACCTCAGAATCAAAATCCTCAAAGGACATTTTAAAGATCACCGGGAACGCAAAACATATGAAATGAAAATGATCACATATTTCAACAATATAAAACAAGGACTTAATATAGATTCGGGTTTTTTAACCCACTATAATAACGTCACGTAATATTCATCATTCCTATTTTTGTGTCTTCCCCATACTCACTGTGTTGTGTTTTTTTTTTTGTGTGTGTTTTGTTTTTTTTTTGTTTTTTTTTTCTTATTATTTCTTTCGTTCTGTCCTTTCACATTCCCTTTGAAGTGGACATGATTGCATCTTGCCTGAGACAATTAAGGTTTCCCTTTTTTTTTTCTTTTTTTTTTTATTCCCCCTCTGACCATGCCATTTGGCAATGTACTACATCTAACACCCCCAACTGTGAGCCCTATGACTGTCCCTATGTTTTATTCTATTATTCTGATCAGTTAGCTTCTATACCTGAGGAAGGGAGGAATCCTCTCGAAAGCTTGTACTTTAAATGTAACGTTAGTTCAATAAAAAAGGTATCACTACAGACTGCTATACTCGTGATTATATTTATATATATATATAGATATATATATATATATAGATATATAGAGAGAGAGCTCCAAAATATATGCATATATGTATACACAAATATATATCTCTGTGCTACCTGGGTCAACAAAAAGATGAAGCTAAGTAAGAAAAACTTTATTTAGTGAATCCTCCCCAATAAAGAATTAAGTTTCTAATCTTATTCTTTTTAAATTGTAGGTTATAAAATCCCTGTTTAGTAATTCAATCACAATAGCTCTTCCAATTTCAATACATATATACAGTTGTGTTCAAAATTATTCAACCCCCAATGCTGTAAAGGGTTTTAGGGAATTTAGTGTACATTTGTAATTGTATTCAGAATGAAATCCTACAAGGACTTTTTAAAGAACCATATGCAACTAAAATGACATCAATTGGTTTTGTAATACAGTAGTAAATGTTTATTTTGTGAATTCTTCATTGACACAATTATTCAACCCCTTAAAGACTACCACTCTGAAGAATAGAGGTTCATTCAAGTGTTTTCAATCAGGTATTGAAAACACCTGTGGATGTCACGGAGCAGCAATAAAGCATAATAAGCACCAATTAGGCAGCTTTAAAATGACTGTGATACTCAGCTCCTTCTAGACATTTACTGGTGTGGTTACAAACATGGTGAAGTCAAGAGAATGGTCCAGGAAGACAAGAGAAGAGGTGATTACTCATCACAGGAAGGGCAATGGCTATAAGAAGATTGCAAAGATGTTAAACATACCAAGAGAGACCATAGGAAGCATCATTCACAAATTCAAGGCAAAGGGCACTGTTGAAACGCTACCTGGTCGTGGCAGAAAGAAGATGCTGACTTCAACTGCTGTGCGCTACCTGAAGCGTAGAGTGGAGAAAAGTCCCCGTGTGACTGCTGAGGAACTGAGAAAAGATTTGTCAGATGCGGGTACTGAAGTTTCAGCTCAGACAATACGGCGCACACTGCGTAATGAAGGCCTCCATGCCAGAACTCCCAGGCGCACCCCCTTGCTGTCTCCAAAGAATAAGAAGAGTCGACTGCAGTATGCCAAAAGTCATGTGGACAAACCACAGAAGTTTTGGGATAGTGTTCTGTGGACTGATGAAACAAAATTAGAACTGTTTGGGCCCATGGATCAACGCTATGTTGGGAGGAGGAAGAACAAGGCCTATGAAGAAAAGAACACCTTGCCTACTGTGAATCATGGCGGGGGTCAATCATGCTTTGGGGCTGTTTTGCTTCTGCAGGTACAGGGAAGCTTCAGCGTGTGCAAGGTACCATGAATTATCTTCAGTACCAGGAGATATTGGATGACAATGTGATGCAGTCCGTCACAAACCTGAGGCTTGGGAGACGTTGGACCTTTCAACAGGACAATGATCCCAAGCATACCTCCAAGTCCACTAGAGCATGGTTGCAGATTAAAGGCTGGAACATTTTGGAGTGGCCATCGCAGTCACCTGACTTAAATCCGATTGAGAACCTCTGGTGGGACTTAAAGAAAGCAGTTGCAGTGCGCAAGCCTAAGAATGTGACTGAACTGGAGGCTTTTGCCCATGACGAATGGGCGAAGATACCCGTAGATCGCTGCAAGACACTTGTGTCAAGCTATGCTTCACGTTTAAAAGCTGTTATAACTGTAAAAGGATGTTGTACTAAGTACTAAGATTGAATGTCACTTGGGGGTATTTCAGTGGGGGTTGAATAATTTTGAACACAACTGTATATATATATTTATATACTGCAACAAATAAATTAGGATACATTTATATCCTTTTTATCAGACCCTCATCATATTTCTATACTGCAGGTTAGAAATATCAAAGGTTCCGATCTAGCAATATCTGAGATTAATCTCAGTCTATATCTATTGCAATATACGCACCTATATATATATTTATCTACATTAATTCCACTTAAATTGCTTTCATACTTTACCTGTTTCAAGATCTTTTCAATCCTATCTGTGAACTTCTTGGTTAAAGCAGCAATAATTTCTTTGGATGTAATGAGTTAATTGGAGAGTGTGTGTGAATTTGGGAGAATATTATAAAAACATTTCTAAGATGTTATAAGTTTCTTTGTGCCCCTCCTCGAGCATGGCTCTTGGGATGGTGAGAGAGAGATGAGTAAGAATGCAAGAGAGGAAAAATTAAACTGAAGTCTCTTGAGAGGAAGAAGTGACACTGAAGTGCGTATACTCTCTGTGTCTACCCAGATATAGGGTATTTTACATCACTTATCACGTGCTTCTAATTAGCATAAAATATATGCTCAATGGTATTCAATGAGAACTTGCCGACTCATAATATAACACTAGATGGCAGTGTTGATTTTCAAAATTTAATTAAAATTATTTTTTTCTATTTTATTTTTATTTATGACATAAGTCAATTCTAATCTTATATTGAACAAAGAACGTTTCACACTCTCTCCAGACTTCTGTCTCTACTGTCAAATTTAAATTTAAGATCACAGATTCTCTACCCCATTTCAAGGTTTGTCTTCAGACTTCTTATCAGTTAAAATGTAGGAATCTCTACTTTTAAACTAAAACTTCTAAACCTGTTACTAATATTTATACCATTATAGTTATACACTTACAAAATATTGGAGCATCTATTCTATTACTACTAATAGATATATATTGGATACATAAAATATATATTTGTAAATTAGATGTGTGCTCTTAAACCTTAAAGAAAATATATTTTACTCAAGGACTCTTGATAAACAGACAAATATAAATTTACTTTTGACATACAGTATCTTAGCGCTTATCTATAGAGTCTTCAAGTCTGCACGATTATATTCATTTTTAAAAACACACATAACTCTTTTATTCCTTTCTAATGAGTTTAAACTTGGTATGAACTCGTCTCTTTTTTTCAAAGTAGGTGAAAGGTAACACAAAAAAAATGTTTTATAAAAAGAATATGGATGAATGAATATTACACAAAATGGCTACAGAATCCATTTTGTTTTCCTATGAAAATACCCGACAAATTCTAGATGCAAATGTGCCTGAAAATGATAGACTCCAAACCCAAACCTTTCAATGTTAACTTGTGTTATTTTAGTGCTGTCCCTTAAGCCTGGAATCATTCCTCGGCTCTTAAGGAGTTATTCAGAGAGTACCCAAATGTCGCTGACATTTCGGTGCTCTCTTGTTCCCCGCAGTTCCCTGCAGTTCGGGGAATCAAAGTTTCCCACCCTGCGGGGAATTCAGCATTCACCGCAAGGTCCCCGGAGTGCAGGGAAAACACGCTGCAAACCCGATGAACCACCGGAAAAACCACGCCGAGAATGGTGGAAAAAGGCACCAAACCGCCGATCACAGCATAGACCAGCTGCCAGAAAAAGCCGACAAGCTGGCAAAAGGGGTCAATTTTTTTAAAAAAACAGTACGCTTGAAAGTTTCAAAATTGAAACGCTATTTACAAAAAAACTACGGAACGAAAATGTTTGGACTTAACATATAAGATTCTATGAATAATAATAAAAAGGTCTGTTACAGAGAAAAGAAAAGAACGCTTAAAAAATGGAAAGATAAATGGCAGAAAAAATCCTGAAAAATGCCTAAAAGATCCTAAAAAAATAATAAATAAAGAGGCTTTTTGCTGCAGATTAAAATAATAAACGGTTTAGGGTTGCACCGATACCGATACTAGTATCCCGATAGCAGAAGCCAGCATTGAGCTGGCTTGCCTGGCATCCGAGGGGCTGGGGGCGGCTGTCCGAATGCTATATCGGCATTTGGACAGGCCCCTGCAGCTCATCGCGTTCATACTTACCTTCCTCGAGCGCCTCCAGCAAAGTTTTCTCGTGTCTGCTCTTTGAAAAGCCACCAGTCTCGATCTCACGTACTCCCACGTGATCGCGGCTGGGGGCTTTCCAACGAGTGCACGCACGAAGACTTTGCTGGCGGCGCTCAAGGAAGGTAAGTATGAATGCGATGAGCTGCAGGGGCCTGTCTGAATGCAGATAGAGCATTCAGACAGCGCCCCAAATCTGGTCTGGGGTCTGTGTGTGTGCGTATGTGTAATATATACACACACACACACAGAGCTGGGGGCATATCCATGAGAGCTGGGGGCATATCCATGAGAGCTGGGGGCAATATCCATGAGAGCTGGGGGCATAATCCACGAGAGCTCGGGGCAATATCCATGCGAGCTGGGGTCATAATCCATGAGAGCTGGGGGCATAGTCCATGAGAGCTGGGGGCAATATGCATGAGAGCTGGGGGCATAATCCATGAGAGCTGGGGCAATATCCATGAGAGCTGGGGGCAATATCCATGTGAGCTGGGGGAAATATCCATGTGAGCTGGGGAAATATCCATGTGAGCTGGGGGCAATATCCATGAGAGCTGGGGGCATAATCCATGAGAGCTCGGGGCAATATCCATGCGAGCTGGGGTCATAATCCATGAGAGCTGGGGGCATAGTCCATGAGAGCTGGGGGCAATATGCATGAGAGCTGGGGGCATAATCCATGAGAGCTGGGGGCAATATCCATGAGAGCTGGGGGCAATATCCATGTGAGATGGGGGAAATATCCATGTAAGCTGGGGGCAAGCTACATGTGAGCTGAGGGCATTCTGTATATATATATATCTCAGGGGGGATATATACATGTGAGCTGGGGGCATTTTTATATGAGGTCTGTTCTTATTGGAAAGTGTTCACATGACATAAAATAAAAGTATCGGTACTCGGTATCGGTGAGTACTTTTAAAAAGTATCGTACTCGTACTCGGTCTCAAAAAAGTGGTATCGGTGCATCCCTAAAATGGTTTATTAGATATTGCATTAAAACAGGAGTATTTTTAACATTGAAGCCTATGGTATTCGGTTGATTAAATCTTCCGAATGAAACCACCGAACAGCAGGGCATTTTGACAACTTTTCTCTGCTGTTCGGTGTCTGTGAATAGATTAACCATTGCTTCTCTATGGGGATTTCACTGCCACCAAACAGGCACCGTACTGGCGGTCATTTCGCCAAAATTTGGCGAACTGCCTGCTCTCTGAATGACCCCGAAATGTCACGTACGCTGAATTTCAGTGTCCAGTTACATTTCGGCAGCATTTCAGACCTCTCTGAATAACCCCTCTAGTGTCAAACAGAATTAACTGGATAGAGAGAACTGTGTATGAGTCGAGAGTGATGTCCCATGTTCCAACCTTTACGTTATTCCATAAAATGAGATGAAATGTAATGTTTTCATTATACATTTAGGTGAGAGAGGTCCTCTCCAACAAGACCTCATCAACGGTGAGTCTGCATTTTATTTAAACGATTCTCTATAATCTTAATCTCAAACACCCTTGTTTTACTCACTATTAGTGTACAGGGTAATCCAGACGTGGACCCCTTGCTCTCGGTGCCTGGAGAACTATCTATATCCGTTACACCCTCCTAGCGAGGCAAACACGAACATCAAGAGTGGTGTTTCCTCTGGTACAAAGCAGACTTCCTTGGCATTCCAGTCCTGGCTGCCCTTTCTGGGTGACAGCAGACTGATTTTCATAGGGAATAGTCTTCTCTGTAATGGCACTATCCAGCTAAAACTGCATGACACCTGATCATTGACCCACCATAGGGCAGGCCACCAGTGCTGTTGCCCGTTTTCCGCAATCTCATACACACCTGTTTTGAATTTTATTTAAAACTGAGTGAAAGTAACGGAGCCGTAACTGGGTGATATTGCTGGTGTCATAGTTTGGCTTTGCTAAAATGTTTCAAACTGTATCTTATACTCAATGAATACACAACACAATATCATCTGCACAAGCCTGAGATAAATATGAGTGACAGACGTGGCATTAACCTGAGTGACTGTGTGAGTGAGAGCCCAGGCATCAACCTGAATGACTGTGTAAGTGAGAACCCTGGCATCAACCTGAGTGACTGTGTGAGGGAGAACCCTGGCATCAACCTGAGTGACTGTGTGAGGGAGAACCCTGGCATCAACCTGAGTGACTGTATGAGTGAGAGCCCTAGCATCAACCTGTGTGACTGTGTGTGTGAGCCCAGGCATCAACCTGAGTGACTGTGTAAGTGAGAACCCTGGCATCAACCTGAGTGACTGTGTGAGGGAGAACCCTGGCATCAACCTGAGTGACTGTGTGAGGGAGAACCCTGGCATCAACCTGAGTGACTGTATGAGTGAGAGCCCTAGCATCAACCTGTGTGACTGTGTGTGTGAGCCCAGGCATCAACCTGAGTGACTGTGTAAGTGAGAACCCTGGCATCAACCTGAGTGACTGTGTGAGGGAGAACCCTGGCATCAACCTGAGTGACTGTGTAAGTGAGAGCTATTGTATCAACCTGAGTGACTGTATGAGTGAGAGCCCTGGCATCAACCTGAGTGACTGTATGAGTGAGAGGCTTGGCATCAACCTGAGTGACTGTATGAGTGAGAGCCCTGGCATCAACCTGAGTGACTGTATGAGTGAGAAATTGAACCCTGGCATCAACCTGAGTGACTATATGAGTGAGAGCCCTGGCATCAACCTGAGTGACTGTATGAATGAGAGCCCTGGCATCAACCTGAGTGACTGTATGAGTGAGAGCCCTGGCTTCAACCTGAGCGACTGTGTGAGGTGTGTTTGTGAGTGTGTGTGTTTGTTTGTGTGTGCGATAAAGTCCTCACCAGTGCCCAAGCTGTATTGTAAATGTTTCTGTCGTGTACTCAACAAGCTCAGCGACATTGCTTAAAGTTCTGACAGTTACAATGTAGTCATGAAGGTTCGCCATATACGGTCACTGTGGGAAAGCGGGGTAATGGATGGACGTATGTAATATCTTGACGCTGTGTTGGTTTTGTTTACACACAGACATCCTCCGCGACCACCCTGAAGTCCATTTCTGAAGTGCCAAGTAAAGCGGCATCCTCCATGTAAAAAGAGAAGTAACGGTGAGTGCAGTTTTATAGAGCTTATCAAAGGATTAGTATCTGTGAGCAAGGGTATACAGGGCACCAGGAGTATAATTAGACCCAAAGTGCAGCTGAAAGAAAAGTGCATTGCATGGCTGTCCAAATTTCAAAATCAACTAATTTGTTCCCACTGGACCCCTGTCCTTGTTTGTTCATCCCCTTGTGTCTTTGCCCCATGGGATTCACCCTATGGTCTGTACCAATCCTTTAACTCTCTTCCTCATGATCCTCTGACCCCTTCCCTTTACCCTTTCTTGTACTTCAAGTCTACTTTCCTCACCCGCTGTTATGCCACTTATGTCTCTGCCCAATTTCTTTCTTTCATACCTTGCGTCTCTTGCCATTCGATTAACTCTCCTCTTGTGTCTCTCTCTCTGGCCATTCCACTCACTCGTCCCTTTGCCTCTGGCCATTCCACTCACTCGCCCCTTGTGCCTCTGGCCATTCCACTCACTCGCCCCTTTGCCTCTGGCCATTCCACTCACTCGCCCCTTGTGCCTCTGGCCATTTCACTCACTCGCCCCTTGTGCCTCTGGCCATTCCACTCACTCGCCCCTTGTGCCTCTGGCCATTCCACTCACTCGCCCCTTGTGCCTCTGGCCATTTCACTCACTCGCCCCTTGTGCCTCTGGCCATTCCACTCACTCGCCCCTTGTGCCTCTGGCCATTCCACTCACTCGCCCCTTGTGCCTCTGGCCATTCCACTCACTCGCCCCTTGTGCCTCTGGTCATTCCCCTCACTCGCCCCTTGTGCCCCTGGCCATTACACTCACTCGCCCCTTGTGCCTCTGGCCATTACACTCACTCGCCCCTTGTGCCTCTGGTCATTCCCCTCACTCGCCCCTTGTGCCTCTGGTCATTCCCCTCACTCGCCCCTTGTGCCTCTGGTCATTCCCCTCACTCGCCAGTTGTGCCTCTGGCTATTCCATTTATACCTTTCTTTCTCATTTCCCTCACCACTCCTATTTTCTCCAGAATTCCACATCTCCAAAGCACCTTAACGTCATGTTAAACACAAATACAAAACACATCACAAAGACTTTGTGCGGTAGGACCTTTGCTGTCTTGCATAGCACATAGGTTGGGTTAGACTTACGTATTATACCTTTTGTATTGTACACATCTCTGTGGTTTCAACTAGACAAACTAATGAACACTGCATTGTATCCCCTTCCCAGAAGACAACTCAAGACATCGTACACAGGATCAACTCGTGCATCTGAACAAGAGGCCAGAAACCATGTCTATCGAGAAGTCTGCTGTGGGATAAACAACATTCTGTGGCGTTATTTCCTAAAAAGTGGGAAGAATAACACATAAAAGTCCCAAAGTAGTTTTGGAAAAGAAAAAAAAAAAATCGACCCGTTAGGATATTGAAGCAATTTGTGGTATTTTTGTCGAGAGATGAGAAGCCAGTTTGTGTCTCCTGATCTCGTGTTCGTAGTGAGATCTCTGACTGTGGTTGGACAGATGTGGATCAGTGGATTTTATTCCAAAGCATTAGAACACCATGAATGAATGAATAACACACCATCATATATACATTTTGTTAGGAAGGGATATTGAAAGACATGCACATTTGTGTTTATACAGACAAAACGTATGTATTTATGTCTATAATAAACAACGTTGCTAGACTCATCTGCTTTACATTCTGTACCCCTCACACCTCACATCCCCTACTCTCACACCTCACATCCCCTACTCTCACACCTCACATCCCATACCTCTTACACCGTGACCTCACATCCCATACCTCTCAAATCCCATATCTTACACCTCACATTCCATACCTCTTACACCTCACACCCTATGCCTCTCACCCCTCATACCCCATACCTGTCACTCCTCACACCCCAAACCTCTCACCCCTCACACCCCATATCTCTCACCCTTCACATCCCATACCTCTCACACCTCACATCCCATACCTTACACCAGTGGCGAAAGTACCATGGTCGCAGTGGTCGCAGTTGCGACCGGGCCCTGGCATTCCGCTACTGGAGGGGGCCCAGTGCCGCCGCCAGATTCCGGCAATAAGCGCCGGAATCTGGGAGCAGCGCCGCTGGCTGTTCCCCTCCCTGCGAGCGGCCTGCTGGCTTGCAGCTTGGGCGCTCGCGTGGGATGGGAACTAGCTGACCAGCGCACGAGATCTCGCGAGAACTCGGCTGCGCTGGTCAGGTGGTTCCCGTCGAGCGGCCAAGCTGCATCATGCCAGCTGCCGCTCGCCTCGTGAAGAACAGCGCAGAGCAAGGTGAGCGCTGGGGGCAAATACATCCATGAGCTGGGGGCAAATACATCCAAGAGCTGGGGGCAAATATATCCATGAGCTGGGGGCAAATATATCCACGTGCTGGGGGCAAATACATCCACGAGCTGGGGGAAAATACATCCACGAGCTGGGGGCAAATACATCCACGAGCTGGGGGCAAATATAGCCATGAGCTGGGGGCAAATACATCCATGAGCTGGGGGCAATACATCCATGTGCTGGGGCAAATACATCCATGTGCTGGGGGGCAAATACATCCATGTGAGCTGGGGGCAAAATATCCGTGAGCTGGGGGCAAATATATCTGTGAGCTGTGGGCAAATACATCTGTGAGCTGGGGCAATACATCCATGAGCAGGGGGCAAATATATCCATGAGCTGGGGGCAAATATATCCATGTGTGAGCTGGGGCAATACATCCATGTGTGAGCTGGGGCTATATATCCATGTGTGAGCTGGGGCAATATATCCATGTGTAAGCTGGGGCAATATATATCCATGTGAGCTGGGGACAATATATATATCCATGTGAGCTGGGGACAATATATATCCATGTGAGCTGGGGGCAATATACAGTATATATCCGTGTGAGCTGGGGGCAATATATATATATCCATGTGAGCTGGGGGCAATACTATCTTTTTTATATTGCAGGAAAAAAAAGTAAAAATATAGATTTTTTTGGGGGGAGTTGGGGGGGCCCTTCATGGATTCTTGCACCGGGACCCTCAGGTTTCTAGTTACGCTACTGCCTTACATCTCACATCCCATACCTCTCACACCTCACATCCCATACCTCTCACACCTCACATCCCATACCTCTCTCACAACTCATATCCCATAAATCTTACACCCCATACCTCTTACACCTCACACCTCATACCTCTTACACCTCACACCCCATACCTCTTACACCTCACACCCCATACCTCTTACACCTCACACCCCATACCTCTTACACTTCACACACCATACCTTTCACACCACTCATCCCATAACTCTCACACCACACATCCCATACCTCTTACACCTCACATCCCATACCTCTTACACGTCACATCCCCTACCTCTCACACCTCACATTCCATACCTCTTACCCCTCACACCTCACATCCCATACTTCTTACACCTCACACCCCATACCCCTCACATCCCATACCTCTCACACCTCAAATCCAATACCTCTCACACCTCACTTCATGTAACTCTTACCCCTCACATCCCATACCTCTCACACCTCACCCCTCTACAGATAATGATCACCTCTGCAAGACTCCTCTGCCTCACATCCCGTAACTCCCAAACCTCACCCCTTTACAGTTTATAAAGAACACCTCTGCCAGACTCCTCTACCTCACATTATTATTATTAATTAAGCACCAACACATTCTGCAGCGCTGTGCAATGGTAAAGACAGGACAATTCTAAAATACATACAGGAGAGATGATTTTAAGGATCACCTTGGGGAAATGCCAATCCTGAATGTGGAATCCTGCAATCACCGAGCAGAAAATCATATCACCTGTGCTGTGCTTCAGATACATGGAAAACCTGGCCCGGGCTTTGGAAATAGTGTTTTAGGGGAAATTTATTCCTGACTCAGAATGTTACCCGTAGTTTTAACAGCTGATATATATATAAAAATGGGATTTCCCAAATCATTTATTGACCGCTGCGCTGTACAACACTTAGAAGAGATATTTTTGCACGAATAATAAAAAAATATACAAATTTTCGTTTATTTTTTTTACTCCTTTAATATATTACATATGAATCTTCCTCTCTTTTTAGATCCCAGGATGCATTGCTTCTCTTTAAGTCTTTATATTAAAGGTAAAATTAAAGAACATTGTAAATTCCACACATTTATTTATGTTGCTTTATCATGCGCAATATGTTTTTTTCTGATTATATGAAGCGCTTTGAGGGTTCCTCAGCTTTGCTGATCACTGCCAGCACGGCCACGGTCAGCACAATGACCCCAGCCACTCCACCGATCAACATCCCGATGATGTGTGCGTGCATCTGTATGGCCTCGCACTGATGTCCGCTGTAATAAAACGCCTGGCTGGACGAGCATCTGCGGAAGAGAAAAGGCTGGGATTAATTCCCGGGTGTTTATGTTCAGATCTGGGGTGTTTCAGGCGTCGTATCACCTTCAGATCTTCCACCATTCATGTCACGAAGAAGTCACATGTCCCTGTCTCCTAGGACACACTGTCTTATTATTGCTGAGTAATTATTATTATATTAGCATTGTTTTTACATACACCAAAACTCAAGGTGGTATCCGGAAATAACGCCGGAAAAAAGTCGCGTTAAAAAACCAGACACGAGAAAAAAGACGCTATATACAAGTCATTAAAAAAGGTTAAACAGAGTGAAATGCAAAGAAAACTTCACTTTAATTATCAAAAAAAAAAAAAAATAATTATAATAAAAATAATCATTAAAAATAAATTTTGCAAATACACGACCAAACATTTAAAAACCTGAAAAATCACACAAAAACAAACACAATGCTACATAAATGGATGCTACAATTTGCACATAATTCCTGAGGGGAAATAAACTGAATTAGCTTAAAAGGTCAATACAACCAAAAAATGAAATGCCCATATTGGATATTGCACTTGCAAAGATCTTGCTGCCTACCCTGCACAACCTATTGCACGTGTGATAGCAAAAAGTTTTTTTTTTTTTTAAATGTTGTTGGCGTTGCTGAGCCTGGGTCATCACGTGACCTCCCCCAATAGACAACACCCCCTCCCCATCTCCTCACCCCAAAAAATAACATAAAATAAAATGCAGACCAAGAAGAATTTTTTTTTTTTTTTTTGCTGGTTCACGGGGGTTCACGTGCTCATGTGGTCCTATGTAGGAGCCTCCACTGGTCTTACACGTGAGCCAATGAGGCCTACAGTCGTCAACTGACCTACATTTCCAATGGTGCTCGGCTCAGCAGTATGCATGATCCAACATCGCGGACCATGTGGTTCACCATCACTGACTGAGACTATGAGCCACACAACATCACAATAGTTCCGTATTATTATTATTATTCTTTATTTATAAAGCGCCAGCATATTCCGCAGCGCTGTACAATAAGCACAGTATAGACAGGGTTACAATACATTGAACAACATTTGACAAACAGTACAGGAGGAGATGAGGGCCCTATTCCCGTAGGAACTCACAATCTGGGAGGGTTGGGGTTGGAACCAGGAGGAGAGGACTGTAAGGTGAGAGTGATTGATGGTTGCGTCAGTGAGTTGGGTGGTAGGCTTCCCTAAATAGGAATGTTTTAAGGGAGGGTTTGAAGGAAGAGAAGTTAGGGGAAAGTCTGACAGTACGAGGGAGAGCGTTCCAGAGAGTGGGGGCTGCGCGTGAGAAATCCTGCAGTCTATCATGGGAAGAGGTGATGCGGGGAGAAGCTAGACGCAGGTCACTGTTTGACCTTAGGGAGCGGGCCGGGGTGTATTTGGTGATTAGTGAGGACAGGTAGTGGGGAGCTGAGTTAGTGAGGGTTTTGTAGGTAAGGATAAGGATTTTGAACTTAATTCTGCAGTGGATGGGGAGCCAGTGAAGGGACTCGCAGAGGGGAGCGGCAGAGACAGAGCGGCGGGTGAGGTGAATTAGCCTGGCGGAGGCGTTCAGGATGGATTGTAGGGGGGAGAGGCGGGACAGAGGGAGGCCAGATAAGAGATTATTGCAATAGTCGAGTCGGGAGATTACCAGGGCGTGTATGAGTTGTTTTGTGGTGACAGCGGTAAGAAATGGTCGAATTCTGGAAATATTACGCAGTTGGTAGAAACATAGAAACATAGAAACATAGAAACATAGAAAAATGTCGGCAGATAAGAACCTTTCGGCCCATCTAGTCTGCCCAATTACATGGATACTTTACCTGGATTTATCTTTTGTTTAGGATAGCCTTATGCCTATCCCATGCTTGCTTAAATTCAATTACTGTTTTGGCCTCTACCACTTCTACTGGAAGACTGTTCCATGTATCCACCACCCTCTCAGTAAAATAATGCTTCCTGATGTTACTTTTAAACCTTTGCCCCTCTAATCTAAGACTATGTCCTCTTGTTTTGCTATTTTGTTTCCTTTTAAATATACCCCCTTCCTCTACCTTGTGGATTCCCTTTACGTATTTAAATGTTTCTATCATATCTCCTCTGTCTCGTCTTTTTTCCAAGCTGTACATGTTAAGATCATTAAGCCTTTCCTGGTAACTTTTCTCCTTCAAGCCGTACACCATTTTAGTAGCCCTTCTCTGAACTCTCTCTAAGAGGTCTATATCCTTCTGGAGATACGGTCTCCAGTACTGCACACAGTACTCCAAGTGAGGTCTCACCAGTGCTCTGTACAGTGGCATGAGCACTTCCCTTTTCCTACTGCTAATACCTCTCCCTACACAACCAAGCATTCTGCTAGCATTTCCTGCTGCTCGGCAGGAGGAGGAAAGGAGGAGGAAAGAGACTTGATGTGGGGGATGAAGGAAAGAGCAGGGTCAAGTGTAACTCCAAGACAGCGCACTTGGTTTGATGGGGAGATGGTGATACCCTCCACCGTGATAGAGAAGTCAGGAGGTGGGGAGGCATTGGAGGGAGGAATAAGTAGGAGTTCAGTCTTTGACATGTTGATCTTTAGGTGGTGGAAGGCCATCCAGGAGGAGATACCAGATAAACAGTCACTGACTTTTGAAAGGACAGGGGGAGAGAGATCAGGGGTAGAGAGGTAGATCTGAGTGTCATCAGCGTAGAGGTGGTAATTAAAGCCAAAGCTGTTGATGATTTTGCCCAGGGAGGAGGTGTAGATGGAAAAGAGCAGAGGACCAAGGACAGAGCCTTGAGGTACACCAACAGATAGAGGCAATGAGGAGGAGGAGTTACCAGCAAAGGACACACAGAAGGACCTGTTGGATAAATAGGAGTCAACCCAAGCAAGTGCAGTGTCACCGAGACCCAGAGAGTTGAGGGTCTGTAGAAGGAGGGGGTGGTCAACAGTGTCAAAAGCAGCCAAGAGGTCAAGCAGGATGAGAATAGAATAGTGGCCGTGTTTTTTAGCAGTTAGGAGGTCATTGGTGACTTTGGTGAGGGCAGTTTCAGTTGAGTGTAGGGGACGGAAGCCAGATTGCAGGGGGTCAAGTAGGGAATTGGAGGACAGGAAGAGGGAGAGGCGGTTGAAGACTAGTTTTTCTAAGAGCTTAGAGGTAAAAGGAAGCAGGGATACAGGGCGGTAGTTGGATGGAGAGTTGGGATCGAGGGATGGTTTCTTTAGTAAAGGGGTGACTAGCGCGTGTTTTTTAGGCAGATGGGAAGGAGCCAGTGGAGAGAGATAGGTTGAAGATGTGTGTGAGAGCAGGGGTGAGGGAGGAGGAGAGGGGAGGAATTAGATGTGAGGGAATGGGGTCGAGTGGGCACGTGGTGAGATGTGAGGAGGACAATAAGGAATTGACTTCCTCCTCAGTGGCTGGGAGGAAGCGGCAGAGCGTGGCAGAGGGGACCTGTGGGAGTGGAGGTGGCAGATAACTATCTTGTGTTGGGATGTTGCTTCTGATAGTTAAAGTTTTACTGAGGAAGTAGTCTGCCAGGTCTTGAGCGCTGAAGGCAGCTGTGGGGGGAGGTGCAGGTGGGTAGAGGAGGGTAGTGAAGGTGGACCAGAGCCGTTTAGGGTTGGAGGACAGCGTAGATATAAGAGATGAGAAGAAGGATTGTTTGACCAGAGAATAAACTTGAAGTGAACAAAATCAGCTTCAGAGCGGGATTTCCTCCAGGCACGCTCTGCAGTGCGGGAGCATCTTTGCAGGTAGCGAGTCTGGAGGGTGTGCCAGGGCTGAAGCTGGCGGCATGGGGCCTTACAGAGTCGAAGAGGAGCAAGAGTGTCTAGAGCAGAGATAAGAGTAGTGTTGTAGTGATTAGTGGCAGCATCAGGGCAGGTGAAGGATGAGGTGTGAGGGAGGTGGTGAAGTAGGTTGGAGAATTGATGGGGGTCCACAGCATGTAGATTCCTGCGAGTGTGTGTGCCGGGTGGGGGAGCAGGGTGTTTAGGAAGTCCAGATAGGTTGAAAGAGAGAAGGTGGTGGTCAGAGATGGGGAAAGGGCGACAGTTGAACTCAGAAATAGAGCAGAGGTTGGAAAAGACAAGGTCAATAGCGTGACCATCGCGGTGGGTAGGGAGGAGGGAGGATTGTGTGAGTCCAAGGGAGGACGTGAGTGAAAGAAGTTTGGAGGCAGCAGGGGCGGAAGGATCATCAATGGGAATGTTGAAGTCCCCGAGAACTAGGCATGGAAGATTAGAAGACAGGAAGTGAGAAAGCCAGGTAGCAAAGTGGTCAAAGAACTGGGAGGTTGGTCCCAGTGGGCGGTAGATGACTGCCACCCTGAGGGCCAGAGGAGAGAACAGGCGGATGCAGTGTGTCTCGAAGGAGGAGAAGGAGAGGGATCGGGTGGAGGGAGATGCTGGTAGGTGCAGGTGGGAGAGAGCAGGATTCCGACCCAGCCACCATTTCTCTCACCCGGTCTGGGGGTATGGCTCAAGTGTAGACCGCCATGTGAGAGAGCAGCAACGGAGGCCGTGTCAGAGGGAGTTAGCCAGGTCTCAGTTAAAGCTAGGAGGTTGAAGGAGTTTGAAAGGAAGAGGTCATGGACGGCTGTGAGTTTGTTGCACACAGAGCGAGCGTTCCAGAGGGTGCAGGAGAAAGAGGACAGGCGCTGAGGGATTATGGGAATGAGGTTGCTGGGCTTGCAGGGAGGTGATTTATGTGCGATGGAGATAGGATGAGAGGGAAGTATTGGATGTGTTGTGGGGCCAGGGTTAGGGGATACGTCACCTGAATAGAGTAACAGCAGGAGGGTGAGAAAGAGAAGGTGGGAATGGGATTTGTGGGAGTGTGAGTGATTGGCAGCACGAGAGTTAGAGGGAGACCATGTTCTGAGGAAACAAAGGAGCTCATGCGAGGCCATCATGTGGGACGAGAGGAGGGAGGGAGAGATGCAGATAGCACAAGCTGTTGGGCGACACGTTCCATTTGCATTGTCTGATGAGTGGAACTGCTGCAGAGTGCTGAGCTTCATCAGGGGCTTATGGCATACATACAGCAAGTGAATTATGGAATGGTTAAAGGCACACTCTAGGGTTAAAATAGGAGGGAGGAAACAAAGGGACTAACATTAGCCTCTCCTGACTCCCTCCACACCTCCAACCCAGTTTAAACTGTTGGGTCCAGGGATCTCAAACTCCGACAACCCCAGATGTTTCTGAACTAAAACTCCCATGATTCTCTGGCCTTTATTGCTCTGACGGTTCCCGGGACAGATCTGGTAGGATCCCTGGCAACAGACCACTAGCCCTCCGATCCTTGGAATGGTCAGGACCGCTAACCCTAACCTCTAGCAGTCACAGAGGCCAGGAAAAAGAGCGATACAAAATGAGATCGATATAGAGAAATGTATACTGCGCAACAGTATACGGCAGGATATTTTGCACACACCAATAGTAACAGACAGCGATAACCAGACAGGGATACAGAGCAAGAGTGGTCGTACAAACAGAACCGGGTCAGCAACGTAAAGACACTTGTACTGCGCTATGGTATATGTGGCAGGGTCTGATAGCACACAGTAGCAGCAGATACACCAGGCAGGGGCACAGAGAGAGAGTGGTCAAATATCAGGCAAAAGTCGGCAACAAATCGGGTCCTCAGAAATAGCAGGGTCAGTAACAGATATACAAATAGATAAATATGAACAGCGATGCGGGAAATACCAGTCCACGACAAGGCAAGGTTCAGTTTACGCGCTCTCAATTTAAAGTACCGGCTGGGTGGAGTAGAGGTAACATCAATGCTCTGTGTGGAGAGAACCTGTGGAGACATGGGTTCGATCCCGGCAAAAGCACCTCTCCAGTAAGTGTCCTTGGGCAAGACACCTAACGGTACATACTCGCCACCCAGGACATACTTGAAAACGAGAAAAATCTCAATGTATCCTTCCTGCCGCGCCCCGCCCCCTGATAGAGCGTAGACACGCCAGGTGCCGCCGGAGCTGCTGGCACCCGGCCAGGCGGTAAAACAGCTCCTCAAGGGTCACTCTGCGCGTCTCCCAGGAACCTGGACGTCACAATTGCATTCAAAGAATTGAGGACTTGTAGGTAGCCGGAAGCCGGGAAATTCAAAAATCCCAGCTGTAGGTGACGCCGAGTGGGGTGGAGGAAACTCCTCCACTTCATCCAGCTTTTCTGCCAGGTTGGTGGAGCTGGGAGAGGGGGTGAAGGGGGGGGGCACTCCTCAGATCCTGACCCCTTTATAAATGTAAAGTGGTCAGGTGAGTAGAGTTTCCCTTTAATGCCCTCTGGTCCTACAGAGAAAGGTACAGTACCGGATTGCACGTACGTCTTGGCCACATTACATTTATGTGATGGATGTTTTTGAGTTGACATTTATATGCCAACATTTGTAAATTAACCAGCCACATCGTGATTACCAGTTACGTACCTGCAGCTGGCTCTTCCATTTTCAGAGACACAAGCGCCGCCATTTTGGCAAGGGTTAGGATCACATGTGGCATCCAAGGGCGCCAGGGCGGCATCATAATTCTTAATATCACCATGCTGTAAGGACCGCTTCCTCCTCTCCGGAACCACTTCCTCGATGTCAGCCACTGGCTCAGGCGCTGCTCTGACGGGGACTTCGGTATTAATCAAGTGGGTGATATCTTAAAAAAAAAATAGGAAATGAAATATTTATGCCAACCTCTGTGTATGTACGGAATGTAACCAGGGGTCGAGAAACATAGAGGGTTATTCAGAGAAAGATGAAACTCTGGACAATTTTAGGAGTAGTGAAAATTCTAGGTCAAAATAGCCAAACCAGAAAAATTCTCCCATTTATCTCACTTCTCCAAACCGGCTATTTTGACCTAGAATTTTCACTTCTCCAAAAGTTCTCCAGAGTTTCCCCTTTCTTTGAATAACCGTGATAGAGTAGTGTGGGAACTCATCGAGAATTCTGCCTACGCCATCTGTCAAAGAAATCAATTTCAAAGTCTTCACTGAAACCTGTTATTGACAATAAAAAACTGTCACCGGGAAGGGATTTAGGGAATTATAATGATAATTATCTTGAATATCATATATTTATTGTAACTTGATAAGAAAGATACAACGGTCAGCTAAAGAAGTGAAGCTTTCCAGTGCGTGGACCAAATGGGAAATCAGATCCTCTTGGGGAAAAAGTGGAGGAACTATGTTCCCATGAAAACATATATAGTTAGTAATGCGCTTGCAATAAATTTACAAACAAGAGAAAGGTCAGCTGGTGTTTAATCCCCATTACACATAGGATTACCAGATGTAACATTTTTAGTTCTAATGCTACAGCAGAAATGTTCTACAGCATTAAAGATCTAGAGAGCACGCGCGTGATAAGACTCACTTTGAACTGGGGGTACCTGGACTTGGCATTACTGTTGGGTGGTGAGGGACTGTGGGTTCTGGGTGGGGGTGACACATCATTTTATTCCACAGCCCTCTCCTATGTCCAAGTCACCCTGTGTCTATAAGGTGTGATAAGGTGAGGAGAATTGTGTGCGATGGTGAGTATATTCCCCCTGTGTTTGAGAGAGGACACTGGGTTGTTTGAACCCAGAAGGAAAATATGTGTTTTACATTGTTCCCCTGTTATCCCAACGTGCTAATTAAAAGCCCTTAAATGTTTCCTGGGGGAGAGAGGGGGAAGAGCGGAAGAGGAAGAGAGAGAGGAAGAGGAAGAGAGAGAGAGATGAAGAGAGAGAGGAGAGGAAGAGAGAGAGATGAAGAGAGAGAGGAAGAGAGAGAGGGAGGGAGGGAGAAAGAGAGATGAAGAGAGGGAGAGAGAGGGACAGAGAGAGGAGAGAGAGAGATCTGAGTCTGGCAGCTTGGAACAAGGACTTCAAAATCTGGTATTTTCTTTTTCGCTATTTCCCCAAGTTAGTAAGGGATGCTTTATTGTTTAGTAAGTGCTCAGACAAGCTAGGTTTTGTTTTCTGTTATTTTTTGTTTGATCGCTGGTGTGCAGAAATAAACTCTCAGCTACACGAGAGACTGTGTTTGCGTGCCATAATTGCCCTGGAGTACTGTGCTATAGCGCCCCCTGTGACGTGCTGGGTCACAAAGGGTACAGGATGCCTCAGGGCCGGCCCGTCCATAGAGCAGGGTGGAGCAGCCGCTCCAGGCAGCCCTTTGTCAGGGGCAGCATTTTGCCACCCTGGCAAAGGCTGTGGCATGGAGAGTGCTTGGCCCGAACAAGGCACGGCCCTCCAGCTGGTGTTTCGTGGAGAGAGCCAGCCGCGCCCGCCCCTCTAGCAGGCTGTGCCCACCCCTTTCAGCAGGCCTCGCCCACCCCTTATTACGGAGAGACTGGCCGCTTCATCTGCCCAATGAGTGATACACTGGATCTTGAATTAGAGATATGGGGGTGCTCCAGACCTGTCTGACCCCCTGGATAATATTGGTGCCCGTCTGTATGTATCCAGGGGGCTCCGATTAATGTGTTAGTTGTTTCCGGGAGAAACAGGTTTAGAGCTGGACCTGTTTCTGGGGGAGGGACTTGACGTCTGGTCACTGCAGGGAATGCGGTGCTGGCTCAGGGCTCCATGGCTGAGTCTGTGGATGGAGACGAGCTGGGGAGTGATGACGGTTTCCGGGGAGAGAGGCCCTGTCGCACCTACTACTGCCTTTACCTTTACCAGGCAGGGAGGTCAGACTTGTGTGTAACACTCACACTGTCTGGGGGGGAGCGGTCATTTACCAGACGGAGACACCTGACCCCTGTATTACACACAGCTATCAATTTCCAGACTGACGGGTTATATCTCTATATAACACTCACTGTGCATGTTGTTATTTTGCAGCCTGCCACAGCCGCTTGCAGCCAGTGAGTTTTATTGCTGTGGAGCTCTGTTACACTTGTACACACCGCACATTACTGAGTTTTATTGCTGTGGAGCTTTGTAATAAGCTCATACACATTGCGTGGTTTTTTTTTTGGGGGGGCAGCAATTCGTCCATCGCTCCAGGCAGCACAGTGGCTTGAGTCGGCCCTGCAGGTGCCTGTATTATGTTTGAATATTGTCATTGTTAATATCGTCATTGTCTGTGTTTACGGTATATGTTATTTCTGATGTCATTACTGTGTGTGTCACTGCAGCCCTTTCCATCCCCCTCCCCTATATAGAAAATGTTTTAGATCCACTCAAGTCTTGAATGGTCATAGTTTGCCTTGTTTGCCAAACATTGCCCCGTTATCAGACCATCGCGTGTTTGTGCTTTTATCCACTTTATTCGTGTCCACTTTACTGTCCACTTTACTGTCCACTTTACTGTTCACTTTAAAATGCCCGGGCCTATTTCTTTGTGTCACTGGTAGCAACGTTCTGAAAAATAATGGGCATTTTCTAAATGTTTTCATTTCCTTTTGGTCAATTAAAATGTTTTCGTGACACCTACCGGAAAATTCCACAAAGATTATCAGATCATCGTTTTTCAAAAAGCTCCTCCTGTTCAGATAGAAGTGAGAGATAAACGTGGTCCACCCATAGTCCGGTGACCTGTAGCAGTCGCATGAGGGGTCAAGGGTTCCCGTAATGGTAGGCCTTTCCCAGCGTGAAATATTATTCGATCCAACTGAAAAGCACAAAGACACACAGTGTTTATCTTGACTTTGGTGACACCAGAAGTTGCACAACTTGCAAAGGATGCAGCAATGCTATCTCCGGTGGGATATATACTCACCTGTAATAATGTGTGACGGGTCTGTGGTGAAGCTTCTGCTGGAAGACATCCTTAAAGTCATGTCTGGATCCTGGTCCAGCAAAGTTATCATGACTTGTCTGTTAAGAACGGGCCATTCCATGACAGCATCATCCTCCCCACTGGCCAAGTGAAAAGAAATCCCGGTGAAGTTATCGGATGTGGACGTAGCCTGGCCATGAGGATACAAGCCCAATCCATAGCCGTAGCCCTCAGGGCTGTAAAAACGAGGACTGACAATGCTATCTCCCTTCACGGTGGTGGCGAGGATCTGTCTGAAATTGCGGATGTGCCAAACTGCATTGGGACAGGGTGTTTCCATAAGAGAAATGTCGTCGATCAAAATGCCTCCGGTGGTGGTACTGTCACTGCCTTGGATGCCTTGGAAAACGTACCGGAACTTCTTGTCTGCGTTAAGGGTCACGTGAGCAATTTTCCAGCTTTGATCGCTGTCGGCTAAACAAAAACAATAAAAAAATCAGTATATAATATCATGAATGTATAACTGTACTGAAGTGCCAAAGCCGAGCCATGCAGTGAGCAAACTTAAGGGTGGGACACCACGGTTCCTCATTCAACATTATTCTGCTTCGGGTATTCGGTATCTCGAGGGTTTTCTAATGCGTTATTTGAAATTAGCAATTAAGCAATGGGTTAATGTGCATAGCTACATAGTTACATAGGCTGAAAAAAGACATGCGTCCATCGGGTTCAGCCTTTCACACATCACCTACTGCTGTTGATCTAAAAGAAGACAAAAAACCCAGTCTGAAGTGCTCGCCAATATGCAACACACTGGGAAAAAATTCCTTCTTGACCCCAGATGGTGTCAGATTTCTCCTTGGATCACAAAGCTTTTACTCACATATTAAATATTATAACCCTTAATATTCTGTGTCTGCAGGAAGTCATCCAGTCTTTGTTTAAAAGTCTGTACAGACTCTGACCCAACCACCTCAACAGGCAGAGAATTCCACAACTTTTTTGTTCTCACCGTAAAATAACCCTTCCTATGCTTTAGGCTGAATTTCCTTTCGTCCAGTCTAAATGGGTGACCCCGTGTCCTATGTATAGTCCTGTTAATGAATAGGTTTCCAGACAATGGTTTATAATGGTCCTGTCTGTGTATATTTACATACATTTATCAGACCCCCTCGAAGGCCCCGTATATATTTATATAAAGTTACCAGATCCCCTCTAAGGCACCGTATATATTTATATAAAGTTATCAGATCCCCTCTAAGGCCCCGTATATATTTATATAAAGTTACCAGATCCCCTCTAAGGCCCTGTATATATTTATATAAAGTTACCAGATCCCCTCTAAGGCCCTGTATATATTTATACAAAGTTATCAGATACCCTCTAAGACCCCATATATATTTATATAAAGTTACCAGATCCCCTCTAAGGCCCTGTATATATTTATATAAAGTTATCAGATACCCTCTAAGACCCCATATATATTTATATAAAGTTATCAGATCCCCTCTAAGGCCCTCTGTATATTTATATAAAGTTATCAGATCCTCTCTAAGGCGCCGTATATATTTATATAAAGTTATCAGATCACCTCTAAGGCCCCGTGTATATTTATATAAAGTTATCAGATCCCCTCTAAGGCGCCGTATATATTTATATAAAGTTATCAGATCACCTCTAAGGCCCTGTGTATATTTATATAAAGTTATCAGATCCCCTCTAAGGCCCCGTATACTGTAATCAGATCCCCTCAAAGGCCACGTATACTGTATATTTATTTAAAGTTATCAGATCCCCTCTAAGGCCCTCTGTATATTTATATAAAGTTATCAGATCCCCTCTAAGGCCCCGTATACTGTAATCAGATCCCCTCAAAGGCCCTCTGTATATTTATATAAAGTTATCAGATCCCTTCTAAGGCCCTCTGTATATTTATATAAAGTTATCAGATCCTCTCTAAGGCGCCGTATATATTTATATAAAGTTATCAGACCACCTCTAAGGCCCCGTGTATATTTATATAAAGTTATCAGATCCCCTCTAAGGCCTCGTATATATTTATATAAAGTTATCAGATCCCCTCTAAGGACCTGTGTATATTTATATAAAGTTATCAGATCCCCTATAAGGCCCTGTGTATATTTATATAAAGTTATCAGATCCCCTCTAAGGACCTGTGTATATTTATATAAAGTTATCAGATCCCCTATAAGGCCCTGTGTATATTTATATAAAGTTATCAGATCCCCTCTAAGGACCTGTGTATATTTATATAAAGTTATCAGATCCCCTATAAGGCCCTGTGTATATTTATATAAAGTTATCAGATCCCCTCAAAGGCCACGTATACTGTATATTTATATAAAGTTATCACATCCCCTCTAAGGCCCGTATATATTTATATAAAGTTATCAGATACCCTCTAAGGCCCGTATATATATATAAAGTTATCAGATCCCCTCTAAGGCCCGTATATATATTTATATAAAGTTACCAGATCCCCTCTTAGGCACCGTATATATTTATATAAGGTTATCAGATCCCCTCTAAGGCCCGTATATATTTATATAAGGTTATCAGATCCCTTCTAAGGCGCCGTTTCTCTAAACTAAACAGGTTTAGGCTTGTTAGCCTTTCCTCATAACTTAAATCTTCCATTCCCCTTATGTAATTGAAGATTAAATGCACACATCTGCTCTCTCAAGGTCAAAGGGTTAAAAAAATTTAAATGCATCGACCACATGGTCGCTCTACTACATCTCTATCATACCCTACTACATCCCTACCAGGTATAATTCACAGGGTTATTCACTATGGTCCAAATGTGCCACCATATTGCACCAAATGGTGAATTTCATCGTAGGTGCAATTATAGGGAAATTCGTCTTTTCACAGATTTGTATTTGGCAAACTGACAGCGAAATACGTTGCATTTCGGAGGATTTCAGCAGCATTTGTCCCATAGAGAAGTAACGATTCATCTGTTCACAGATCGCCAGATTGCACTGAAATTGCGGCGAAATTACATGTTTTTCGGGGGTGTTTCAATGCAACAGGGTGAATCTAATAGTTTTCAATGTAATAAATGCATTATGCTTTTTAATATATTTTAAAGACCGTTAATTATTTTTTATATTTTTTTACAAAAACCCTTTTTATTTTTTAAAATCCCATTTTGTATTTTTTTAAAAGACATTTTCAATACATTTTTTAAGTGACCTTTTTATTATTTTTGTACAGTACCTTTTTTTTATCATTTAGATACATTTTTACTGCATTTTTATTGATTTAAACTTCTATTAGGAAAATAGGAGACTTTTTTTTGTTCGGTGAGATTTGTCGAAAATTTCGGCACAATTCGGTGCTTACCAGCGCTTTTCACCGATGTCCGATAACTGCTTTGGGGACTAAATTTTTGGCAAAATACCGTGAAAATCCAATAAACAGTGAATTCAACGAATTTTTGACGAAATGGAATCACCGAAGTACGGCAAAATAAAAAGCACCGAAACTGCGTTCAGTTTCTTTCCGTGCTTTGTGAATAGACCCCCTATGTATCGAATGTTGCGAATAATAAAAAAAAATCGATTTAAGGCTAATACAGTCTTAAAAACATGGCGGAGGTCAATAATTATAAAGCTGATATTGTATTTTTTACAATATGGCAGAGTCATTTTTAGTTTAATGCTTCACATTCTATGGATTTATTTGTGTAGGCAGGGGTCTCAAAATCATGCCCCCCCCCAGATGTTTTTGCCTACAAGTCCCAGAATGCTTTGAATGCAATAGATGGCCAGGGAATCATGGGAGTTGTAGTTCAGAAACATCAGGGGGGCCAGAGTTTGAGACCCCTGGTGTAGAGATTTCAAAAGACAGCTGTGTTCATGTTGGCCAGTAGAGAGGTCAAACAAATCCCCCAACTGGACCGTGATGTATCCTAGAACTTTATGAAATTGATCTTCATCAACCTAAGGTCCCTGCTCAGTTTTGAAGTCAAAAGGATTCCCAACAATCCTGTTCTTTGCCCTCTGGACACTCCTTTCTACAAATTCCTTGTACACATCTTCCTGGACATAGGTGTAAGATCACAGCAAGACCATCGAGTAGGGATGTGCGTTTAATTTTGTTCCGAATTGAATTTCGTACAAAATTCACCATTTTCGTTGCTTCGGGAGCATTTCCGAAACAAAATATTGGCCGCCTGAAATTACGAAATCCCAAATCGTTTTTTCAACGCAAGCAAAATCATTTCATTATGGGTCCGGAACGGAAAAAAAACGGGACGCAAATTATAGGAAATGACGAAAAAAAACGGAACAGAACGCTCATAAACTAATTAAATTTCGGAAGCAAATGATCTCAAACGAAAAAAGACAGAACCAATGATCTAAAATAAAAGTAAAGAGAACAAAATGATCTAAAATGAAAAAAAAGGGAAACAAATTGTATGAAAGCTAAAAAAAAAGAACAAAATTATATAAAACAAAAAAAACTGAACCAAATGATCAGAAACGGAAAAAAAAACAGAACAAATTAAATGATTTAAAACGAAAAAAACGGCCATTTTTTTCCCTTCACTATTTTTAGGATTTTTTGGGGAATTTTTGGGTTAATCTTTAGATCGATAATATGTTTCACCATCGGCGACTGTCCATGGTTATGATCTGAGTCAGAACCATGGACAGTGAAACATATTATCAGTCTATTTCTTCACATCAGGACAATGGATAATGGCAGGCTTGTTACTATCCAAGGTACTGACAAAATGTATTGCATCAAAATTCATTGCTGAACACATACGGAGTGGAATGTAAGAAGATAAGCCAGCTGTATGCGTTCAGCAAAGAAAAAAACAGACCTTGTTGTACATTTAAAATAAGTTAGGAACCCTAAAGATTAACCAAAAAAATTACAAAATAATCCTAAAAAATAATTAATTTTGTTAAATTGTTAAACATAATTAATGTTTGCTGCAATTGAAAATAATAAACGGTTTTGGAAATATATAATAAAAATGGGGATTTTTTTTAACATTGAAAGCTATGGAGGAAAAAAGGCTAGTTTCTTTAAAATAAATTAGGAAACCTAAAAAAATTCCTGGAAATGCCAAAATAATCCTAAAAAATAAATAAAAGAAAAGGCTGTTTGCTGCAATTGAAAATATTAAACGGTTTAAGAGAAATATTTAATAAAAATGGGGATTTGTTTTAACATTGAAAGCTATGGTGGAAAAAAGGCTAGTTTCTTTAAAATAAATTAGGAAACCTAAAGATTAACCCAAAAATTCCCGAAAAATGACAAACAAATCCTAAAAAATATAACAAATAGGGAGACTTTAATTTTATTGGTAGAAATCTGTTTCCTATTCTGAAATAACCAATAAAAAATGAAATAACTCATAAAACTAAATACAAATCAATCCAAAATACAATTAAATTACTCGCAAAAATGGGAAAATGAAATAAAACGAAATAACCCATTGAAACAGACTGCCGAATCGACCCAAAATGACAAAATGAAACAACCCGAAACAAAAAAAACAGGCGGAAAAAAAAAACAAAACAGCATGCACATCCCTACCATCGAGTATAGCCCATTGAACTGCTAAAATGCAACATGCGGTCATACACCCTAAACCTATATTGACACTATTTTTTTATCGGTTCTGCAGTGAACCATGAGAGACACAGTCCTCAGCGGAGGGGTATCCGAAACGAATACTCTTGCTTTTGAAAAATTTTAATTGATTTATTCTTGTTTACCCAAAATGGCCCTAGAAAATAAAAAAGATTTAGGCAATACCATTAATGGTGTGTATTTTTCTCATCCTTCTGACTGTCCCAGTTCCATCATCTATCCGGATCCAAATAGTAAGTCTATCTTGAGGGCTCCCATTCGTCTTGTAGAAGAACTGAAGACACTGCTCGGTTTTCTTGGGGTAAAGGATTCTCGATTCCAGGAGAGCTGTCCGGCCGATGTGTCCTGAATGGGTCCTGAAGTTCATAAAATACCCAGCATCTGCCAAAGAGAGGCAAGAAAGGAACAAAGAGCAATTTATGTTCCTCTTACATAACACCACAATCCAGCGTCTTGTTCCATAATTTGCTAGGTTGGAAGAAGACACTATCAAGTCAAGTCTTTTCCGTAACAAGACAAACATAATTTGGGGCAGGATCACAGTTAAGTGAACTATCTCAATAATCTACATAGAAAGCTTTAACAAATAATCTGATATAGAATTAGGTAAACCGACAGGAAACACAATACATCCTCCTGAATTACCATGAGACGGAGATGAATGCTTTAGCCAAAGAGGTGGAAGTGAACACCATGGCACAGCTACACGGCACCATTAAATTAATTATTTCCAAGCATTGACTTTCCCCGGCTAACATGGGCTATTATATTAGTAGGTGTTGCATAATAAGCAGATAACAGAACTCCATAGAGCACGTAAAACCTAAGTATCATACATTTTGAAGGACTATATGGAGTTCTGAAGGCGCAACAAAAATTCAGTACTTGGGAAAGACTGCATTTTTCCTCCTTTACCTTTCCACCATTTGTCCTTTTTGACACAGGTCTTTTGAGATGATTGGCTTTGCCATGTCCCAGTGTGTCTACTTGTCTCCTGGAGTCACTCTGGAGACTCCCAGATAATCCAATAAACCAATAATGGCGTTAATGATGATTACTGAGGCCTATCTAAACCAGTGAGGCCAAACCATAGACCACTCGGAATGTCTCTGAAAACCCATATATAGGTTCCTTTGCCTTTTCAGATGTTAACGTTGATTTTGGCTTGGTTGATGCCATATGGCAGACCTAGGCTGTTTTTTCCTATGGGTTTGTTATTCCCACAGGTTCTTAGCTTTCCTATTAGTAGTCCCTTTTCCTCTGTCTAGACTTTAACAGGTCTATTCACTAAGAGGTGAAACTCAGGAGAATTGGCAGGAGAAGAGAACGATCTAGACCAAATGGCCTATTTGAAAAGTGAGATAAATGGGAGAATTTTTCCGGTTTGGCTATTTTGACCTAGAATTTTCACTTCTCCTGCAGTTCTCATGAGATTCACCTTTTAGTGAATAGACCTGTCAGGCTATTGTACTAGCTCTTTCCCGTACTTGTGACATTGCCTTTTCAGGGCCTTCACATATTCTTGCTCACTATTAGGGTTCAGGGTAATGCAGGCGTAAATCCCTTGCTCGAGGTGCCTAGAGAGGTATCCGCTATGCCCTCCAAGGCTGAAACGATCATCGGGGGGCTTCAGTTCCTCTCATGCAGAGGAGGATCCCTTGGCATTTCAGCTCTGGCTTCCCTTTTTGGGTGATAGCAGAATGATTTGCATATGGTTCAGCCTTCTCTGAGCTAAAACCTTGTAACACCTGAACAGGGACCCACCGTAGGCTGCGCCTTATGCTGTTGCTCGCTCTCCAGACCCTCACAAACCTTGTAAAGTGTAACGTTGGGAGCTTCCAGCCCTACCTGTGTGCTTGAGGGCAGCATGTCTGATGCTGCTCGCTGACCAATGCCCGGTTTAAATGGAGACAGGCAGGGAGGTGGTTGCATGAGGCGCGGCTTGAGTGGGGGGCGTGGTCTGGTGAAGGTCTTTAAAAACCCTCAGTGTATTCTCAGCAGTTGCCAGATCGTGGTTATCCATACCTGAGCTCCTTGTACCTGACTGCTATATTGAATTAACCCGTTATCGACCTCTGCTTGTTTCTGACTATTCTGCCTTCTGTTGCCCTAGACCATTTTCTTGTACTACGCCACTGCTCTGATATCGACCCAGCTGTTCCATTTGACCATTCTGAACTCTGTATTCCTGATTCTGGCTCGGCTGACTACTCCCCGTGTTGTTAACCCTTTCTGTCTAGCTAGTTTACCTGGCCAATTCTAAGGACCAGACAGTTAGAGATCTTTCACGGCTACTCTGTTGGTAGCTTCTGGGCTCTGTGGAGTGTGGGGTGTTAAGTACTGCGTGGTGGGATCTGGGAACCGTGACATAAAGTTGTCCTTTCTAAGCGCCTTCACATATTTCTGCTTCTTTTTGGTAATCCCTTTTTCTCTATCTGTAATGCTTCCTGGCCGCACCGTGCTTACCTTTTCCATGCTCAGGCAGCACATGTAAAGTGCTGCCACATGCTCAGCACTGACATCTGGTACAAAACAATCAAACACAAACATACACACCACACCTTCCTGCTGAAATAAAGGTCTACTCTACTCCTCCCACCCAACAATGCTTCAGCATTACTTTTTAAACTGTGTTCCAAACCAGTCTGACCCTCCTGATGCTCCTTTAATACCTACTGGCCTCCTGTGTACCAGACCCCCTGCTTGCCCATCGATTACCGCCTTCTGCCAGCCTCTGACCATTGGACCGTCCTGTCCATTCTCTTGGAACACCCACTTGTACCTTGCCTGGAGTCCCACTTCTGTCCTATCTGTCACCGCAAGGTACATTCCCAGTGTCTCCCAAGAATCCTGGTCCCTCCTGCTTGTATACCTGTGAACCCCTGCAGTACTGGGCCCAGACCACCGCACCAACCGTTAAACTATCTAGACATTAAGGCCCATCGTACTGGCTCTTTTCCATACTTGTGATCAGTTATGTTTACATACTTATGGGAGCCATTTTCCCCTGCTCCAGGTGGTCGCTTGAGCCATTGCCAAAAGCGATTCAATATAATGTAAAACTTCAGCGCGTCGACAAATAAGTTTGAACTGGACGAACTAGATATTTTTTTTTAACCACAGCTTAGATAACCACTAGAGTTTGCGAGTCCATACACTATAAACATTCAACATTAATTGAGGTCAAAGTACAAAAATGCAAGCAATGTCAACCTCTGCTGAAATCAACAACCCAGAAAAGGTTCAGCTTCCCCCCTTTCTTATCTAGAATAATTATCTACACTAATAACCTCTCTGCTGATACCGCAAGTTCAGAATCACAATTTATGCCTGTAGTTAAGTCATAATTCTTGACCTTTGGTGCTGGAGTAAAAGTCGTGTGGTGTAAACGTGCCACGTGAACCCTACCTTGGCATCGTCCAACTAATGTGTAATCCTCAGATGTGGCAGGGGTGCTGAGTTGATGCACCCAGTCGTCATCGTCGGTGGTTCCTTGGACCATCCCACAGATGTTAATGTACTCAAACGAGCACTGATCGAGGAGAGTGAGAGACGTGGCTGGAAGGAGACAATTCCAATTTAATACGAGGCAGAGTTTTTAGCATAAAATGTGTGAAAAGGGCAATGAATATGAAGGTCTGTATATGGAGTGATGGTTTGTCCCTTTAACCTCTTTAAGTTCTTATGAATGGAGTAATTCTGTACTTACTGCAGCCGTACATGCGGTTCATACGCTCCAAGTCTAACGCCGATAAATCCAGACGTTGACCAATGACATTGTTGAATGCCGGGATCTTGGCTGTTATTGTAGGGACGTTGGCGTTCATGTTGAACGAGTAAGGGCCGTAATGCATGACGGATTCATAATCATATGGAGTATTCAAGTCGGTGATGAAGCTGTCGTCGTATGTATTGAAGTTGTGCGCCATGCCTGGAAGAAGGAATTCGGCATTTATCCATACCATTTAATGTTAATTTTGACAACAAGCTTTAATTGAGTTTTAATCATAATCTCCTGACTAAAACGCCATTTAGTTTTAACCATATTTTAGTCGTCTGAATTGTTTTAGTCGATTGAACATCACAAGATTTTATTTTATTGAATGTAGAGTAGATTTAGTCAACTATAATCTAATGGCCTTCAAGTGTAACATAATACTTAAGCATTTCTCTAGAATGTCTGCACTCATTAGATACTCCTGGAGTAAACATCTATTAACCTGTTATTATTTATGGTAGACATGTTTCATTCGGTTCCGACCTGTTCAGAAATGGTCTGAAATATCGTGATTTCAGCAATTCGGATCTATCCAAACTGCAGATGTCCGAACCGAATCGTTCTCCGAATTAAAAAAATTAAAATAAATCAATTTTTTTCCTATTATAATTGGCCAGGTCCGAATATAATTGAAAAAAATTGTATTTAATCAGAATAAAAAATAAAAATAAACCAGTAACCCTGACTTTAGCCCTAACCTAACCCTAATGCTAATCATATGACTCCCAGAAACTGTAACCCTAGCCCTAACTCTAACTTTATCCCTATTCCTAAAATAACTCTAGCCTTTATCTAACTTTAGCCCTGACCTATCCCCACACTTAACCCTAGTGCTAATCATGACACCCAGACACTGTAACCGTAGCCCTAACTCTAACCTTAACCCTATTCCTAACCTATCTCTAGCCCTTACCTAACTTTAGCCTTGACCCTAATCATAAGGCACACAGGGACTGTAATTCTAACTATAACCCTAATCCTAACCTAACTCTAGCCCTTAACTAACTTTTGCCTTAACCTATCCCTACACCTAACCCTAGTGCTAACCATATGACACCCAGAAACTCTAACCCTAGCCCTAACTCTAACCTTAACCTTGTTCCTAACCTATCTCTAGCCCTTACCTAACTTTAGCCCTGACTCTAATCATAAGGCACACAGGGACTGTAACCCTAACTCTAATCCTATCCTAACTCTAGCCCTAACCTGACCGAAGCCCTAACCCTAATCATATGACAAACAGAAACTGTAACCCTAACCATATGGCACACAGGGAAGGTAACTCTAACCCTAACCTATCCCTAGGCCTATACTTAACCCTAGCCCTAACCCTTAGATAACCCTAGCCCTAACCCTAGCCCTGACCCTCCTTACCATTTGTTTTACGAATTATACATAAAGATACTGAATATCGGAAATGGATGAATATATCCGATCATTGTTTTATTCCGATTCGGCTAATTATTTCTGAAACCGATATTCTGAAACAATCTGAATCATGAGCCGAATTTTTCAGTGCTTCATATGTCTAATAAATGGTATCAAGGTTTCAACATACGCTATACCACATGCCTATATTTATCATAAAAAATAAATAAATCCCAAGTCTCACAAAGAAACATGAGTATGACTTGGCTTTTTCACAAAGCCCAGCAATTAGAAATGCATTGATTTATTATTTATTTATTTATTTATAAAGGATTTTACCAGGAAGGATACATTGAGATTTCTCTCGTTTTCAAGTATGTCCTGGGTTCAAGAACCCATTGCATTGATTTCAAGCAGACGTGCAACTCTAAAATATACTGTGTATATATTAAAAAAAATCTGTATTGGCTTTAATGACATTGCACATGTTACCTGAAGATAGAAAATCCATCATTTCCATCTTACTTGAGATGAGTTCTGATTGGATCTCTTCCCAAATAGTCCCTCCCTGACATTTTCGTCTAGTTTTTATTAGCTGACGAAAATGTCAAAAGATTTCCGTCATAGTTTTAGTCCTCATAGCTTAGTCTTTATTTAGTTTATTTAGTTTTAGTCGCTGAAATGTAGTCGACTAATTTTTCGACGAAAATTATCACTCGATGAAATTAGCACCGTTCTTAATCACTCAGTTAAATCTCCAGCGTTGCCATAAAATATTGGGGTCTTAGATGCGAGGCAGGCATATATGTTGAATATCTTTATACTCTGTTTCCTTTTAAGACGTTTAGCTCTCATTTATTCGCATGGAATTTAACCTCTGTAGCTCTGCAGTCGTGTACGGTATATTTATCATCTGACTTTTATTGCTCCACCACCAACAAAACAAGCGACACTTCCACTAATAAAGCTTTTGTTAAAGAAGACTTCCTTATGAAAGTGAAGGTCTGCTGACCAGATACAGTAAACCCCTCCATATCTATCGTTTCAGTTAACGTGGTTTCCCTTTACAGATGTGCATTTGTTTCGGAAAAATTCAGAATTTGGAACAAAATTTGATAATTCGCATTCGGAAGTAATTCCGAATAACGAATCGATACGATACGAATTAGAAACGAAACGGTATATAATGAATTTATTTCGTTTTACACCGTGTCATCATCATAAAAGAAATATTTGAATAATCGATATCAACTATTGAATTTGAAATGAACTATCGAATTGATCTTAACTTACAATGCAAGTAATAGTCAGCAAATTAATTTTGTTTCACTGTTTAATTTGACTCAAATACTAAATCCGTGACACAGCTTAAAATTTAACCCTAGCTTTTCTTTTAACAGCAAAATTTGATTAATTGGGGTTTTATATAGTGATCCAAAATTCAAATTGATATCAACTATCGAATCGATGTATGAAATTCAAATCGATTCGAAATTTCTAATCGATTCGAAACAAAATGAAACGAAATTAGTTACGAAATTGCGAAAACTAAATGATTTAAAAACGTAACGAAACTAAACGAAACAAATTTTTCAGCCATGCACAGCCCTATTTCCCTTGACCCCGGTTGACCACATACCTAAAAATTTAAGCCAATGGTCATCTCGGTTTACAGATCGACTCCCAAGGTGTCACAGTGCTTGTGTTCCCTTAAAGGAACACTCTACTTAAAAATCACCCCCCCTCCGTTTTTTCTATCCTAATCTATCCCTATTCCCTTAATAAACCGTTAGTTTTTTTAGTTTTTTTTGTAACTGTAATACTTACCCTAAAATCCACATGTTTCCAGCGGCGTCTTTATTTTTTTTATACTCACCTCCCTCCTCTTCCGCTCCCGTCCTTCTTGCATCCGACTTGCCTTCTGGTTTACGTGAGAAGCGCGCATGCGCGCCTCTCACGTAAGCCAGCCAATCGGCAGGCTTCCTCCCGGCTCCCTCTGAGGATTAGTGTTGCGCGCAAGAGGATGCTTGCAACACTAACCCTCAGCCGCTGCCGCCAGCTACTGCGGCGAGTTGGAGACGTCATTGCGCTGAAAGTGCGATGACGTCTCCTACTCGGCAAAAGTTGGCAGAAGCGGGAAATATGATTCCCGCTCTGCTGACTGACAGCTGGGAGGGCGGAGTAAACTCCTCCGCCTCTGTCAGCTGTTTTCAGCTTTTTCTGCTGAACCACTGAGCGGAGGGAGGGGGGACAGAGGGCGGCATACTCCGGGCATCATGACCACCTAAAAAAGCTTAGGTGGTCATGTTGCCTAGAGTGTCCCTTTAACTTCTAGTATCATGATTGTTCTATTTTATTATTAGTGATTTATGTTAATGTGTTATTGTGCCTAATTTATAAATTAAACTTATATTAGGTATGTCCGCATGTGCTTGCTACTGTCCACAGACTCAGATATCCACTGAGACTTTGGGACACGTCCCCAGCGGATCCCGGGGTGTTATCGTATATTATAGAATGTAATAAATAGAATTTTCAGCCTTTTCAAATTTCAGATAATGAAAAATGTCATTGGCGGTTAGAGAGCAACTCTCTCGTTCCCGCATTTCCACGCACTTTGGGGAATCAAATGTACCCACCCTGCGGTGAATTAATATATTCACTGCAGGGTCAGCGAAGTGCAGGGAATTGGCCGCCGAACATTCGCCGCAAACCCGCTGAACACCTGCCGCAAATCTGCCAGAGGGACGCCAAACGCAGTCGACAAGCCACCGGATGGTAAAAAAAAAAAAAAAACAGTACAAAAAAGTCTGTTATAGAAAAAAGAAAAAAAAACTTTTAATAAGAAAAACAGAAAAAAAAAATGTTTTCTAGAGTTTTTTGCGATTTCCCTCCCCCCCCCCCGACTTATGTTTTACATATCTGATAAGTATATGCTGCCTGGCCCTGCGCGGCCAACCTTGCCGGTCGAAATGTGACCTCCTGTTTTGGAAAATAAAATTCTTAAATATAAAAAAAAAAAAACGGAAAAAAAAGTTTGCAAAAAAATCCCGAAAAATGCCTAAAAGATCCTAAAAAAAACAATAAATAAAGAGACTTTTTGCTGCAGATTAAAATAATAAACGGTTTATTAGATATTAAATTAAAACGGGAATTTTTTTTTTTTTTCCTGCAGTAAAAAGTCTCTTTATTGTTAGATTTTTTAGGATCTTTTAGGCATTTTTTGGGATTTTTTTGCAAACTTTTTTTTCCGTTTTTTTTTTTATATTTAAGAATTTTATTTTCCAAAACAGGAGGTCACATTTCGACCGGCAAGGTTGGCCGTGCAGGGCCAGGCAGCATATACTTATCAGATATGTAAAACATAAGTCGGGGGGGGAGGGAAATCGCAAAAAACTCTAGAAAACATCCAAAAAGCTAGGGGGGGGAGACAATAAAAGTCAGCAGGTACATTTCAGGAAAAAATAAAAAGTCAGCTTGTAGCCAGCGTAAATTAGTATGAGAAAGAAAAATAAGTCAGCTGTATTCATCAAAGAAACGTTTCCATCTTAGGGGAACTCAGCGTTGCAGGGTAGGCTCAGGACAGGAGCAAAGGGTACTGCAAATGATGCAGCCAGTGTCCAGCCACATACTGGGTCGCTAAGATGGTGCTCAAGGTCCAGGACAGATCACCTCTGTAAGGTCAGCAGCAGTGAGAAATAAGCGTGCGGGAGGAAAAACTCAACGGGCCGGGGTCAGGGATCATCGGGCAGTCAGTAATCAGAATGGGTCCCTTCAACCCGTATCCAGCGGGAATGCAGCGCTGACCCGAGCGTATAGCAACCATGCCTCTCCAGGCGCCCCATCGGTCACAGCTTGGGGCAGCAGTCGCAACACAGGCAGGACATTGCAAAGCGGGAGAGGCCAGGCAGGAGAAAACGACGCCGGCGGTACAGACAAGCCCCTACTTGCTCCGAAGGCCCCAATACCAAGCAGACCTCCATCCACACCTCCACGCCAAACAGCTTCACGAGGCACAGCTGCTGGCACCGGCAGCGCCGGAGCGGAGGTATGGTAGAAGTCCAATCGGCGTCTTCACCACTGTTGCGAGGGGTAGCACCGCTTCCGTCAGACTCCGGTCATCTGTGCAGAAGGCAGATTCAGAGCTCTCTCCACTGACCCCCTGAGTTAGGGTCCCAGGTGGAACAGCAGCAAGGAACTGTATGGGGGGTTCCCTCGTAGACCCCGGAAGGGGAAATGTGGATGTCAGCAGGCACCAGCCGGTACCTGCGAGCGTCTCTGGGTCCCCTGCCAGCACCACCCGGACAGACCTTGCTTCGCCATCCCGCTCCTGCCGCGAGACCAGGGCCGTAGGAAGGGCGAGGCGAGTGAGGCACGTGCCTCGGGCACAGCTGTGAAGGGGCGCAGCCATGGCTCGAGACCTGCGGTAACGCTGCGGGAACGCAGGTTGCAGGAACCTGCGTTCTCGCAGCGTTCCCGCAGGACTCGAGCCATGGCTGCGCCCCTTCACAGCTGTGAAGCTGTGGCCCCGTCCCCGAGCCCGAAATGATTGCCAGCGGCCGCGAGCTTACTACTAGAACGGCTGCTGACAGGAAGTGCAGCCGCTCGGCTGGGATCTAATAGCCAGCCGCGATCTCGCGAGATCACGGCAGGCTGTTTCATCGATCCCAGGCGAGTGGCTGCACTTCTTGTCAGTGGCCGTTCTAGTAGGAAGCACGCGGCCACCGGCAAAGTGCGGTGGCTTGAGAGGTGAGCTGGGGTCACTATCCATGAGACCTGGGGGCATATCCATGAGACCTGGGGGTAATATCCATGAGACCTGGGGGTAATATCCATGAGACCTGGGGACACTATCCATGAGACCTGGGGGCAATATCCATGAGACCTGGGGGCACTATCCATGAGACCTGGGGGTAATATCCATGAGACCTGGGGGCACTATCCATGAGAGCTGGGGGCACTATCTGGGCAGTGGCGTAGCGTGGGGGGCCAACGGGGCGGTGGCCCCGGGCGCGATTTTTTACCAGCTTTTAGGGGCGCAAATTTCAAAATTTGCGCCCCTAATATTTCCCATCCAGATCCAGCCGATCAGCGCAGCGCGCTGAATGTAGGGAGGAAAATCTGGAAGTGCACTGCTGTGTCACGTGACGCCGGTGACGCAGCCAGTGCGCCGGCGCCACGCTTTTCAGGTGGGCGGGAGCGCCGGGCGAGAGCAGGAGGGAGCGAGGCACATCATCATGGCAGCACATGGCAGCCGGAGGGGCAGTGCAGATGGATTGACAGGGACTGGCGACACGTGTGTGCTGTCACTGTGACGAGGCGCCACTTTGCTGAGCTGTCGGAGTGGACACAGGCAGGCAGAGAGGAGACGAGAGGACAAGGAGCCTGGACTGGACTGTGCAGTGTCTCAGTCTGTCAACGTGCGGTGTCACGAGCTGGTGGTCGGTGAGTGAGGACTGTGAAATCAAATTAGACCCAGTCCACCATTCCCAGGCCCAAGCCCAGCCAATTTGTAACAGGCTTAGAACGGTCTGCACCCCCATTATACCACAAAACACAACTACCCCCCCCCAACTCAAACCAGTAACCCCTTCCCTGGAGATGCAGTGCAGGTTGTTGCAAAAAGTTCTGATAATGTTAATAAACCATGAATTCAGTGGGAAGTTAATATAGCAGAAAAAAAGGGCAGCTTTTAGTCTGATTCTCCATTGCAGTTTGTTGTGTATTACAGAGCTGCGCCACACAAACCAATGGGTTCTTTAAAGGCTCCTCTCAATGTTACATTTATATAAAATCATTTCGGATTCCAGCCAGACTGCACATTTACTCAGTGCATTTAAACTGCAATATACAACGAGTCATGACCACCTCAATCACAGGCCACATTTTTACTGATCACAACAGGACTTCCTCGAATCCGACCCAAAGTTATTTTAGGCCATTTCCCTCAAACACTAGAGCCTGATTACCGTACGGGGGTACCTGCTGGCTGCTCCCAAGTGTGAGTGACAGGCAGGCTCAGCCTGTGTGTGTGTATTATATAATGTAAATGCTGGAATATCCTATATGGTTAATTGATATAATACACAGAGTCTGCTGGTTATGAGATTATGAGATATTCCTCTCAGAATCAGCGTGGATATAACGGACTCTCCAAATCCAGTGTATATGGTATTCTTTTTTATATGGATTCCATAGCAGGAAAAAAAAATCGCCTAACAGTGTCAAAAAATAAATAAAATAAAATTTATTTTGTATATGAATAAAATGGATATGAAAAAACGGTTGGTTATGTGCTTTTCATATCCATTTTATTCATATACAAAATAAATTTTATTTTATTTATCTTTTGACACTGGCAATTTTTTTTCCTGCTATGGAATCCATAGAAAGAATACCATGCTGGAATAAAAAGACCTTTTATTTTCACAACTTCAAGTCTGCGGCTGTTTATACCCTAGAATACCATGTTGTTTGGCTGGAACCAAGTATCCCGAGTGGTTGTTGTATCACAGCTAAGGGGTTCAATGCCCTAACGAGTCCACAGGTTGGGGGGGCGCACAATTCTTGGCTGGCCCCGGGCGCTGACAACCCACGCTACGCCACTGTATCTGGGGGCACTATCCATGAGACCTGGGGCACTATCCATGAGACCTGGGGGCACTATCTGGGGGCACTATCCATGAGACCTGGGGGCATTATCCATGAGACCTGGGGGCACTATCCATGAGACCTGGGGGCACTATCCATGAGACCTGGGGGCACTATCTGGGGGCAATATCCATGAGACCTGGGGGCATTATCCATGAGACCTGGGGGCATTATCCATGAGAGCTGGGGGGCATTATCCATGAGAGCTGGGGGCATATCCATGAGCTGGGCCATATCCATGTGAACTGGGGCAATATATACCCATATGAGCTGGGGTCAATAATATCCATATGAGCTGGGGTCAATAATATCCATGTGAACTGGAGAAAATAGTCTGGGGGCTCAGTGCTGTGTATATTATTCTGGGGGGTGTATATTATGCTAAATGTTCTTTTGCTATACGTGCATGTATTCTGTGTGCACTGTATTTGTACATGTACTGTGTGTGCACTATATATATGTAGGGCCCCATCACCTCCTTAACGCTAGCACTCACACATGTGAGCGTTGGTGCTGGTTAAATGAGGTTACTGCATGCTGCCCATATCACATCCTAGCACAGGACCCTCATATTACAATCCCAACGGTAACAGGTTAAAAAATCCAGGAGATTGTGCTTTTCAGCGCGAGGTTACTGTACTTTGCGCTCCCTATACTTAACATGGGAGCGCAAAGTCCTAGCGCTAATTACCATCCCGCCATAGCTACAAAAGTTACCCACAGCTCGACGCTGGCGCTAAGTGATGCCGCTTCTGCAGAATCAGTCAGCACCAGCTGGAACCCCCCCAAAAATCACATACTTGCCTCTGATAACACAGCGCAAAGGGTGGTCCGATCCACTGCTTCTGGTCGCGGGGAGCATCCAGGAGCTTAGCACTGCGCCACTGGTCGGGGACTCTGATTTTTAAAATTATGGGGGGGGCACAATTTTCTGTTTTTGCCTCGGGTGCAAAAGGAGCTCGCTACAGCTCTGCGCGAGACCACCGGAACTCTACCTCCGCTCTGCAGCTCCCCAGCCTCCATCTCCTCCCGGACCATGCAGCTTCGCGAGACCAGGTCGGGCCGAATACCTCCGGGAACCCCGCCGAGCACAGCCTCGTCCTCCCGACCGAGTCGCAGCTCTACCATAATGCGGCGCATGTCACCCCGTGTCAGTGGACGCTCGTCGTCTTCTAAGATTAGCAGCAGTGCATCTAGGATGGCTGGGAGACGTGGGCCCACCGCCTCCTCGGCCCTCATCGTGGACCCCATAGGGAGTAAAGCTGTCAGGTAAGATAGGCTGGAGCACAACAAGCCCCGAAGGGTAGGCCGCAAGATGGCCGCCGGCTACACGCACCACCCAATGTCAGCCGCCAACTGGCGCGTCTCTCTGGACCGGAGGGGGGGGGAAATCAGGCTCCGGTCAACACACTCCTGATGGCCAGCTACTCGGGTACCTCAAGGAAGGTATCTCTGCAGTAAGGGTTAGAAATAGGTCCCTAGAAGAGAGTAACGCTGTGGAGCTCCTGTAACATGTGACTTCTCTCTTCAGCGGCCGGCCACGCCCCTCAAAAACGGGAATATTTTTAACATTGAAGTCTATGGGATTCTCCTGAATAAACCTGCCGAATTAAACCACCGAACAGCAGGGGACTTTGCTAACTTTTCTCTGCTGTTTGGTGTCTCTGAGTAGATTAACCATTGCTTCTCAATGGGGATTTCACTGCTGTCGAACAGGCATCGTACTTGCTGGCAGTTCGCCACAATTTGGTGAACTGCCTGCACTCTGAATAGCCAAATGGCCCTGAAATGGCACCGTATGGGGAAATTCACTGTTCGGTGAAATTTCGGGGCCAGATCATCTCTCTCTGAATAATCCCTATTGTATTATTGACACCTTGCACAGGTTGTGGTGTGAGAAGACGATTCCGTTATATATGAGTAAGACCACCGTGCCAAAATTACGCATTTTTGAAGGGGGGTGCATCCTTTTAGTAAAGATTTCTGAAAATTGGCTACAATGAGATGCCGGCTGTTCCCCTTTTCCTTGACTTGAAGTTTTCTTATTAAAGGGATACTCTACTCATTCGGACCACTTTATAGTTTTAAAGTGGTCAGAATGTGAGGAAGGACCCACCCAGCTCCCCTGATCTGACATAAAAGTTGGGTAAGTGGAAGAGTTTCCTCTCCCCATCCAGCATCACCAGCAGCCACAATATATATATATGGAAAGGAAAATAGTTGCTACCACTCACACGTTTCTGAACCACACAAATTTAACTCAAAGTACAGTAAGTCTTGGTAAAAGTAATTGATTTTATTTGGATTCCATCATCACACTTCTGGACCCAGTCCGGCATCAATGTACACTCACCAAGAAACCTACCAACAATTTATTGGTCAATAAAACTACAACTACATCAAAATACAGTTAAATCAACAAAAGGAAAACAGGTCCCGGAAACGAACCATCCACAAAAGTCCTCTTGCTGCCTCTTGCTCCACAATGTGTTTTGACCAAAATGGTCTTCTTCATGGTGTGCACCAGAGGCACCAAGAGATCTTTTGTGGATGGATTGTCTCTTTGACCTGTTTTAACTTTGATTTTTCTTTAGTTTGTAGTTTTATTTGACAATAAATCAAACTAGTGATTTCTTACTGAGTTTCAACTGATGCTGGACAAGTTCGGTGGCTGGCCAAGGGCATGCGGGTAGAGAACGCACAGAAAGGATTTAAGCAAGTACCGGCTGGGTGGAGTAGAGGTAACATCACTGCTCTGCGTGGAGAGAGCCTGTGGCGACATGAGTTTGATTCCAGCAAGAGCACCTCTCCAGTAAGTGTCCTTGGGCAAGACACCCAACAGTACATACTCACCACCCAGGACATACTTGAAAATGAGAGAAATCTCAATGTATCCTTCCTGGTAAAATCCTTTCTCAAAAAAAAGCATGCTGAATTTATTTTTGCTAAAGCTACAATAGTCTGAGCTGATTTTATGTGGCTCAGAAAAGTGTGAGAGGTACCGACTATCTACCTTTACACACATATATATGTATAATTCATTATATTGTGCTACAGGTTACTATGGTTTCTTCTAGATACAATCGGCCATGCCACAGCTATTCAATGAAGAATAATTGTTTTGAGCAACGACTAATGTTGCTTTAAGTGTCTACTCTTGGAAGTGAAGATTAACGAGTGATTCTACCTGCATTACTTTTTCTTGTGTGTGTTAACTGTAAGGCTACTACATCACTCACAAGCAGCATCTATCAGCTCACATGACATGTTCCTCCATATATTTTTATCAATGTAACTGCTGTCATCGCTGAATTATCAGCTTGATGGAGTAGAGGTAACATCACTGCTCTATAACTGTGGAGACCCAGGTTCAATCCCGGCCAGAGCACCTCTCCAGTAAGTGTCCTTGGGCAAGACACCTAACGGTACATTCTTGCTACCACACAATATCGGTTGTGGAGTCCAGTGGTAACGTCTCTACCCTTCGACCGTGGAGAAGCAAGTCCAAATTCCATTCATCACATCCCTCCAATACAACTGTGGAGAAGCAAGTCTCGACATTACGAGAAGCGGGTTCAACCCAACCACCAGGACACTGATCTACAATCATGGAAAGACGACTCGATCCCACTCAGAAGACGCCTCTAGCGAGTGTCCTTGGGCGAGACACCCATATCGATATGGATGCGCCTACCTCACAAAATACTTTTACATCTCGGAGATTGTAAGTTCCCTTGGGAACAGGGTCCCCGTGAATCAGGCCGTATCATCCGTGTGTGGTATTCCAATGTATCAACCTCTTGTACATTGATCTTGTAAAGCGATGCGCAATATGTGGCGCTATATAAATAAAGGATAATAATGATAATAATAATTACAAATCCAGTAAGCACTTGCTTTTTAAGGAAGGCCCGGATTGGCTGACAACTTTAGACCAGAGTGAGTGACGTCTGATTGGCTGAGCTTCTTCCTAGTCCAGGTGGTGTGGGTACAGCTCAGTCCAAACACTATGAGAGTTCTATACTGAACATATACTGACCTTCAGTGATTTCGTCCCACCAGATCTCGACATAATCATCTCTGTCTGAACGCGATTGCTCATGATAAAATCCCAAAGCATGGAGGATTTCGTGTTCCACGATGGATTTGGTGTCGCACCTCTCTCCAATGGAAAGCTCCTGTCCGGATGACCGTCTGCCAACATACGACCAGCATCTTTAAAACACCAAAAAACAGAGATTTACTATTATTTATATCTTAGGAGGGTCCAGTGAATGCTCGGCGCTCTCTGAGGCAAAACTGTGAGCAAGACAATAAACAATAACCAGAAACGGACTGTCACTTAATGTAAAGCTGAAAGATTTGGCTCAGTTCAGTCGAATTGTTTCGGGATCCGAAAATATCGGATTCGGAAATATTCGGAATCAGCTAATTTGGAATACCTGAAGCTTCTGATATTTTGTTATAGAACCTATTCGGAATATCAGAAACGCCCATTAAATTCACCCGATTCCAATAATTAATCAGAGCCTTTATGCGTAATACGAAGAGAAAATGGTTAGGGGTTATGGGGAGGGCAAGGATTAGGGCTAGGGTCAGGGCTAGGGTTAGGTTGGGGCTAGTGCTAAATTAGCTAGGGTTACAGTTTCAGGGTGTCATACAATAAGCACTAGGGTTAGGTATAGGGATAGGGTTAGGGTTACCATTTATTTTTTCTATTCCAATTAAATCCAATTTTTCCAATATATATGGACCTGGCCAACTATAATTGAAAGAATTTGGATCAATTTCAATTTTTTTATTTGCAATATGATTTAGGACCCTATGCCAAAGTTGGTACTAACTTAACCAGAGCCGTTGTAAACTTACCAGAGCCGTTATAGGGCTCTATTTCATGGTGAACCCTAACATCGAGACAGTAAGCAGGATAATGTGCGCTTGCAGATTTACCCTTAATATCTCCATGTTAACGTCCTTTTCTAGGGAAGATGCTATCTCACCAGCACTGGCCTCCATGATACCTGCTGTAGCACTTCTGCACCGACACGAGTATCAGCTCCTGGAGTCGATAGGACTACATGGAGACTTGCGCTTCTGGAGAGCGAGCTCTGCACGACCTTGCTCTTGCGAGATCACGCAGTGCCGCAGAGTGAACTCGGACAGAGGCTAGGAAATATTTGTTCCCAGTCTCACTCTGCTCCCGGGGAGAAGAAGCGGTGGATCACAATGTCCTTTTCAAGGTGGGACGAGAGGTGAGTATGGTATTTTTTTTGAGGGGGTGTTTGGAGCGTGTTAAATGGTTTTGCAGTAGGCTTGTGCACCGATTTTTTTTCGGTTCGTTTCGGTTCGATTTGTTCGGATGTTTAAACTTTTCGATTCGGCTCGTTTCGACCGATTACTATTTCGATTCGGTTCGGTTCGGATCGTTTTTCGTGTACATTTTTTTTCGGAATATCGACCATTTTTCGTGTTTTCGGGTCACTTTGCTCGTTTTTTGTATCGACTTTTCGGAAATTTCGGAAATTTTCGTTTTTTCAGAACGTCTGTTCTCCTCGTTTCAAAGTGTCTACGATAATTCTGGCGATTCTATCGTGTTTTTTTTTTATTAAATAAAGATCCTTTTTTTCTTATGAATAATTGAATATACATTTCACAACTTTATTTAATCATATTAAAATGGTTTGAAAGCCAAGGAACAAAAAAAATTAACAAAACGATTTAAAAAACGCTAAACTGACCCGAATGCCACAAGAAACAAGTGATACGCATTTACAAATACAAAATTTACAGAATCAGCGATATAACCGATAATAGTTAAATATACGATGTCCAGAATTACCGAAATGGAACCGAAATCACGAATGGAACCGAAATCATGAATAGAGCGAAAATAAATTTCGATTTGACACATTTCAAGTCCATTCGAAAAATCCGAAAATTTTTCGTTTCGGCTCGGGAACACTTTTCGGATCTGCCATTTTCGGATCTAAAAATTTTCGGAAAATCGGCCGCATCCGAAAACACGAATCGGGAAATTTCGTGAAAATTCCGAAATTCCGAAACCCGAAACGCACATCCCTATTTTGCAGTTGTAGAATCATTTAACACCAGCTTTTAGGAGGTGCTAAAACCTTTGCTTGGGCATCCCGATGGTAATTTGTGCCGTCACTTCGTAATACCTCACTTATCGAGAGGCTAAAAATAGATTGCGCTCCCCATGTTAAGTATAGGAGTCGCAGAGTACAGTAAACTCATGCAAGCTTAGTTTGGACATCAACAATCGGGATTGATCCGTATTGCCAAATTGCTGATATTTCAGACCATTTCCGACCAGGTGAATCTCACCTGTCCACTCTGAACGGATCAATACATCGTGTATATTTTTCCATGTCTAAGTAAATAGGTAAGATATTAGTTAATATATCCCTTAACTGAGTGAAGTAGATAATTATTTGAAACACAAGAAAATTGTAAAGAAATACAAAGGTTGACTCGGGCGCATACAGGGTAGATAAGCGTGATGAGTGAACAGGGGAGAAGAGATTGGATTGATTTATTGGGTTGATTGGGCTGTGTTATTCACGTAGTGGTGAATTGCCGTAGGTAAACTCTGATTTTGTGTTTGTTCTTAATCTCTCCCCCCTTTCTTTACTTCCAACGCAGCAACTACATACAATCACAAAAATAATGAACAGTGCACGCACTCATGAGAACTGTCAGGGTGACAGGAAATCCCAGGGACAACAGGGGAAGGGGCCCAGGAGACGTAGCGCCTTGCCTTATATGAAGAAGAGGCTCACGGTGTCTGTGTGGCCCCTGCACTTCTCACAGCACAGCACAATCAGGCTCTTCAGCCACCAGAGAACTGGCCGTACTGGAGGGGTACTGCAGCTCAGCCCCAGTGTTCCCCTTCTCTCTTACTTACCCAGACGTCTCATCACACCCAGGAATCAATAGCATGGACAGCCTAGGTATATATTTTTTTATCAGATCAGCTCAGCTGCTCTGCTGTAGAATGAAATTCGGTCCGCCCCCACACGTGCATTAATTTGTCTCTCGCCGACTCTCCCACACCTGGCCGCATGTGTGTGGGCGCGGTCAGCAGGCACTGCACTGGCTTTGAAGAGATGCCAGTGCATCTAATTTGCCGCTTAGAATGGTTGCTCAAAACCGCTCCATGGTTGGGCGGGCCCAGTCCTGTACCAGCAAGGCACGTATGGAGAACTAGGGATGAGCTGTTTGGTTCGATCAGTTCGGAGTTCGACTCGAACATTGGCAGTTCGAAAGTTCGAACTTTTTGGCGTGTTCGGTTCGAGTTCGGAAAAAAAAAAAATTGAAAAAAGTATAAAAAATGCTTAAACAATCTAGAAATAAAGAGACTCTTTACGGCAGAATATTATAAGCAACGGTTTATTAGATATTGAATTAAAAAATGACCTAATGTCTAGGTGCAAAGATTCTCACCTCTAAATGACCTGTGCTCTCAAACGGCGTAAACAACATGTGTTTAATTAGTGTTTGGAAATAACATGTGCTTCTAATTAGTCTTGTCTCATGAATTTGATACATATTTGATACATTGCCTGCAGACTGGGTGTGGCCTGCACATGTATGAACAAACACTGTGCTTGTTCTGAATTCTAAGAAGTGTTCATTTCTACTATATGATCCTCTGATATGCTGTTTAACCCCTTAAGGACCAGGGCTTTGTAAAGCCAATCATTAATGATGTAGATGTTATGTCATTTGTCATCAAGGGCTTAATAAAATCTTTATCACACTCCTTAGATTTAAATGTAATATTCCAGTATTTGTATGTCATGTACCTCTCCCGAAGGGCCTATGTGAGCATACAATTATTATTGTGTTGGAAATGTCTATCATAAAGCGTACAAGCTGAGTCCCTAGAGTCTCTGACTATCCATTGTCATATATACCTTGCTTTAATAAATATAATACAGTCCCTCATTTAACAGGATAGTAGCCAGTCTCTGTGCATTTTAGCCCCTTAAGGGTGGCTAGGTGTCTTGTGTGGGTCTCTGATGGCGATGTTTCTATACATCCTACAAATCCGCCACTTCACGGGCAGGTTATGGGGACCTCCTAGGCACGATATTTGAAGGAATTTTTCATTTTTATTTTTAACCCTTATTTTATGGAAAACTCACTGTTCCTTTAAAAACGTCTTTTTTAAAACGATTTGTCCTTGTTTCCTGTCACCCAGGGCACTACCCGGACCCCCATACACCTTTTATGGCAAATATCTTGCATATATGCCCTCTTGGAGGGCACTCTAAAACATCGAACTTTTGAGTCCCATTGACTTGCATTGAGTTCGGTTCGAGTTCGAGTTCGAACTATGGAGAACCAGGAGGCATAGTCAGCTGAAACAGGCCAGGTCAGGACAGAAGAGGCTCTCATAATCGCGGGTCACAATCCGGGTCAAGCACAATACAGAAACAAATGGCGAAACTCATAGAGGACAAGGAGCACTGGGAACTGTTTCAATATTGGAGCAAGGACTGAGGGAGCTGTCTGGGTTCATAAACCCAGCCGTCAGCTCCTCCCTTGCTCATTAAGATGTCGGTGATATCATCGGCTTACGCCGTGGGCTGTCCACCATATTGGAGGGGTTCTGCTGTGCGCACCTAGCCAGAGGCCTGATCAGAGCCTGCAACCTTAGGCTCCAGAGGAAGCAAATGATTGGAGACAGGGTAGCAGGCATCCCACCTCCACGAAGACCGAAGCCATGCCACGGAGGTGAGCAGGGTCACTCTGCATGTGAGGAGCCGGTGGGCGATCAGGCCGCTGCGTCCTCGCACCCTGGGACAGAGTGCCGGATGGAAGGAGAAGTGTCCGCTTCCGGCGCTGACGGACAGCTACCCTGCCACCGAGTATTATGGTTGTGACCTTTGTGCGGCTTACAGTTTGCTCTTATTTACAATGCTTATCTCTTTTATTCAGCAGGGAAAGTCTATATTATTGCTTTCATGTATCTTCAGAACTCTGGACATTTAGGGCTCTATTACATTCTCCGCGCAAATTCAAACGCGCGCAATTTTTTTGCGCGCAGCATTAAACATTAACGAGCGTAAATTAACGCTGTTCTTACGATCCGAGCGCATTTTTTCATCCGTCAAAAAATATTGCGCGTAAAAAAGACACGCAAAAAAAATTGTGCATCGATTGTAATGCCATCCGCGTACCAGCGCACAAGCGCATTTGTGCTCACAATGGTAAGTATGGGATGCGCGCATGAAGTTGCGCTCACGCAGGGTTCGCGCAGGGTCACTCGCGTTAGATGTTAATGCGCATCGGTTGCGCAAACGTCGTAATATGACGTTCATTGTGAAGGGTTTTGCTCCTCGCGTTAATGCGTTTTTGCGCACTAGCACATTTTTGGCGAAGAGTATAATAGAGCCCTTATTCTTTGTGCGTGAACCCTATGAAATAAATTTCTGAATCACAAGGGAAATCCGCAGAATAGAAGGTAAAGGTATATATGTTATAGAAGATGGCATTGAGTAATAGCCCTGTGTCTAGGATGGAGGGAGGATGTCATTGACACTGTATCATGCCGGGGTAGGAAGGATGAACACTAGTTATAGGTGTACGGGGGAGGTGCTGTGTTAACAGTGAGAAATAATAATAATAGTCAGCTCTAGGGTTAGTGTGACCGTAGGAAAGCTAAGATATAAGGTCCAATTAACCATATAAAATTTGACTTAACGAAGGCTTGCACAGCTCTCTTGGTAGATGGGAGTGTGTGAATGTGGGGATGTATATGTGTGGTGCGTCAGTTTGAATAATTATAGGATGCGCAAAGTACAGTAATCTTGCGAAAGCTAGTGCAATCACCGATGCGCGAATGTATTACTGACGGGTTTAGCGCCAGGAATGTAATATGGGGGGGGGGCATGCGTTAAACAAACTTATCCTGGCGCTAACGCTTACACATCTAGATGCTAGCGTTAGCGACAACTAGGTGATAGTGCCCCTTGCGAGGAGAATAAAATAGAAATACAGAGGTCTAAAGCATCTCCTCCTCTCCTAGCAGTGGCGCGGCAGTTTATGTTTTAAATGAAGCAGTGCCTAATAACGCACTGCATCATCTCCACACGTGCTCCCATTTCTCCTATTTTTTTGTGCATTGTTCACAGTCGCTTGTGGTATCACTAGAAATGTTTTACTCCGGGATTTTCATGATTTGACACCACACTTCACCGTCTGATTGTACAATGAGTTTGCAGCTCAGAGGGGCACATGCCCCTAAACCCCCTAAACCTAACCCTAACCCCCTAAACCTAGCCCTAGCCCCCTAAACCTAGCCCTAACCCTAACCCCCTAAACTTAGCCCTAACCCCCTAAACCTAGCCCTAACCCTACCCCTAAACCTAGCCCTAACCCTAACCCCTAAACCTAGCCCTAACCCCCCTAAGCTTAGCCCTAACCCCCTAAACTTAGCCCTAACCCTAACCCCCTAAACCAAGCCCTAACCCTACCCCTAAACCTAGCCCTAACCCCCTAAACTAGCCCTAACCCTAACCCCTAAACCTAACCCTAACCCCCTAAACCTAACCCCCTAAACCAAGCCCTAACCCTACCCCCCTAAATCTAGCCCTAACCCCCTAAACCTAGCCCTAACCCTAACCCCTAAACCTAACCCTAACCCCCTAAACCTAGCCCTAAACCTAGCCCTAAGCCCTAAACCTAGCCAATAATCCTAACCCCCTAAACCTAGCCATAACCCCCTAACCTAGCCCTAACCCTAACCCCCTAAACCTAGCCCTAACCCCCTAAACCTAGTCCTAACCCCCTAAACCTAGCCCTAACCCTAACTCCCTAAATTTAAGTATAACCCCTAAACCTAACTCCCTAAGGGTTAGGGTGTTAGTTTTAGGGTTAGCTGCTGGGATTATGGATGTCTGGAAGTTGGCCGTGTAGGGAACTTGGTATGTCCGGCACTTGTTCTGTCTGGAAGTTGGCCCTCGGGATGTTGGCATTAGGGAACCTGGCTGTAGGGATTTTGTCCAGCACCCATCTCAAACCTCCACCATGCTGCCAATATTAATAGATTTAGTGAGTTAAATTATGAACTTCAAGAATGTGTGATTAATTCAACCCCTGATTAATTTTAAAACAAACCTCCGAGGCGTGATTATAGTGACTGAGAAAGTGTCCCATGATCTCCGAGTCACTTACCCACCAAGCTTCTTAAAATGGATGAAAGACGCCTCTCCGTCATACGGCTTAAAGTCAATACACGACCTGACGCGGAACATTTCGAAGGACTGAAGGATCACCGCTTTGGCGTTCAGATCTGGAAACACAATACACAACTTAACGAGGATTCCTAGTAACAACATATATATACATATTTTACGATAAAGTATTAGCTGTAACGGAATAAAGATAACGGTTGATGTGACGGTTACCCAGGTCGTCGCCCAATATGTAGGGGATGGGGGAGGTCCATCTGAAGGTCTCGTTACGCAGAGCGTTTCTCGCACTGTCCTGCGAAGAAGAAAAAACGTTCAGCAATACATTTCATTTGTTTTGCGGTAACCATAAAATACGGGGTATACTCACTGCTAGCTTAATGTCTCCTTGAAACAGGTCGTGTCCATTTTCTGAAAAGGAAGAGGGAGATTTATACATATGGTATAATGTGCTGCCGAGCTATATAGAGCGCCGAAAAAATGAGTAGACAGCCGCGTGCCGGCAATTTGATAGGTTAAAGGGATATTCTTTTAAGAAAAAAAAAAAGAGTGTGTCCTTTTTTGCCATTAAATAATAGGGCGGATCCTGCTGACAGCCTCTGCCCAATTATTTTTTACTTATCATTTTCTTTTTAAGGTATTTTTACTCACCTTTAGTCCCCCGCCATGCTCAGCTCCTCCTCTTCGGCTCACGGACTCGCTTGCGTGATCTTACTGTGCTTTGCGCACCCTATGCGTAACATGGGGAGCGCAATCAGTAATTAGCGTTTCAATAAGTAAGGTATTACAAAGTCCTAGCATTAAATACCGCACCGATGGGTTAACCGATTTTTTTTTTAACCGGAACCCAAAAGGAGGTGCTAACTGATTCCGCTTTTGCAGAATCATTTAACACTAGCTTAAACCCCCCCACCCAATAAATCAGATACTCACCTCTCATCGACCGGCGAGAACAGTGGCCCGATTAGCTTCTTCTTGTGTCCGGGAGCAGAGTGAGACTGGGAACAAATAGTGCCAGTCTCACTCCATGATCACTATGCGGCACTGCGCGACATTGCGCCCCACAGGGCTCCCGGCCCGGGAGCGTAACCCTCCATGGTGGAGTCCTAAGGAATCCAGGAGGTAATACTCCTGGCGCAGAAGCGCTACCGTAAGTATCCCCGAGGGTAGCGCATCATTATAGGGTGACGTGCTGAAGTAGCGCCTGCCCCGTAATCTTACGCTGAAATGGGGACCCCATGGAGAATCCTGTAAGCACACATGTTCCCGGTTAGCATCCCCATTTTAACGCAACAATTGTACTCTGGCACTTTATATTTAAAGTAATATGATTAAATTTGCACTGGGATTGGACACTGGGTTGCGACATGTCAACAGTTAATTGGGGAGCCGAAATCTTGGAGAGTTCCCACAGTTAAGGCCCTAACCCATAGTTGGGGCTAATGTAGCGTCTCGATATGTAATCGATAGCGCTCGGAGAAGTAAGTTTAACATCGAGCATCGATATTCCTGGTCTTGACACTACAGTCAAGTGAAAACATTTTGCGCCTCGCAGCTTGCGTGAGTTTACTGGACTTTGCGTCTCCTATACTTAACATGGGGAGAGCAATCTATTTTTAGCTCCTCGACAAGTGAGTTATTACAAAGTGCAGCGCAATTTACCTTCGGGACGCGCAAGCCAAAATTTTACACCTCCTGAAAGCCGGTGTTAAATGTTTCTACAAATGTAAAATGATTTAACACTCTATAAAAGATCCCCCCATTAAATCTCATACTCGCGTCTCATCCCACGGTAAAAGGGCGGCCCGATCCGCTGTTTCTTCTCCCCAGGAGCAGAGTGAGACTGGGAACAAACAGTTCCTAGTCTCCCTCTGTGATAACTCCGCAGCCCGGAAGCACAAGGCTTCATGTAGTCCTATGGACTCCAAAAGCTGATACTTGCGGCGTTGCGGATACGCTACAGATATTATCAGGGAATTTAGCACCGCGTTCCATGACGAGGTGCTGAGATGACAGCTTCCCCGGAATATGACGTTAACATGGAGACGTTAATGGAAAATCTGCAAGCGCACATTATCCTGATTACCATCTCCATGTTAGTGTCCACTATCGAAGAGTGCCTTTATTTTGTTTAGGACTAGATCCCTGACTGATTTAACAAGTATTAAGGGGAGAGAAAAGAAAGAAAGAAAGAAAGTAAAGAAAGAAAGAAAGAAAGAAAGAAAGAAAGAAGAAGAAAGAAAGAAAGAAGAAAGAAAGAAAGAAAGAAGAGAGAGAGAGATAGAGAAGAAAGAGAGAGAGAAAGAGAGAAGGAAAAGAGAGAGAGAGAGAAGATAGAGAGAAAGAGAGAGAGAAGAGAGAAAGAAAGAGAGAGAGAGAGATAGAGAGAAAGAGAGAAAGAGAGAGAGAAAGAGAGAGAGAAAGAGAGAGGAAGAGAGAGAGAAAGAAGAGAAAGAAAGAAAGAAAGAAAGAAGAAAGAAGAGAGAAGAAAGAAAGAGAAAGAAGAAAGAAAAAAGAGAAAGAAAGAAAGAGAAGAGAGAAAATAGAAAGAAAGAAAGAGAGAAAGAGAGAGAAAGAAGAGAGAGAGAAAGAGAGAAAGAGAGAGAAGAGAGAGAGAAAGAGAGAGAGAGAAAAGAGAGAAAGAGAGAAGAGAGAGAAAGAGAGAGAGAGGAGAAAGAGAGAAAGAGAGAAGAAAGAGAGAGGAGAAAAAGAGAGAGAGAGAGAAGAAGAGAGAGAGAAAGAGAGAGAGAGAGAAAGAGAGAAAGAGAGAGAAAGAGAGAGAGAAAGCGAGAGAGAGAGAGAAAGAGAGAAAGAGAGAGAGAGAGAGAAAGAGAGAAAGAGAGAAAGAGAGAGAGAAAGAAAGAAAGATAAAGAAAGAAAGAAAGAAAGAAAGAGAGAGAGAAAGAGAGAGAGAAAGAGAGAGAGAAAGAAAGAAAGAAAGAAAGAGAGAGAGAGAGAGAAAGAAAGAAAGAAAGAAAGAGAGAGAGAGAGAGAGAGAAAGAAAGAAAGAAAGAAAGAGAGAGAGAGAGAGAAAGAAAGAAAGAAAGAAAGAGAGAGAGAGAGAGAAAGAAAGAAAGAAAGAAAGAAAGAAAGAAGAAAGAAGAAAGAAAGAAAGAGACTTGTTTTCCAGGAAATAATATTTTTTTTTAAAAAAAAATCTTTATTTATAGGTTTTGCAAGACACAATGGAATCAGTAATAAGTGGCCGCGCAGGGCCAGCAGATGAAGTCTCAGAGATAAGCACATAAACAGTAGTTAACAAGCAGATCAGAGCAACATAAAAGGCAGCAAAGAAGAAAAATAAAGAAAGAAAAAACAGGAGGGGGGAATAAAAGGGGAAAATGGGAGAGGGGAATAAAAACATCTAGTATGGTACAAGTATCCCCTCCGACACTCCCACAGCCAAAACTATTTTCTATTTTAATCATTTTTTTCTTAAAAGTAGTCATGGCAAGACGATATAAAAATCCATTTAAAGAATATAATAGACTACAACAAGTACTTTTCACTTTTTCATTACTAATATACTCTATAAATGTGATTTTTTTTATAATATACAAAGGAAACACAAATATGCAATTATGAAAAAAAAACAAAAATTCTATTATTTTTTTTTCAACTCTTATGTAGAATTACAAACTTATCGGCGTTCTGTAACGCGTTACCTCGCCCCAGCCTACACCCTGGTCGGCCACATACGTAAAGGTCAAATTCAAGTAACCGAGGCGCAGATTTAATCGATAAACGGTCACTTACTGAGGTTGATCTCAGGAATATCCTCGTTTTGTTTGCCATTGTCTATGACACCATCTGCAAAGCATAAAGAAAAATATAATAAATCAGATATTTATTATTTACAGCATCGGCAAAGATGACATACCCTAAATCCAGCACACTTGGACACATGTGGACACATTAGAAAAATGGTAATAAATGGAATTTAGTTGGGTATAGATAAAGAGCAGGAAAGAGTTAATAGATACTATGGACTTCCTCTTACCGTTAATGCTTGGTTTGTTATTGATCTACAAAAAAAAAGAGGAAAAGAGAAGACTTAGTGCCACAACACTGCCATCACTCAACAAGTCACCCAGCCGGAGCCATGCACCACACCGATTTCGGACAGCTCTTGGAATCAGTAGACCTCTAGAACATTCATTTGTACTTATGAAGGAGCGCCAATATCTGTGTTAGATCTACAGATCACGAACCCACATACAATCCAACCCATGCCATCAGCCAAACCAAACAACAAGGTCCCAGATGCCTGTAGGATTTGGGAAGAGATATGAGGACCATTAGACCATGAATCTGAGTTTGACCCTTGAAAACCTAAGGCTGGAATCTGGGGTTTTGTAGAACCCAAATTTCACCTAATCTGCTCTATCATCTATTCTCTGAGTGGTTGTCTTGCTAGACCATAAATGGTGGAGATCTTTTTCCATGAATTAAAACGACCAATAATGACTCATGGTCTAGCAGCTGACTTCCAGTGTTTAAAGAAGACATTCCTACGCACTTAATGAGTATTAAGGATCTCTTCTGTCTGGTTCTGAGAAGCTCCATTCTTTGGTCCCTGATTTCTTCTTACCACGAAAGCCGTTCCATATACAAATAAAGCAGCGAGGAGTCCAGTTCGGAGCAGTCCGTAGGCGACCATCATTAGCACATGAAGGAAACAGACTGACACTTTTCGTTATCATACCATTTATAACGATGACCTGAACTTTGCTCACTCAATCAGGATGAGGTTAACCAGTTCAGAATCTGCTATTTTATCGTCGGAATGTCCTATGCCCAGCAGGATTCTTTATCTCAACAAGCGAGTTGGTCATAAAAATAAGTAACATCCAGATACATAATTAACTAATATAATGTTTGTTCCACTAAGTGTCCATCCGTAAGCTCACCATCCTTTCACCCGCATGAACTCTTCATGGAAAAAGAAGTCACTGATCTAACGGCAACTTGGAATGGACTCTGATGCAATGAAGACTCTTTCCAAAGAGTGAGAAGGAGAGAAAGAAGAGAAAGAGATGGGGAGAAGGATGGAAGTAGGGGAGAAAGGAGGGAAGGAAAGAGATAGGAAGGGAGGAAGGTGTCAGATCTGGGGAACTCACCCTGCAGCCTGTGATGCTACATGTCTCCATGGCACTGGAAAGTCTTACTGCTAAGACCATGCTGTCAATGTGTATATCTGGTGGACAATAGCATATATATATAAATGCTACAAGTTTACCTTCACGTACGGTGGAGCTATTCCCAGCTCAGAAGGAAAGGCGTATGGTTTCGTGGGTCAAACCCAATAAATACCATATACATGCAGCAAAAAAGTTCTTCTAAAATTTAATAATATTAAAATAAATAAAACAAATCAGAACGCGTTTCGCCGTCGGCACACGGCTTCATCAGCTGGAATATCATCCGCCTTTCCTTCTGAGCTGGGAATAGCTCCACCGCACGTGAGTGTAAACTTGTAGCATTTATATATATATGCTATTGTCCACCAGATATACACAGAATTGTGCCTTTTTTCTTCCCCATTTCCTATGGAGATTGTGAGACATCAACATTAAGGATTGGGTTTCCTGAGACGATATTGAAGAAAAATAATCCAAAGGCACCGACCCACTCAGAGCCAGTGTTAGGCTCTTTGTTTGTGAGTTAATTACTATAAGAAATTACGCTTATTGTATTGGGAATTGTCTCTCTGCACTTAGAACTGTGTTTTTTCTTCTTTCTTGTGCCTCCTCCATCATACATTATGGTTGGCGACGTCATTTGAGAAGCTATCCGGGTTCCCTAGCGTTCTCTATCGCGCAGACCAGATATGTACCTTTGATTTTCTGTTTGTCTGGTTTGGGGGAAACCACTATTTGTCTGGTTTGCTGGGTATTCGGAAGGTATAGTGTGGGCGCTTACCATTCTCCATCACTTTTAAAAATAAGAGGGAAAAAAATTGAAAAAATCCCAAAAATGTCTAAAAGATCCTTAAAAAAATCAATAAATAAAGAGACCTTTTGCTGCTGATTAAAATAATAAACAGTTTATTAGATATTGGATAAAATAGGGAATATTTTTAACATTGAAGCCTATGGGATTCACCTGAATAAACCTGTCGAATGAAACCACCGAACAGCAGTTCGGCAATTTTTCACTGCTGTTCGATGTTTCTGAATAGACGAAGCTTTGCTTCTCTATGGGGGATTTCACTGAGAGGCCCTGACAAAGCAATGGAATAACTTGGACCAATGGGAAAGCACCACTGGTCCAAGCCATACAAACAACCCAGGAAGCTCCCCCTGCTCCCTCTAGTGGTGGATACAGAGTATGACAAGCCAGGCAGCTCCCTCTGCTCCCTCTAGTGGCAGATACAGGCCAGGCAGTTCCTTCTAGTGGCGTATACAGAGTATGACAGGTCCAAGCAGATCCCTCTAATGGCTTATATAGAGTATGACAGGCCCAGGCAGCTCCCTCCAGTGGCGGATACAGAGTACGACAGGCCCAGACAGCTCCCTATGCTTCCTCTAGTGGCGGATACAGAGTATGACAGGCCAGGCAGCTCCCTCGAGTAGCGTATACAGAGTATGACAGGTCCAGGCAGATCCCTCTAATGGCTTATATAGAGTATGACAGCCCCAGGCAGCTCCCTCTAGTGGCGGATACAGAGTATGACAGGCACAGACAGCTCCCTATGCTCCCTCTTGTGGTGGATACAGAGTATGACAGGCCCAGACAGCTCCCTCCAGGGGTGGCACTGCCCGAGGGCCCGCGTGTTGGTAGGAGCCCGGTTTGGCCAGGCACAGTGGGGCCCTGTCAGCTTCACTCAGCTCTGGGAACAGGCAGTCTGCAGCCATGTGTGTTCCAGCGGTGCACTCTCTCTAACTGCCGTGGCAGCGCTACAGCGTGCCTGCCCTGCATTCTGTGCCTGCTCATACACCCCAGTGCTTCCTGTGAGTTATATTGATGTGGATTCTGTGCCTGCTCATACACCCCTGATTTTACTGTTAGTTATATTGCTATGGATTCTGTGCCTGCTCATACACCCCAGTGCTTCCTGTGAGTTACATTACTGTGGATTCTGTGCCTGCTCATACACCCCAGTGTTTACTATGAGTTTCATTGCTGTGGAGCTCTGTGATACGCTCATACACACTGCACATTAATGTGAGTTTTATTGCTGTGGAGCTCTGTGATACGCTCATAAACACTGCACATTAATGTGAGTTTTATTGCTGTGGAGCTCTGTGATACGCTCATAAACACTGCAGGTTACTGAGTTTTATTGCTGTGGAGCTCTGTGATACACTCATACACACTGCACATTAATGTGAGTTTTATTGCTGTGGAGCTCTGTGATACGCTCATACACACTGCACATTAATGTGAGTTTTATTGCTGTGGAGCTCTGTGATAGTTACATAGTTACATAGTTATATAGGCTGAAAAAAGACATGCGTCCATCGGGTTCAGCCTCTCCCACATAACCTACTGCTGTTGATCCAAAAGAAGGCAAAAAACCCAGTCTGAATGCTTGCCAATATGCAACATACTGGGAAAAAATTCCTTCTTGACCCCAGAATGGCAGTCAGATTTCTCCTTGGATCAAGAAGCTTTTACCACATATTAAATATTATAACCCTTAATATTCTGTGTCTGCAGGAAGTCATCCAGTCGTTTTTTAAAAGTCTGTACAGACTCTGACCCAACCACCTCAACAGGCAGAGAATTCCACAGCTTTATTGTTCTCACCGTAAAATAACCCTTCCTATGCTTTAAGCTAAATTTTATTTCTTCCAGTCTAAATGGATGACCCCTTGTCCTATGTATAGTCCTGTTAATGAATAGGTTATCAGACAATGGTTGATAATGGCCCCGTATATATTTATATAAGGTTATCAGATCCCCTCTAAGGCGCCTTTTCTCTAAACTAAACAGGTTTAAGCTTGTTAGTCTTTCCTCATAACTTAACCCTTCCATCCCCCTTATTAATTTAGTTGCCCGTCTCTGCACTTTTTCTAGCGATATAATATCTTTTTTTAAGACAGGTGCCCAAAATTGCACGGCATATTCAAGGTGCGGCCTGACCATTGATTTATACAGAGGCAAAATTATGTTTTCATCCCGTGAGTGAACTCCCCTTTTAATGCATGCCAATACTTTGCTGGCCTTGGCGGCTGCTGTTTGACATTGCACATTGTTACTTAGTTTGAGTCTATGATTATTCCAAATCCTTCTCCTGCTTGGATTTCCTAACTCCGTACCATTTAGGGTATAAATTACTTGCGTGTTCTTCAATCCAAAGTGCATAACTTTACATTTATCTAGATTAAATTTCATCTGCCATTTAAGTGCCCAGTCCCCAATCTATCTAAATCCCTCTGCAGCGAAGTAACATCCTGCTCACATTGTATTACTTTTCCTAGCTTTGTGTCATCTGCAAACACTGATACATGACTTTCAATGCCTATCTCAAGGTCATTTATAAATAAATTGAATAGTATTGGTCCTATAACAGACCCTGAGGGACACCACTTACCACTGGTGTCCATCTTGAAAATGTACCATTTATGACCACTCTCTGTACCCTATCTTTTAGCAGTTTTCTATCCAAGAACAAGTATTTTCATCTAGACCATTTTTTCTTAATTTAAATAGTAACCTTTTGTGTGGAACTGTGTCGAAAGCTTTGGCAAAATCTAAGTAAATCACATCCACTGCGACCCCCTGATCTATACTTCTACTTACTTCCTCATAGAACGTAATTAGGTTAGTCTGACATGATCTGTGTTTCATGAAACCATGCTGATTTTTGCCAATTACATTATACCTCCCAATAAATTCCTGAATATTATCCCTTAGTAACCCCTCAAATACTTTCCCAGCCACAGATGTTAAGCTCACAGGTCTATAATTCCCAGGCACAAATTTTAAACCTTTCTTAAATATAGGGACCACGTCAGCTTTTCTCATAAACACTGCAGGTTACTGAGTTTTATTGCTGTGGAGCTCTGTGAAACACTCATACACACTGCACATTAATGTGAGTTTTATTGCTGTGGAGCTCTGTGATACGCTCATAAACACTGCAGGTTACTGAGTTTTATTGCTGTGGAGCTGTCACAATACAGATGGCAGGGTTGCGGGTCGAGTCCACTATGCAATGAAATAAGTATATACAAGTATGAAATAAACAAAAAGGATATTTATTCAACACCTCTCCCTCTTCCTGTCCTCCAATTCCCTACTTGACCCCCTGCAATCTGGCTTCCGTCCCCTACACTCAACTGAAACTGCCCTCACCAAAGTCACCAACGACCTCCTAACTGCTAAAAAACACCGCCACTATTCTATTCTCATCCTGCTTGACCTCTCGGCTGCTTTTGACACTGTTGACCACCCCCTCCTTCTACAGACCCTCAACTCTCTGGGTCTCGGTGACACTGCACTTGCTTGGGTTGACTCCTATTTATCCAACAGGTCCTCCTGTGTGTCCTTTGCTGGTAACTCCTCCTCTTCATTGCCTCTATCTGTTGGTGTACCTCAAGGCTCTGTCCTTGGTCCTCTGCTCTTTTCCATCTACACTTCCTCCCTGGGCAAAATCATCAACAGCTTTGGCTTTAATTACCACCTCTACGCTGATGACACTCAGATCTACCTCTCTACCCCTGATCTCTCTCCCCCTGTCCTTTCAAAAGTCAGTGACTATTTATCTGGCATCTCCTCCTGGATGGCCTCCCACCACCTAAAGATCAACATGTCAAAGACTGAACTCCTACTTATTACTCCCTCCAATGCCTCCCCACCTCCTGACTTCTCTATCACGGTGGAGGGTATCACCATCTCCCCATCAAACCAAGTTCGCTGTCTTGGAGTTACACTTGACTCTGCTCTTTCCTTCATCCCCCACATCCAGTCTCTTTCCTCCTCCTGCCGATACCAACTGCGTAATATTTCCAGAATTCGGCCATTTCTTACCGCTGTCACCACAAAACAACTCATACACGCCCTGGTAATCTCCCGACTCGACTATTGCAATAATCTCTTATCTGGCCTCCCTCTGTCCCGCCTCTCCCCCCTACAATCCATCCTGAACGCCTCCGCCAGGCTAATTCACCTCACCCGCCGCTCTGTCTCTGCCGCTCCCCTCTGCGAGTCCCTTCACTGGCTCCCCATCCACTGCAGAATTAAGTTCAAAATCCTTATCCTTACCTACAAAACCCTCACTAACTCAGCTCCCCACTACCTGTCCTCACTAATCACCAGATACACCCCAGCCCGCTCCCTAAGGTCAAACAGTGACCTGCGCCTAGCTTCTCCCCGCATCACCTCTTCCCATGATAGACTGCAGGATTTCTCACGCGCAGCCCCCACTCTCTGGAACGCTCTCCCTCGTACTGTCAGACTTTCCCCTAACTTCTCTTCCTTCAAACGCTCCCTGAAAACATTCCTATTTAGGGAAGCCTACCACCCAACTCACTGACGCAACCATCAATCACTCTCACCTTACAGTCCTCTCCTCCTGTTTCCAACCCCAACCCTTCTAGATTGTGAGTTCCTACGGGAATAGGGCCCTCATCTCCTCCTGTACTGTTTGTCAAATGTTGTTCAATGTATTGTAACCCTGTCTATACTGTGCTTATTGTACAGCGCTGCGGAATATGCTGGCGCTTTATAAATAAAGAATAATAATAATAATAACACAAGAATACTAAGAATGAAGCAAATCATTCAGATCATAAGAAAAACAAGGAGAACAATAAACCAGGTATAACTAAGGAGACTGGACCAGGGAATAACTGAACAGATACTGAATAACAGAATCACAGGACCAGGGAATAACTGAACGGATACTGAATAACAGAATCACAGGACCAGGGAATAACTGAACAGATACTGAATAACAGAATCACAGGACCAGGGAATAACTGAACAGATACTGAATAACAGAATCACAGGACCAGGGAATAACTGAACAGATACTGAATAACAGAATCACAGGACCAGGGAATAACTGAACAGATACTGAATAACAGAATCACAGGACCAGGGAATCAGATAAGAAAACAACAATACAAAAGATATAGGAAAAAGATTAAACAGAAGAGAAAAGGAAAAAAGTCTTTTAAATAAACGCAGGGGTTTCCACAGCAGAATTTCAGAAGGAGCAGGCAAAGGCGTAGCCAGTTATGTAAGCAGAGGGTTCAGCAACAGATTGTTCAGATATAGAGTTTGTCAAAAGAGTAGTCTAAGACAAAGCAGGGGTTCGGCAACGGAATATCAACAGAGGGGTTCAGGAACAGATAGGGAAACAGAGGAGGCTATTGCAGGCTTTAGGGACAGACAGGTAAGCAATGCAAAAGCAAAGCATTGTGGGGGCTTTGCTGTTTTATGGAGAGATGCAGGCTTGATGATAAAGTGCACCTGCATCTCTTGCAGGCTGGACAAGAAAATTAAAGTTCTGAAGGGGTGGATTCATGGAGACAAGAATGAACTACCGCCGGGTTTGTTCCTCCTGGAGCGCCGGCACAATTCACAGTTTAGTGAATCGGCCCCACGCGTATATTGCTGACGGTCAGACGTCTGTTACAGAGACACAATGCTGTATCATCACCGCTGCGGTGACACATCATTCTGCTCTGAGCTGGCACAGCACAGTCCTTGTGACCAGCACATCTTGTGTTCCTGTCATTAGTCAGCAGCTGTTTTTTTTGGGTTCCTTGTTTAAGTTCCGCGGAATTCTGCACGCTCTTTGTAACAATTTCCAGCTCACATTTCCTGGCATCGCGTTACAGAAAGGATTTAGCAACTCGTATATCTCTTGAGGCTGCACCTAGTGCCGGACTGAGACTCTGCTTCCACACCTTTAGGCTGGGTTCACACCTAAGCGTTTTTTGGCGCGTAATCCGTGCGTTTTTTGACACGCGTATCACGCAAACGTGAAAAATGCACGAACGCGCATTGCAGCGCACTCACTCTGCAGTCTATGGCTGCGAACGGGCTGCAATATGCCCCAAACAAGCTCCTGTACTTCTTTGGGCGTAGGACGTTTTACAGCGCGTTCATGCGCACTGTAAAACGCCCAGGTGTGAATGAGCACCATAGGAAATCATGGGATTTCCGTGTTTAGGCCTTTTACAGCGCACAGGAACGCACTGTAAAACGCCCAGGTGTGAACGGGGCCTTAAATGTCACTTATTGTGACGTATTTAAAATAATAAAAATAAAGGCCCTATTCCATATTTGTCGATACGATAACTACAAGAGACGCTACACATAACTTAAATGTTATCGAGGGAAACTGCTTTTCCACTCTTGCCGCAAACTGTGCTTGCGGCTCGAATGTAGTGTTTCCCTGCTTTAGGTACTGTACATTAACACCTCCTATACGTATACTATACTATATATATTATGCTTATACTATACTATAGAGGATATTCAGAGAGAGACGATCTGGCCCCAAAATGTCACCAAACAGCGAATTTCCCCGTACGGAGTTGTTCTATATATGGGAGGGGTTGTATTTATGTGTGGGGCTGTTATATAAGAGGAGGGATTGTATATATTGGTGGGACTGTTATGTAACAGGGTTGTATATAAGGGTGTAGGGTGTATACAGTATAAGGTTGGGGTGTTATATAAGGGGAGGGGGCTGTGAAAAAGGGAGGGTATATATATATGTACACACACATTTATATATGGCTTTATATAGAGTGAGGGTTCTTATATGGGAGGGGGTGTTATGTATTTGGCTGTATATAGGGTTTTGTATAAGGTGGAGGTGTATATAAGTATATAGGGCGTATATATGGGTGGGGGTTAGACATGTGCTTTTCATTTCATTCTGAAACACAATTGGGACGAAATTGACCAAATTGGTATTTCGGAACCTCTTCCAAAATTAGAATCGGATCCGTCCGAAACGAAACGAAAACGGATTCCATTTTTTATGAATTCATTCATTGTATTTTGCAGTGTACTCCGAAATTGTTCAGCAATTTCACCCAAAAAATGCCTAAAAAATAGTAAAAGATATATAAATAAAGAGACTTTTTGCTGCAAGTGAAAAAAATATATGACCGAATAAATATTTAATAAAAATTGGGATTTTTTTTTTTTACATTGAAATCTATAGGATTCACCTGACTAACCTGTCCAATGAAACCACCGAAAATCAGGGTTAGAAATTAGGATGAGAATTTTATATAAGGGTGGGGTGTGTATCGGGAGGGGTTTATATAAGGAGAGGGGTTGTATATAAGGGTGGGGTGTGCATAGAGGAGGGGTTGTGTGTGTATATATACTGTATGTATGTACAGTTTATAGGTGTGCAGGGCTTTTTTTCAGGGGGTACTCGGGGGTACACAGTACAGGCACCTCACCACTCAGTACCGACACCTCACCAATCAGTACCGGCACCTCACCACCAGCCAGAACTAACAGGAGAGAGCATGATGCTCCTCCCTTCTCCTGCAGTGGCAGGCAGAGAATCGGAAGTGCTCGGCAGCTCATGTTGCTCCTGAATGCTTCCGATACACACTGCTCATTACTGTGAGTTTTATTGCTGTGGAGCTCATAGACACTGCTCATTACTGTGAGTTTCATTGCTGTGGAGCTCATACACACTGCTCATTACTGTGAGTTTCATTGCTGTGGAGCTCATACACACTGCTCATTACTGTGAGTTTCATTGCTGTGGAGCTCATACACACTGCACATTACTGTGAGTTTCATTGCTGTGGAGCTCATACACACTGCTCATTACTGTCAGTGTCATTGCTGTGGAGCTCATACAGTCAGGTCCAGAAATATTGGGACATTGGACACAATTCTAACATCTTGGCTCTATACACCACCACAATGGAGTCGGAATGAAACAAACACAATGTGCTTTAACTGCAGACTGTCAGCTTTAATTTGAGGGTATGTACATCCAACTCAGGTGAACGGTGTAGGACTTACAGCAGTTTGCAGATGTGCCTCCCACTTGTTAAGGGACCAAAGGTAATGGGACAGAATAATAATCATAAATCAAACTTTCCCTTCTTAATACTTGGTTGCAAATCCTTTGCAGTCAATCACAGCCTGAAGTCTGGAACGCAAAGACATCACCAGATGCTGGGTTTCATCCCTGGTGATGCTCTGCCAGGCCTCTACTGCAACTGTCTCCAGTTCCTGGTTGTTCTTGGGGCATTTTCCCTTCAGTTTTGTCTTCAGCAAGTGAAATGCATGCTCAATGGGATTCAGGTCAGGTGATTGACTTGGCCATTGCATAACATTCCACTTCTGTCCCTTCAAAAACTCTCTGGTTGCTTTTGCAGTATGCTTTGGGTCATTGTCCATCTGCACTGTGAAGCGCCGTCCAATGAGTTCTGCAGCATTTGGCTGAATGTGAGCAGATAATATTGCCCGAAACACTTCAGAATTCATCCTGCTGCTTTTGTCAGCAGTCACATCATCAATAAATACAAGAGAACCAGTTCCATTGGCAGCCATACATGCCCACGCCATGACACTACCACCACCATGCTTCACTGATGAGGTGGTATGCTTAGGATCATGAGCAGTTCCTTTCCTTCTCCATACTCTTCCCTTCCCATCACTCTGGTTCAAGTTGATCTTGGTCTCATCTGTCCATAGGATCTTTTTCCAGAACTGTGAAGGCTTTGCTAGGTGTTGTTTGGCAAACTCTAATCTGGCCTTCCTGTTTTTGAGGCTCACCAATGGTTTACATCTTGTGGTGAACCCTATGTATTTACTCTGGTGAAGTCTTCTCTTGATTGTTGACTTTGACACACATACACCTACCTCCTGGAGAGTGTTCTTGATCTGGCCAACTGTTGTGAAGGGTGTTTTCTTCACCAGGGAAAGAATTCTTCAGTCATCCACCACAGTTGTTTTCCGTGGTCTCCCAGGTCTTTTGGTGTTGCTGAGCTCACCGGTGCATTCCTTCTTTTTGAGAATGTTCCAAACAGTTGTTTTGGCCACGCCTAATGTTCTTGCTATCTCTCTTGTTTATTCAGCCTAATGATGGCTTGCTTCACTGATAGTGACAGCTCTTTGGATCTCATCTTGAGAGTTGACAGCAACAGATTCCAAATGCAAATAGCACACTTGAAATGAACTCTGGGCCTTTTATCTGCACATTGTAATTGGGGTAATGAGGGAATATCACACACCTGGCCATGGAACAGCTAAGAAGCCAATTGTCCCATTACCTTTGGTCCCTTAACAAGTGGGAGGCACATCTGCAAACTGCTGTAAGTCCTACACCGTTCACCTGAGTTGGATGTACATACCCTCAAATTAAAGCTGACAGTCTGCAGTTAAAACACATTGTGTTTGTTTCATTTCAACTCCATTGTGTTGGTGTATAGAGCCAAAGATGTTAGAATTGTGTCAATGTCCCAATATTTCTGGATCTGACTGTACACACTGCGCATACTGTGAGTGTCATTCAGGGGCGGATCCAGGGGGGGGCAACGGGGCAATTGCCCCCCCCCCCGAGATTTGAGCCGGGGACCCAGATGCCGGGCAGCGCGGGAGTGCCTGCCCGGTCTTGAAGAGTCCGTCCTGTTGAGTGATGCGGCTGCGTGCAGGCGCCGGCGGTCACGTGGTCCGGCTAATCAGGTGGTACTGAGTCTCTGTACCACCTGACTGGCCGGACCGCGTGACCTGCGCACGCACGCCACGCAGCCGCATCACTCAACAGGACGGACTCTTCAGGACCGGGCAGGCACTCCCGCGCTGCCCGGCATCTGGGTCCCCGGCTCAGAGTCAACCCCTGCCGGAGCTGGAGGCCTGGAGCAATATCCAGGTGAGAGCTGGGCAAATCCATGTGTAAGCTGGGGGCAAATCCATGAGCTGGGCAAATCCATGAGCTGGGGGCAAATCCATGAGCTGGGCAAATCCATGAGCTGGGGGCAAATCCATGAGCTGGGCAAATCCATGAGCTGGGCAAATCCATGAGCTGGGGGCAAATCCATGAGCTGGGCAAATCCATGACATGGGGGCAAATCCATGAGCTGGGCAAATCCATGACCTGGGGGCAAATCCATGACCTGGGGGCAAATCCATGAGCTGGGCAAATCCATGACCTGGGGGCAAATCCATGACCTGGGGGCAAATCCATGAGCTGGGCAAATCCATGACCTGGGGGCAAATCCATGACCTGGGGGCAAATCCATGAGCTGGGCAAATCCATGAGCTGGGGGCAAATCCATGAGCTGGGGGCAAATCCATGAGCTGGGCAAATCCATGACCTGGGGGCAAATCCATGAGCTGGGCAAATCCATGACCTGGGGGCAAATCCATGAGCTGGGGGCAAATCCATGTGTGAGCTGGGGGCTCTCTGCTCCTCTAGATTGTAAAATCCGGGGTGCCCTCTGCTCCTCTAGATTGTAAGCTCCTGGGTGCCCTCTGCTCCTCTAGATTGTAAGCTCCTGGGTGCCCTCTGCTCTTCTAGATTGTAAGCTCCTGTGAGCCGGGCCCTCTGCTCCTCTAGATTGTAAACTCCTGTGAGCCGGGCCCTCTGTAAATTCTCGTGAGTCGGGCTCTCTGCTAAAACACCTTATTTTCTGTAAGTGCCCCTCCCGAGACTAGTCTCTGGCTCCGCCCCTGGTGTCATTGCTGTGAAACTCATGCACACTGCGCATTACTGTGAGTTTTATTGCTGTGGAGCTCATACATACTCAGCAAAACTGTGAGTTTCATTGCTGTGGAGCTCATACACACTGCACATTACTGTGAGTGTCATTGCTGTGGAGATCATACACACTGCGCATTACTGTGAGTTTCATTGCTGTGGAGCTCATACATACTCAGCAAAACTGTGAGTTTCATTGCTGTGGAGCTCATACACACTGCACATTACTGTGAGTGTCATTGCTGTGGAGATCATACACACTGCGCATTACTGTGAGTTTCATTGCTGTGGAGCTCATACACACTGCTCATTACTGTGAGTTTCATTGCTGTGGAGCTCATACACACTGCTCATTACTGTGAGTTTCATTGCTGTGGAGCTCATACACACTGCGCATTACTGTGAGTTTCATTGCTGTGGAGCTCATACACACTGCTCATTACTGTCAGTGTCATTGCTGTGGAGCTCATACACACTGCGCATTACTGTGAGTGTCATTGCTGTGGAGCTCATACACACTGCGCATTACTGTGAGTGTCATTGCTGTGGAGCTCATACACACTGCGCATTACTGTCAGTGTCATTGCTGTGGAGCTCATACACACTGTGCATTACTGTCAGTGTCATTGCTGTGGAGCTCATACACACTGCACATTACTGTGAGTTTTATTGCTGTGGAGCTCATACATACTCTCAGCAAAACTGTGAGTTTCATTGCTGTGGTGCTCACAAATGCTAGGGGATTATCCACTCAGTGCCATCATTGCAAAAAACAAAAAACAAAACAGCTAACAGCTCTGCAATACAGATTTTTCTTGCAACAGATGCACTTATTGGATAACCCCCATAGGGTTACAACAATAGCTGTAGTTCATTTAAAGGAACACAGTATTAAAAAATATGGTTCCCTTTTATAAGTGAACTACAACTATTGTTTATGAGGACATGAAAATAGTCATAATAATCAGTTTTTCCCCGGGTGTGAGAGTACCCCCACCTATTTTTCCAGTAAAAGGGTTGTTGTATATAAGGATAGACGGTGTATATAAGGGTGGGGGTGTTATATAAGGTCGGGAGGGGGAGGGTGTGTACATACTTACAAGGGTTGTGTTGGAGGACAAAAAAGTGAGATAAATAGCCTCCACGCAATAACCAATAAGGTTTATTATTGCAGAGGCCATTTGCACATCACAGCAATTCAAAGAATTGCATCCCAGAGCTCCTGTGCTACATTCCCCATATGCAGCAAGGAACTCTGGGTAAGACATGCAAATGACCTCTGCCTCACTTTTTTGCATGCTGGGTCTGTTTTCACACAGAGCCCTTAAATCAATGCCATGTCATACTAGATGACTTTATTTTAGCAAAGATAAGGTTTATATACAGTATATATATTTTAAGTATGTTCCAGGATCCCCACACTCGCTGGTTTATATATGTCAAAGAGCATGAGGGGTTAATGTGGCAGAGAGCATGGGGTATGAAGGGGTAATGTGGCAGACAGCATGGTGGTGTGAGGGGTTAATATGGCAGAGAGCATGTTGGTGTGGGAGGGGTTAATGTAGCGTTATTATTGGGGTTATTCACAAAGCACCAGAATTTCAGTGATTCTATTTCACCGACACTTCCAGGGTTATTCAAAGAGAATCGAAAAGTCACCGCACGTTCGGTGACTTTTCGTTCTCTTCAATTCGGTGCGATTTGGCGATCCCATTTCGGCGACCCTGCGGTGTATTCAGCAAGCACCACAGAGCCGTCGTAATGCAGGGAAAAGCCGCCGCAAACCCGACGAACGCTCACGGCAAAACCAGGCGAACGATCACCGAAACCCGTAAAAACATCTGGATTAACCTGACGAACACGTCGGAGAAACCCGCGCAGCCGCCGATCACAGCGCAGAGCAGCCGCCGGAAAAACCCGAAACCGCAGACGAATGGAGTGAAAAAAAAAAACACTACGCTTGAATGTTTGAAAAGTGAAACGCTGTTTGCAAAGAAACTACTGAACGAAAATGTCTGATATTTACATATAAGATCCAATGAATGATAATTAAAAGGGCTGTTACAGAAAAAAGAAAAAACGATTTAAAAAAACAAATGGAAAAAAAATCTATAAAGAGACTTTTTACTGCAGAATGTTATAATCAACGGTTTATTAGATATTTAATTAAAACGGGAATATTTTTAACATGGAAGCCTATGGGATTCTCCTGAATAAATCTGCCAAATGAAGCCACCGAACAGCAGGGCATTTTGGAAACTTTTCACTGCTGTTTTGTGTTCTCTGAATAGACAAAGCATTGCTTCTCTATGGGGATTTGGGGATTTCACTGCCCTCGAACAGGCACCGTATGTGCAGGCAATTCGCCAGGATTTGCAGTGGAGCACTATCATGCCACCCATAATTTCAATCCCCTTAGTCAAAAATATTTAGGGAAAGATACAACAATAAAATACACCGGACTCCTCATCGTAACATTGTAATTAATCAGGCCGTATCATCCATGTGGTATTCTAATGTATCAACTCCTTGGACACTGATCTTGTAAAACGCTGCGGAATATGTGGCACTATTTACAGTATATAAAGGATAATAATTGTAACACATTCTACTTTATTTACCCAACAGAGGGTTGTGGTAAATGGAGTTTATTCGGCGCCAGGTCTTGTTACCAGTGGGGTACCTCAGGGGTCAGTACTTGGACCCATTCTGTTTAATATTTTTATTAGTGATATTGCAGAAGGTATTAATGGAAAAGTATGTCATTTTGCTGATGACACAAAGATTTGCAACAGGGTTGACGTTCCTGGAGGGATCAGCCAAATGACAAATGATTTAGGTAAACTAAAAAAATGGTCGGAGTTGTGGCAATTGAGTTTTAATGGATAAGTGCAAGATAATGCACCTGGGACTAAAAACCCAAGGGCTGAATATAGAATATTTGATACATCTGAGGGTTGGGATTTAGGGGTCATTATTTCAGAGGATCTAAGGGTAAGTAGTCAATGTAATAGAGCAGCAGGAAATGCTGGCAGAATGCTTGGTTGTGTAGGGAGAGGTATTAGCAGTAGGAAAAGGGAAGTGCTCATGCCACTGTACAGAGCACTGGTGAGACCTCACTTGGAATATTGTGTGCAGTACTGGAGACCTTATCTCCAGAAGGATATAGATACCTTAGAGCGGGGATGTCCAAACTCTAGGCACCCAGATGTTCCTGAACCACAACTCCCAGAAATCTCTGACTGCATTACATGGATGGAGAAGCATGGGAGTTGTAGTTCATGGACATCTGTGGGGGTGGAGTTTGGACATCCCTACCTTAGAGAGAGTTCAGAGAAGGGCTACTAAAATGGTGTACGGCTTGAAGGAGGAAAGTTACCAGGAAAGACTTAATGATCTTAACATGTACAGCTTGGAAAAAAGACGAGACAGAGGAGATATGATAGAAACATTTAAATACGTAAAGGGAATCCACAAGGTAGAGGAAGGAGTATATTTAAAGGAAACAAAGTAGCAAAACAAGAGGACATAGTCTTAGATTAGAGGGGCAAAGGTTTAAGGCTAGGGTCAGACTAACGATTTTCGCGTTGTCTGTGAAAAGTGCGTTCGAAACGAATGGACGCATTTTTTCACGGAGTACGCGATAGCGGTCATACGATGCCCTTTTCGTCCGTGATTTTGTACGGATCATCAATAAAACACTTTTTGTGTCTGGACGTTATGTTGGCCGGACATTAGCAGCGTCTGACGTCTCCCAATCACGCACACACGCCTCTAGCGGACGCAGCGCACTCTGTACGTCCGTACTAGAGGTTTGACGTTCTAGAAAAAATGCGTTCGTTTGCCACTTGCGTTGCGGCGGCCGAACTTTCGTGCGGCCGTACTTCGTGTGTTCCCCGGAATTGGACGTCATTTGCTGCTAGCACGGCCGTGATTTCGTGCGTCTAAACGCACGTTAATACTACTGCGTTAGTCTGACCCTAGCCTAAAGTAACATCAGTTTGTATTATTTTACTGAGAGGGTGGTGGATACATGGAACAGCCTTCCAGTAGAAGTGGTAGAAACTAAACCAGTGATTGAGTTTAAGCTGGCATTAGGGTTGCCACCTTTCCTTCAAGCCAAACCCGAACACTCTAGTGTTGGGTTCGGGCGGCCATTTTCTTTGTAGCGTATACATTATGGCACGTGGTATGTATGGCAGACTGGTATTATGCACATAGGGTGAAACCCCTTTACACCTGAGTGTTTAAGCACTGCCAATTTTACACTCACAGATGGTGTTTTCAAACAGGCATATAGGTATTCTGTATAGGATCCAATTTCTTTCTTTTAGCAATTTTCTCGTTTTCATAACCAATTAGTCATGTTAAAGAAAGGGAGAAAGAGAATGGTGTGCAATAGTGAAGGACCACAAATAAAATGGTTCAATTAAATCGATCCTCATTTATTGCACGTACTTCTTAATAAGTTAAAATATGCATATAAAAAATCACCCAATCCCAGGGATACGTCTCGGGTCCAAGCCCTGAATTCCACGATTCCTGGGGATCTGCCACTCGACGCGTTTCGTCCTCTCGACTTCCTCAGGAGTGGCGTCCATCTCGTAGATCAGCAGTTATATAGTGTCCGTTTAAAGAAGGGATTCGGAACAGCTGTCCCGACAGGCGCATCCCAATTTCCGGCATCCAGGTTGTTACCATGGCACCGTCCATCCGATACGTCATGTCCGCTCAGTCGTTCCCCCAACATCCGGTTTTATTCCCAAGGCATTTTTTCCGATATGTCATATCCGCCCGGTGGTATTTCCGGAAAGTATCCCATCCGCGTCCAAATGGATCTCCATAGTTACCGCTGTTTCCTCTTTTTCAACAATATAAATGGAGGCCCCTTTGTCCACCGAATTCTTCTCTCCGTTATAAGATCCGGAACTTGCGGATTTTTTCCAAATTGGCCCACAATGTTGCCACCTGTAAACGATTTCTTTTATTGAGCAAATAGGACCTTCCATTTCATCTAGGCATGTATCCTTCCACCGGCAGTCTCTGAAAAAAACCCAATAATTTCTCCTGAACATAAATCCATTATCACCTTATTTGAAATATCACAGCAGTAGGGAAAAAAACTATGATATTAATATTCAATTTAAAAAACACACCAAGTCCAAATCGTTATTCAACCCTCGTGGTTGTAGTGTTTTTAAACGGTGTATCCAGTAAGTTTCCCTTCTAGACAATTTTTTAACCCTATCCCCTCCTCTCCAATCTGCTTCAATATACTCGATACCTAAAAATTCCAGTTTTTTTATATCATATCGTTGGCAATTATTACAATGTACCGGTATAGAATGGGTCACCATATTTCTCCGTATGTTGCCCATATGTTCCAGAATTCTACATTTAAGTTTTCTTGTGGTGCGTCCCACATATTGCAGTCCACAACCACACTGGATTAAATAGATTACGAAATGTGTTGAGCATGTGATATTTCCTTTAATTTTGAACACTTCACCCGTCGCCTTGCTGATAAATCGATCAGTATTCCTTGGCAAGAAACGGCATGCCTTACATGACCCACATTTTCTAAACCCGGAATGGCCTATACCAGCCATCAGTGGAGGATTGGGAATACTAGGGGCTAGGACACTCTTTAAATTCCTAGCTCTCCTAATAGATCATAGTGGGATTTGGTGGAAGTTCAGTACCCAATATGGGATCCCTAGACAGTATCGGCCAATGTTTCTTCACTATATTCTCTATTGATCTAAACTGCGTATTAAAATCCGTCACGAAAGCATACCTATATCTCGTGTCCCGTGTTGGATCCTTTAATCTTTTTGTTAATAGCTGTTTTCTATTAATTTTCCTTATTTGCCTAATTTCCTTATCAATTTCTAATTCACTGTACTGTTTAGCCAATAACTTTTCGGCCAATTACTCAGGCGAATTATATTAAGGAAAAGTTATTGGCTAAACAGTACAGTGAATTAGAAATTGATAAGGAAATTAGGCAAATAAGGAAAATTAATAGAAAACAGCTATTAACAAAAAGATTAAAGGATCCAACACGGGACACGAGATATAGGTATGCTTTCGTGACGGATTTTAATACGCAGTTTAGATCAATAGAGAATATAGTGAAGAAACATTGGCCGATACTGTCTAGGGATCCCATATTGGGTACTGAACTTCCACCAAATCCCACTATGATCTATAGGAGAGCTAGGAATTTAAAGAGTGTCCTAGCCCCTAGTATTCCCAATCCTCCACTGATGGCTGGTATAGGCCATTCCGGGTTTAGAAAATGTGGGTCATGTAAGGCATGCCATTTCTTGCCAAGGAATACTGATCGATTTATCAGCAAGGCGACGGGTGAAGTGTTCAAAATTAAAGGAAATATCACATGCTCAACACATTTCGTAATCTATTTAATCCAGTGTGGTTGTGGACTGCAATATGTGGGACGCACCACAAGAAAACTTAAATGTAGAATTCTGGAACATATGGGCAACATACGGAGAAATATGGTGACCCATTCTATACCGGTACATTGTAATAATTGCCAACGATATGATATAAAAAAACTGGAATTTTTAGGTATCGAGTATATTGAAGCAGATTGGAGAGGAGGGGATAGGGTTAAAAAATTGTCTAGAAGGGAAACTTACTGGATACACCGTTTAAAAACACTACAACCACGAGGTTGAATAACGATTTGGACTTGGTGTGTTTTTTAAATTGAATATTAATATCATAGTTTTTTTTCCTACTGCTGTGATATTTCAAATAAGGTGATAATGGATTTAATGTTCAGGAGAAATTATTGGGTTTTTTTCAGAGACTGCCGGTGGAAGGATACATGCCTAGATGAAATGGAAGGTCCTATTTGCTCAATAAAAGAAATCGTTTACAGGTGGCAACATTGTGGGCCAATTTGGAAAAATCCGCAAGTTCCGGATCTTATAACGGAGAGAAGAATTCGGTGGACAAAGGGGCCTCCATTTATATTGTTGAAAAAGAGGAAACAGCGGTAACTATGGAGATCCATTTGGACGCGGATGGGATACTTTCCGGAAATACCACCGGGCGGATATGACATATCGGAAAAAATGCCTTGGGAATAAAACCGGATGTTGGGGGAACGACTGAGCGGACATGACGTATCGGATGGACGGTGCCATGGTAACAAACCTGGATGCCGGAAATTGGGATGCGCCTGTCGGGACAGCTGTTCCGAATCCCTTCTTTAAACGGACACTATATAACTGCTGATCTACGAGATGGACGCCACTCCTGAGGAAGTCGAGAGGACGAAACGCGTCGAGTGGCAGATCCCCAGGAATCGTGGAATTCAGGGCTTGGACCCGAGACGTATCCCTGGGATTGGGTGATTTTTTATATGCATATTTTAACTTATTAAGAAGTACGTGCAATAAATGAGGATCGATTTTATTGAACCATTTTATTTGTGGTCCTTCACTATTGCACACCATTCTCTTCTCCCTTTCTTTAACATGACTAATTGGTTATGAAAACGAGAAAATTGCTAAAAGAAAGAAATTGGATCCTATACAGAATACCTATATGCCTGTTTGAAAACACCATCTGTGAGTGTAAAATTGGCAGTGCTTAAACACTCAGGTGTAAAGGGGTTTCACCCTATGTGCGTTTATCTACCTATATTGCAGATATCCCCCTTCTTTTTTCGCTTTTTCTGAAGACTGGTATTATGGCACACTGATATTATGGTTGGAAGACTGGAATTATGCATTGCACACTGGTATGGCAGACTGGTATTATGCATGGCAGACTGGTATTATGGCTGGCACACTAGTATTATGCATGGCACAGTGGTATGTATGGTAGACTGGTATTATGGCTGGCACATAGGTAATAAATGTGGCAGACCGGTATTATGGCTGGCACATAGGTAATACGCATGGCAGACCGGTATGGCTGGCACATAGGTAATAAGCATGGCAGACTGGTATTATGGCTGGCACATACGTATGACACATGGCAGACTGGTATTATGGCTGGCACATAGGTAATAAGCATGGCAGACTGGTATTGTGGCTGGCACACAGGTATTACACATGGCAGACTGGTGGTAATATGGCTGACGCTGCGGCTGCGCTCACTCACACAGAGTTTCTGTTGCTGGTCTCGGATTCGGTGGTGGAGACTAGTCTGGACGGGACAGGCAGGCAGCACCGTCATGATTTGAAGACGGTACCAGTTCCAGTGAAGCACGGGTGGCACACACACCTCTCTCTCACTCTCGTCGGGACTGACTGGAGCGAGATTGTCACGTGAGCTGCTGCGCCTGCGCATCACTGACAGTGGGCGGTGCGGTCTCGGCTGAATAGAGGAAGAGAGGATCGCAGCGATGGGGGCGCGCATAAATGTAAGTACGGGGCAGAGGTGCCGGTACCGGCTCGGAGTCATGTGTCCGGGTGGCAGAGGGTGTCAAACCCAGACACATGACCCCCAAACCAGACAGTCCGGGTCAAAACCGGACAGGTGGGAACCCTAGCTGGCATGGGATAGGCATAAGGCTTTCCTAAATAAAAGAGAAATCCAGGGGAAGTATCCATAGAATTGGGCCGACTAGGGGCAGTATTACATCCCTAACGCAAATGTTAGCGCTCACTTGCGTGAGCATTAACGTTTGCCGTGGTATTTACCGCATATTACAATCCAAACGCAAACGGGTTAAAAAACCCATTTCCATTGGGTACTGTCGGGGTCACCACGCTCTGGCCCCTGGCACCCACGTTAACCCTACTATGATGAATTATTCATGTTCCCTGGACTCTCTCCCAGAACTGCATCCTAGCCCTGGAGCCCCACCTGAGCTCACCTTCCTTTGATTTCCTCTGCACTTAAAGAAGCTACGCCCTCCCCACCCCACTTCCACATTGAAGTCCCAGACTGTGAGAACCTGTTTGTCAAAGATCCCTGAACTTCTTGAGAACCACCTGATTCCTCTGCCAAAAACTTTCCTAAGGACTCTCTGCTATATCTGTACATTTCACCATTCTACCGGTATACCCCCCATCCTGCTCCCTTCTGCTCCCCATCTAGAATCCTCGTGCACCAGACCCATTGCTGAACTCTGACCATTCTATTGCCTGCCCCTTGCCTGAGACCGTGACTTCCAAGCTCTGTGTTATATGTTTATATCTGTATTATTGTTTATTCATTGCTTGCCCCATGTGCTGTTAAGTTCCCTTTGTGTCTATTTCCACTCTCACTCTCTAGTCTCTTATTCTCATCTTGCTATCCCTCATTTCTCCTGCTTTCCTAAACCACTCCCATATTCAGTTTACCTTAAACCTCCCTTCCCACAACTCTCAGCCATCCCTCTAATTGCTTCTACCTCCTTTTCTTGCATCCCTCTCCTTCCCTATATCTATTCCCCATCGTGCCCAGTCTCCACCAGTGTCTAGTTGCTTCTGATCTCCTTGTTTAGTTCATGTCTCTTATGTTTTTATGTGTTAATGTTAAATAAACTCTTTAGTTATCCCTCAAATCTGCCTATTTCACTGCATCTTGGACTCACAACCCCACTTGCTGCATACAACGCAGTCTACACGTGACAGGTACCTTATGCTTTTCAGCGCGAGGTTAGTGTACTTTGCACTTCCTATACTTAACATGGGGAGTACAAAGTCCCAGCGCTGATTAACGCCCGGCTGTGGTCAGCGCAAAGTTAACCAGAGCCAGGACTTGGTGTTAACGGATTCTGCTTCTGCAGAACCCGTTAACACCAGCTTTAAAAAGGATCACATACCCTCTGTGCCGTGGCGAGGAACGCTGCTCCGATCGCCTCCTCCAGCCGGCAGGAGCAGGGAAAGACTGGGGGAAAAGTCCCCCCAGTCTCTCCCTGCGTATCACTACGCTGACCGGCCGGATCTCACGAGGCGAGATCCGGCTGGTCACGTGACCGGCAGGGAGGAACTCAATGGAGTCCTATGGACTCCAGCGAGTGGATGCTCGCGGCTGCGCTCGGCGAAGCCGCGAGCATCCCGGCTTTTTACACTCTAACAATGCAGGCAGCATTTTTTGCGCCGCATTGTAATACAGCGTTAAAACGCGGGCGCAAGGGGGAAAACTGCAGGCAGTTATTCCTCACTTGCACCCGCGTTTTAACGCTAAGAGAGTAATAGAGCCCTAGATGGGCCAATAGGATCTTATCTGCCGACACATTCTATGTTTCTATTAATGACACCTAAGCTACAGAATGTGATATGAAAAAACAAAAAGACACATGATGCATTATTTATATCATTTTATATGGTAAGTGCTGGTTGTAAGAGGCAGTTACAGAGAAATCACAGTAAATAAATACAAACTATAAAATGGAACCTATCATACGGTTGCGTATTGCATCACATCACTATGTACTGTGTTTGGCTGCATTAAAAGGCTCTGATATATCATTTTGGTCTAGATTGGATGATCTAAGCATCAGCTGCAAAACAAACTCTATAGGGACTATTCACAAAGCAGCTTCGGTGCAGTTCGGCGCAGTTCGGCTATTCCATTTCACCAACATTTCGGTGAATTTACTATTTACCAAATGGTCACCGTAGTTCGCCGAAGCCCCGTGAAATAGTTGAAGAACTTCGCTGTAACGTGCCGAGAGCATCGAATTGGCCTTGGCGAATTCCAACTGAAAAAATCCCCCCCCCCCCAAAAAAAGGAGTCTCCTATTCTCCTATAGGTTATTAAACTAATAAAAATGTGTCTAAATATTAAAATAAATGCCCTTAAAAAAAAAGAATAAAAAGGTCTGTTACAAAACAAAAAAAAAACAGCTTTTAAAAATTTTGCGAAAAAAATAAATAAATGCAAAGAGGTGTTCTAAAAAGTTTTGCTGAAAATTTAAAAAAAACTATCTTCTAAATTTTTTTTTAGTGATATTACGTTTTATATTGAAACCTATGGAATTCGCCTGTTGAACTGAAACACCAAAAATCAGGTAATTTCACTGACATTTCGGTGCAGTTTGGGGTCTGTGAATAGAATAACCATTACTTCTCTATGGGGCAATTTCAGTGTTGCTGAAGATCGCTGAACTACGGTGAACTGCACCATATTTCACTGTCAATTCTCCTGATTTTGGTGAATTGACCATTTTTAGTGAATAGACGAACTGCCCCATAATTGAACCAAACAATGAAAGTCTGGCCAGGCCCGGAGCCCAGCCTCGACCAGGCCCGCGTCCAACCAGCCCTCCAGCAGACCGATTCCACCGAGCATGGGCTGTGCAGCGGCCCCGAGGAAGGCCTGGACCAGCGTTTTGTGGGTACGTTTATGGGTGTGTGATTTGTGTGTGTATGTGATTTATGTGTGTGTGGCTGTATGCGTGTGGGATATGTGGTGCTCTGTGATATGCTCATACACAGCGCACATTACTGTGAGTTTTATTGCTGTGAAGCTCTGTGATACGCTAATACACACAACACATTACTGTGAGTTTTATTGCTGTAGAGCTCTGTGATACGCTCATACACACTGCACATTACTGTGAGTTTTATTGCTGTGGAGCTCTGTGATACGCTCATACACAGCGCACATTACTGTGAGTTTTATTGCTGTGGCACTCTGTGATACACTCTTGCACACCGCACGTTACTATGAGATTTATTGCTGTGGAGCTCTGTGATACACTCAAAAATGCTGCATTTTTTGGGGGGGGGATTCATCCTTGGCTCCAGGCAGCACAGTGGCTTGGGTCAGCCCTGGGCTCAGCTCTAATAGTGGCTCTAACCAATAACAACTGGATCGGATAAGTATATCGGCCATGGTCATTAACTTAATGTTTGGGGTGGAATAGGGCCTCCGGAGTTAATCAGCCACAAAAGCAATTGTATAGAATTAATCCGTGGAGGTTCACCCGTCGGGCAGCTCCCAAAACGAATTGTTGGAAATAATAATGCTAAAAAAAACAAAATCACATGGCAGTTGGCAGGAGTAAAGACTACGGATATTCTTTTTCCAGGCAGGAAGAATTAACTTACAAAATTTTTTTCTGAAAATATTCTCGTTGAAGAGAAACTAGTATTAAAAAAAATAGTATTGTAGATCTTAGAGTTTTTCTTCTTTATTTCCAGCATGACAAAGATTCCTCTATAGGATCAAAACATTGCCAAGGTCCACCATTGGTGGAATAAAGGTCTCCTTGATTTAATCCCTGGTGTTGCGTCCGACTCCTAACCTATTCCCTTTTTGATGGCAGGAGAAACCATCGAAAGTAAGTGAACATATCAAGAACTTTTTTGAGGACATGTTTTCAAATCTGCCCTAACTGAGGACACTTTAGACATGCTCAGTCTGGTGGTTACAAATTTGCACCACCTTAAAGGTTCACCAGATGTCAGTGCAACAAGTGTCCATTTCCAGAACCATAGATTGTGAGCTATATGCCCTCTTCGCTCTCTGTCTGTCAGTCGGAGGTGGGGTGGAGAGGCTGCTTTCAGTCCCCGTGCATGGAAGGTAAGTAGCGTTTTAGGAGTTTGAGATTTGTTTAGTATTTTATGAAACAAATACACAAAGAAAGTTAATTAAAGTTCATGCTTTATGAGGACGGAAAGGATTGCATCGAATCATGAATAAGTTAACTGAAAGGGCAATTTTGAAGAAAACTGGAAGAAAGACCAATCTACTACCATGCTTCCCTATGTCCTAGATAGGAAACGTCGTTGGTATAAAAGGATCTTCTGCCTGTCAAGGGTTTATTTTTTGTTGACCAGGTGTACATTTAGGAGCCATTGACTTGGCAGACTTAATTCCACTTCTGGCTGGTTGTTGGATCAGCAGTTGTTGCTTAGGACCTCTTTCGTTTCGTTCTTTGACGCCGTGCTTTTTGTTACTAGGTTGAGCTTCCTGAAGCTCTCTCTTCTTCGATTCCCAATCTTTGTCCACCTCATCCATAGGTTCCCCTTTGAGTTCCTCCGTTACACGATAGTCATTGCATTCCACTTCTGCCCTGGAACATAAACAAACCATTCCAGTTATAAATAGTTCAGCTGGTTCCATGAAATGGAATGGTGGAAGATCAAAATAAAGAGCCCTCTAGCATCGATCATTGTAACTTCATATTGTTGGTGACGTTTCATATCCTACCATTTTCAACAGTGCTTTCATGATACCCATGACCATCAGGGTTATTCAGAGAGTGGTGAAAACCAGGAGAATGACTGGAGAAGTGAAAATTCGAAGTCAAAATAGCCAAACCAGAAAAATTCTCACTTTCCAAATCGGCTATTTTGACCTAGAATTTTCACTTTTCCAGTCATTCTCCTGGTTTTTACCTCTCTCTGAATAACCCTGTATGAACCAAGTAGTGGTTTCAGTTCTCTTCAACTGATCTTCAAGAGAACACCGTTTTTATGCCCCTATCTCAGTGCCGGTAGTAATGCAAAGAAGTAAACCTGGATTTAATCATTATGTGCTGGACCCAAGAGACTTGCTTCGATCACTCCTGGCTGAGGCCAGTCCTTCATTAGCCCACCATTCAATTCTCAGCAGTTTAACAAGATCACGTCACCTTTGAGCAGGACTTTCCCATCCTGTAATGAATGTGGAACATTCTCAGGTGAATATTGTAGCAATAAACCGTTTCTGAATCTACTGGCAATTACTTTGTGAATTAAAAAACAATATTCCTTATGCAATATTTGAGAAGGTTGACCTCTCGTCCAATCCATAAAAGCCAAGAACACCTTACAGTAAATCCACACATTTTAAGACCGTTGGTTGCACTATCTTCTAGTAACTATGTACTTACGTCTCAAGGAACTTCACGCAGTCTTTGTGGCCATATATCTGGGCTATTCTCCTCGCAGTGTCCCCATACAAGTCGGGGGTGTCGATGGGAGCATGAAGGGAGTGGAGAGTTCGGAGAACGCTCAGCTTCCCAGATTCTGCAGCGAAATGCGCAGGTGTCCATCCAATATCGGTCCTCAAACAAGGCCGGGCTCCGTATTCAATCAGTAGCCTGACTGTATCTGACTGCCCTGACAAAGGAGGACACAAATCAAACACTTAGATTTATCACTCTACATCATATATTTGCATATATCCAGACCCTTCTTTAGGGTCCGAAACAATACATAGTAAAATCCATCGAATCATTTATTTGTAGGTGTATAAAACTATAATATACATCTTTTGAGATTGTTTAAGGTTTTTCTTTTGTTTGATAAATTCTGGTCAGGCATGATATATATATCTCCTGGCCAAATATAAAGTCACCACTAGGGATGAGCTGTTCGAGTTCGGACGGTTCGGAGTTCGGCCCGAACTTTGGCAGTTTGAAAGTTCGCGAACTTCGAACTTTTTGGGTGTGTCTTCGGTTCGAGTTCGAAAAAAAAAAAGACATTTTGAAAAAAGTATAGAAAATCCTTAAAAAAATACTAAAAAATATAGAAATAAAGAGACTCTTTACTGCAGAATATTATAAGCAACGGTTTATTAGATATTGAATTAAAAACTAATGTGTACGTGGAAAGATTCTCAACTCTAAGGCTAAGGTCAGACGAAAGCAGTTTTAACGTGCGTTTAGCCGCACGAAATCACGGCCGTGCTAGCAGCAAATGACGTCCAATGCCGGGGAACATACGCCGAACGGCCGCACGAAAGTTCGTTCGTGCAACGCAAGTGGCAAACAAACGCATTTTTTCGAGAACGTCAAACCACTACTACTGACGTACAGAGTGCGCTGCGGCCGCATAGCGGCATGTTTGCGTGATTGGGAGACGTCAGACGCTGCACACGTCCGGCCAACATAACATCCAGACGCAAAAGGGTTTTATTGATGATCCGTACAAAATCACGGACGAAAATGCGCATCGTATGACCGCTATCGCGTATTCCGTGAAAAAATAAGTCCATTCATTCGAACGCACTTTTTCACGGACAACGTGAAAAATGCGTTCGTCTGACCTTAGCCTAAATGACCTCTGTTCACAAACGGGCATAACACCAGGTGTTTTTAGTCTGGTAATCAATTTGATACATTGTACACTATACTGAGGTACTGAGGGGGTGGGGTGGTGTCTGCTTCTGATTGAGATTTAAGAATTAATTTCCCTCCTAAAACTTCCTAATATGCTGCATTTAACTGGTGTTTGAAAAAAATTCAAAATAACATCTAAAGCAATGTTATTTTTCACCTCGGGATTAAACATTCACAGGGTTATTCAGAGAGTGGTGAAAAGCAAGAGAATAACTGGAGAAGTGAAAATTCTAGGTCAAAATAGCCAAACCAGAAAAATTCTCCCATTTAACTCACTTTCCAAATTGGCTATTTGGTCTGGATTGTTCTCTTCTCCTGCCCCATTTTCAGCCCCATTGACTTGAGTTCGAGTTCGGGTTCGGATCCGAACATTTGAAAAGTTTGGGTTCGGCTCCGAACCGAACTCAGGGAGTGTTCGGCTCATCCCTACTAGGCACGATATTTGAAGGAATTTTTCATTTTTATTTTTAACCCTTATTTCATGAAAAACTCACTGTCCCTTTAAAAACTTTTTTTTTTTTTACTTTTTGTCCTTGTTTCCTGTCCCCCAGGGCACTACCCAGACCCCCATACACCTTTTATGGCAAATATCTAGCATATATGCCCTCTTGGAGGGCACTCTAAAAACCGAATTTTCAGCCCCATTGACTTGTATTGAGTTCGAGTTTGGGTTTGGGTTCGGATCCGAACATTTGGAAAGTTCGGGTTCGGCTCCGAACCGAACTCATTTAGTGTTCGGCTCATCCCTAGTCACCACCTTCTATTTAACTAAGCAGATAGGTGCTCACCTTCCATTGGATAATTACTGCAGTGATTAATGTATTTCAGCATAAAATTAGGTCATGTGACTCCCTGAATATACTGAATGAGCAGGTTTTTCCAGCAATGGGTTTTTTCTTCCCTGATGGCACAGCGGGCATATTCCAAGATGGCAATGCCACGATTCATTGGGCTCAAATTGTGCAAGAATGGTTCAGGGAGCAGGAGACATCATTTTCACACATGGATTGGCCACCGCACAGTCCAGACCTTAACCCCATTGAGAATCTTTGGGATAATGTGCTGGAGAAGACTTTACGCAGCGCTGCGACTCTCCCATCATCAACACAAGATCTTGGCCACAAATTAACGTCAATAAATGCTGTGGCATTGCATGATCTTATTGACACGATGCCACAGTGAATGCGTGCCGCGATCACATCAAAAGGCAACACACCAATATATTATAGTGTGTGACTTACTTTGGCCAGACAGTGTGTTTTTCCACACAACATTCTGGGTTTCATAACAAGTGGGGCCAACAAGCCATGACTGACTAAAGATCACTGCATTCCAGTGCATGTTTCCACGTGCTTATGCTGTACCTTTGGCTGCGGCCCAGTGCAAGGCGGTCCTGTCATTCCAGTCAATGTCCTTGTAGTTTGGATCGTGAAGGCCTTTCTTCAGTATCTCAGAGACCAGGTCGTAATCCCCTAAAGCTGCAGCTTGGTGGAGCTCAGTCATGTCCGCCATCTTGTGATGTTACGGCTGTAAAGAATTAAGGCATTTTACATTAGGTCTAACATTACATATACTATAAATAATGTACACTTGCTGAAATCTGTGGTTTAGAAACCTCAAGGCGCATGAGCTACAAGGCCTCCACCACCTAAAAGTGGGTGATATGTACAGAGGAACGGACCCTCGCACTCCTGTGTTCAGTGTTAGGATTTGTAGTGAGATTTTCAGATAAAAAAAGATTAAAGAAGAGAGAAAGTGTGTGACAATCCACCTGGTCAAGTGAGACGAATCGATGTGTCCAGTCTGAAAATGTTAGACTCGTGCACGGCCATTTTTTTTCATTTAATTTTTTGTTCCATTTTTTTTTTTCCGTCTCGGATCATTTCTTTCTGGATTATTTTTTCGTTCCGGTTCATTAGGTATGTTACTGCGATTTGTATTTTCCGATTGATCAGAAAATCTGAATGGCTTCGTATTTCTTTTTTATGAGTTATTGAATTTTTCGGGGTTAATTCGTATTACGTTTTTATTAGTTATTTCCTTTTTTATTAGTTATTTCGGAATGTGAAACGGAGTTTAATTAATTACTACTACAATAAAATGAAGATACCAGCCGTACAAAATAATCCCATCGGTCTCAATAAAAACGGGGAATATTTTTTACATTAACTATTTATTTAACCATTTATTTTATTTACTTGCAGCAAAAAGGTTATTTATTTCAATATTTTTAAGGCATTTTTGGGGATAAATTTTGTTTCCTAATTTATTTTAAAGCAACGAGGCTTTTTTTTCTTTGCTGAATGCAGCTGTATTATTTTCTTTCAGTCCGACTGCGTTCAGCAATGAATACTATGTTTCAGCACCATAGATAGCTCCAGAGCCCAGTGGGGCTGCTGTCCTTGGTTCTGAATCAGCACCATGGATAGCTCCAGGGCCCTGAGGAGCTCCAGAGCTATCTAGGGTGCTGAAACATGCAGGGTTATTCAAAGAGCTCTGAATTGTGGTGGAAAGGTAACGGACGATGAAATTCAAGGGAAAGCTTACCTTTCCTGGCCATTCGGCTATTCAGAGAGCAGGCAGTTCGCCAAATTTTGGCAAATTGCCTGCACATACGGTGCCTGTTGGAGGGCAGTGAAATCCCCATAAAGAAGCAATGCTTCGTCTATTCAGAGAACACAAAACAGCTGAGAAAAGCTGCCGAAATGCCCTGCCATTCGGTGGTTTCATGCGGCAGATTTATTCAGACGAATCCCATCGGCTTCAATGTTAAAAATATTCCCGTTTTAATTCAATATCTAATAAACCTTTTATTATAATATTCTGCAGTAAAAAGTCTCTTTATTTTCAGATTTTTTAGGATCTTTTAGGCATTTTTGGGGTTTTTTTGTGAAAAAAAGTTCAGTTTTTTTTAATCAACTTTTCTTTTTTCTGTGACAGACCTTTTTATTATCATTCATTGGATCTTATATGTAAATTTCAGACATTTTCCTTCAGTAGTTTCTTTGCAAACAGCGTTTCACTTTTCAAACATTCAAGCGAACAGTTATTTTTTTCACTCCATTCGTCTGCGGTGTCGGCTTTTTCCGGTGGCTGCTCTGCGCTGTGATCAGCTCCTGCTCAGATTTCTCTGGCGTGTTCGGCGGGGTTAATCCAGATGTTTTTGACGGGTTTCGGTGTGCCTTCGCCAGGTTTTGCGGTGAGTGTTCGTCGGGTTTGCGGTGGCTTTTCCCTGCACTACGTTAGCCCTGTGGTGCTTGCTGAATCCCCCGCAGGGTCACCGAAATGGGATCGCCAAATCGCACCGAATTGAAGAGAACGAAAAGTCACCGAACGTGCGGTGACTTTTTGATTCTCTTTGAATTACCCTGATAGTATTCATTGCCAAACGCAGCCGGACTGGAAGAAAATAATACAGCTGCATTCAGCAAAGAAAAAAAGCCTTGTTGCTTTAAAATCAATTAGGAAACAAAATTTAACCAAAATGTCTAACCCTAATTTCTAACCCTGATTTTCAGTGGTTCTTTCGACAGGTTTAATCAAGCGAAGCCTATAGGCTTCAATGTAAGAAAAATCCCTGTTTTTATTCATTCTGGTTCATTTCGTTCCATTTTTTTTTGTTTTGGGTCATTTTCGTTCTGTTTTTTTTCTCCACTTCAGATAATTTTCGGATCATTCTTCATTCTGATATTTCATTTCAGTTTTTTCGTTATGCTACTACAATTCAATATTTTTGCCGGATTCATTAATTCGGACGGCTGATCTTTGTATTTCGGAAATGTTTCCGAAATACGAAAATGGTGATTTTTGTCCGAATTTGGATTCGGAACGAAACTAAATGCACATGTCTAGAAAATGTGAGGGGCAAATCAAGGAAGCCCTTCATCAAAACATAAAGGGTTATTCAAAGAGAATCAAAAATTCACCGTATGTCCGGTGACTTTTCCCTAGCTTCAATTCGGCGCGATTCGGCAATCCTATTTCGGCGACCCTGCGGTGTATTCAGCAAGCACCACAAGGTCCCCGAAGTGCAAGGAAAACTCGCCGCAAAGCCGACGAACACTCACCGCCAACCTGCTGAACACTCACCGCAAAACCCGCCGAACACTCACTAAAACCCGCAGACATCTGGATTAACCCCGCCGAACACGCCGGAGGAACCCGAGCAGCCGAAGGTCAGAGCGCAGAGCAGCCGCCGGAAAAACCCGACAGCGCAGACGAATGGAGTGAAAAAATAAAATTCCTTGTGTTAACCCCCTCCTGTCCTGTCTCTCTGAGTTCCCCCTGTATCTGTTAATCAGCCCTATTCAAGCCTTGCCCCTCATCTTGTATCGTGTTACCTAATAAATAACCACCTTGTTACTTACTACATCAGCATCTCTCCAGTGTGTCACTACACCCCTGGGCTTATACCCTCGCACGTTGGCTGACCCCTGGCAAGCACACACAGAAACAACATTTTATAAATTATTATTAAATATCAAGCACACACTAACGGCATTTAAATTTTATAATCTATACCTGTATATAAAAAGCACATAGTAATGCTATTTTATAAATAAATAAATAAATATCAAGCACACACATTAATAACATTTTACATTTTATAAATAATTATTAAATATCGAGCACACAACTATTTATATTGTATAAATTATTATTAAATATCAAGCACACAACTATTTATATTTTATAAATTATTATTAAATATCAAGCACACACTAACGGCATTTAAATTTTATAATATATACCTGTATATAAAAAGCACATAGTAATAGTATTTTATAAATAAATAAATAAATAAATATCAAGCACACACATTAATAACATTTTACATTTTATAAATAATTATTAAATATCGAGCACAGAACTATTTATATTTTATAAATTATTATTAAATATCGAGCACACAACTATTTATATTTTATAAATTATTAATAAATATCGAGCACACAACTATTTATATTTTATAAATTATTATTAAATATCGAGCACACAACTATTTATATTTTATAAATTATTAATAAATATTATTAAATTGTCCTTTAAAAAATAATAAAAAGGTCTGAATCAGAATAATAATAAAAAAGTCTATTACAAACCGGAATCAAAAATTTTGCCAAAGAATACAAAAAAGGCATTCCACAAAATTAAATAAATAAAAAGGACATTTTGCTGAAAATTAAAAGAATAAACAGTTGAATTTTAAAAAAAAATTAAACCGGTAATATTTTTTTACATTGAAACCTATGGGATTCTCCTGTTTAAACCTGTCGAACTGAACCGCCGAAATTCGGGTTATTTCACTGACACTTCGGTGCAGTTTGTAGTTCTCTGAATAGATTACTTCTCTATGGGACAATTTCGCTGCCGCCAAAGATTACCGAATTGCGTTGATCTGCGACGATCTGCACTGTATTTCGCCATCAATTCGCCAGTGTTTGGCGAATTGACAGTTTAGTGAATAGACGAACTGCCACGAAGTTGCACCGTACGGGGAAATTCACCGGTCCGTACCCTGCGGGGGCAAGTTCGGTCCTTTCTAAATAACACCTTAAATATCTCTCACACACAGTAGCGACATTTTACGTTTTATAACTAAATAACGAGCAGACACTAATGATATATTACATTTTATAAATTATTATGAAATATCGGTCACACACGGTAAGGCCATTTTACATATGAATATTGAGGAAACACATCAATGTACTGTACATCAATACTGAGCGCACTTGCGGCCATAATTGTATGTTTTTCTAAATATAAAACACACAATGCTGCCATTTCACTTAAGGGGTTAAATTTCAGTGCTCTTTCGTTCCCCGCACTTAGGGGAATCAAATTCGTTGAAAGTGCAGTGAATTCAGCATTCACCACAGGGTCCCCGAAGTGCAGGGAAAATGCGGCAAAAAAAACCTCAGAACTGAAAATATCAGATAAGTCGCCGAAAACCCGCCAAACACGTCCAAAAGAAGCCGACGATCTCCCAAACACAGCACCGACCAGCCGTGGGGAAAAAACTACTGCAACTTTTAAAATTTGAAACGCTGTTTGCAAAAAAACTACTGGATGAAAATGTCTGGAATTTACACATAAGGTCCTATGAATAATAATAAAAAGGGTTGTTTGCAGAAAAAAATACCAAAAAATTAATAATTTATTTTTAAAATAAATAGAGACTTTTTGCTGCAAATTAAAAGAATAAACGGATTTAAAGATATTCAATAAAAACGGGAATATTTTTAACATTGAAGTCTATGGGATTCGCCTGATTAAACCTGCCGAATGAAACCACCGAACATCAGGGCATTTCACTGACATTTTTCTGCTGTTCGGTGTCTCTGAATAGATTAACCATTGCTTCTGTATGGGGATTTCACTGCCCTCGAACAGGCACCGAACAGGCACCAAACAGGCACCGTATTTTGCTGGCAATTCACCAAATAGTTGGCAAACTGCCTGCTCTCTGAATAGCCGAATGGCCACAAAATGATGCCGTACAGGGAAATTCACTGTTCGGTGCAATTTCGGGGTTGGTTCGGCTTTCTCTGTGAATAACCCTGATAGTGTGTGAGTTCGATGTTTATATTAACGCATTTTACAATTTATAACATAAATATCGAGCGCACTGACGTTATTTTACATTGTATCAGTAACTATCAAGGACGCGCTGCCATCAGTTTATAATTAATTAATTTATAATCAGGGACGCGCACTGCCATCAGTTTATAATTAATTAATTCATAATTAGGGATGCGCGCTGCCATCAGTTTATAATTAATTAATTTATAATCAGGGACGCGCACTGCCATCAGTTTATAATTAATTAATTTATAATCAGGGACGCGCGCTGCCATCAGTTTATAATTAATGAATTAATAATCAGGGACGCGCGCTGCCATCAGTTTATAATTAATTAATTAATAATCAGGGACGCGCACTGCCATCAGTTTATAATTAATTAATTCATAATTAGGGATGCGCGCTGCCATCAGTTTATAATTAATTAATTATAATCAGGGACGCGCACTGCCATCAGTTTATAATTAATTAATTTATAATCAGGGACGCGCACTGCCATCAGTTTATAATTAATTAATTCATAATTATAAACTGATGGCAGCGCGCGTCCCTGATTATAAATTAATTAATTATAAACTGATGGCAGCGCGCGTCCCTGATTATTAATTCATAATTATAAACTGATGGCAGCGCGCGTCCCTGATTATAAATTAATTAATTATAAACTGATGGCAGTGCGCGTCCCTGATTATTAATTCATTAATTATAAACTGATGGCAGCGCGCGTCCCTGATTATTAATTCATTAATTATAAACTGATGGCAGTGCGCGTCCCTGATTATAAATTAATTAATTATAAACTGATGGCAGTGCGCGTCCCTGATTATAAATTAATTAATTATAAACTGATGGCAGCGCGCATCCTAATTAATTAATTTATAATCAGGGACGCGCACTGCCATCAGTTTATAATTAATGAATTAATAATCAGGGACGCGCGCTGCCATCAGTTTATAATTAATTAATTCATAATTAGGGATGCGCGCTGCCATCAGTTTATAATTAATTAATTAATAATCAGGGACGCGCGCTGCCATCAGTTTATGATTAATTAATACATTTCATCCTCACGTGCCGTCATCATTTTATATTTCTTTAGTAAATATTGACCTCGTTCGCTGCCGCCATTTTGCATCTTATTAATATACAGTATATCGAGCGCAGCTCGCGCACTCGGTGACAGGATTATGCTGGACACATACCTCACCTGAAATGTTATATAATCAGATTATGCGGCCGCTGGTGATAAATAATAGCGGAGGCTGAATATAGAGGAGGAGGTTTGCTTACAGGTGTCCGGTCCTGGGTGCGTAACTCAGCCGTCGTATTGCATGCTTTGGCTGGCAACTCTTAGGGCACAGACCTGGCATCAGCCAGTGCAGACGGGCTCCGGGAACATTGTATGGAGGTGACGGAGAGGGAGAGGCTTTTTGTTTATGGTTTCTATGGCTGCTGCCTCCTCCCCTGGCTGTCAGCAGTGAGTGCGTCGTGTGATTTGTGTTCATTTGTTAAGCAGACGTGTTACTGTTTTTCTCTCTGGGAAATATTGCAGCGTAAGAAAAAAAAGTTTCCAAATCAGATCCTTTTATGGCTCTGCTGAGTAGGGATGAGCTGTTCGGGTTCGGACGGTTCGGAGTTCGGCCCGAACTTTGGCAGTTCGAAAGTTCGTGAATTTCGAACTTTTTGGGTGTGTTCGGTTCGAGTTCGAAAAAAAAAGAAATTTTGAAAAAAAGTATAGAGAATGCTTACAAAAATACTAAAAAATCTAGAAATAAAGAGACTCTTTACTGCAGAATATTATAAGCAACGGTTTATTAGATATTGAATTAAAAACTAATGTGTACGTGGAAAGATTATCAACTCTAAATGACCTCTGTTCACAAACGGGCATAGCACCAGGTGTTTTTAGTCTGGTAATCAATTTGATACATTGTACACTATACTGAGGGGGTGGGGTGGTGTCTGCTTCTGATTGAGATTTGAGAATTAATTACCCTCCTAAAACATCCTAATATGCTGCATTTAACTGGTGTTTGAAAAAAAATCTAAATAACATCTAAAGCAATGTTATTTTTCACCTCGGGATTAAACATTCACAGGATTATTCAGAGAGTGGTGAAAAGCAGGAGAATAACTGGAGAAGTGAAAATTCTAGGTCAAAATAGCCAAACCAGAAAAATTCTCCCATTTAACTCACTTTCCAAATTGGCTATTTGGTCTAGATTGTTCTCTTCTCCTGCCAGTTCTCCTGGCTTTCACCTCTCTCTCAGGGTTGTTCAGAGAAAGGTGAAAACCAGGAGAATGGCAGGGAAAGAGAACAATCTGGACCAAATAGCCGATTTGGAAAGTGAGATAAGGCTTGGGTCAGACTAACGCATTTTTCACAGCGACCGAAAGTGCGTCCGAACGCATTGCCGTATTTTTTCACGGAATGCGTGAAAACGGTCATACGATGCGCATTTTTGTGTGTGATTTTTTTTACGGATCCAAACCAGTAAACTTTGGGTGTCTGGACGCTATGTTGGCCGGACATGAGCAGGGTCTGACATCTCCAAATCACGCACACACGCCGCTAGTGGACGCAGCGCACTCTGTACATCCGTACTAGCAGTTCTGCGTTCTCTAAAAAATGCGTTCATTTTCCACTTGCGTTGCGCAGCCGGACTTTCGTGCGACCGTACTTCGTATATTGGCCGTCATTGCCCGTCGTTTGCTGCTAGTGCGGCCATGATTAAGTGCGCCTAAGGCTAGGGTCAGACTGAGGCAGTGCGAACGCGCGTGCAGCCGCACATAATCACGGCCGCACTAGCAGCAGATGCCGGGCAATGACGGCCAATATACGAAGTACGGTCGCACAAAAGTCCGGCTGCGCAACCCAAGTGGAAAATGAACGCATTTTTCGAGAACGTGAAACCGCAGGTACTGACGTACAGAGTGCGCTGCGTCTGCTAGCGGCGTGTTTGCGTGATTAGGAGACGTCAGACGCTGCTAATGTCCGGCCAACATAACGTCCAGACGCAAAAAGGGTTTTATTGATGATCCGTACAAAATCACGGACGACAATGCGCATCGTATGACTGCTATCGCGTATTCTGTGAAAAAATGCGTCCATTCGTTCGAACGCACTTTTTCACAGACAACATAAAAATGCGTTCGTCTGACCCTAGCCTAAACGCATGTTAAAAATTCGCTAGTCTAACCCTAGCCTAAATGGGAGAATTTCTTCTGGTTTGGCTATTTTGACCTAGAATTTTCCATTCTCCAGTCATTCTCCTGCTCTTCACCGCTCTCTGAATAACCCTGACAGGGTTATTCAGAGAAAGGTGAAACTCAGGAGAATGACTGAAGAGAAAATTCTAGGTCAAAATAGCCAAATCAGAAAAATTCTCCCATTTATCTCACTTTCCAAATCGGCTATTTGGTCTAGAATTTTCCATTCTCCAGTCATTCTCCTGCTTTTCACCGCCAAAAAATCAGTAAACTTTTTCTGCGTGTCCGAAAATGTCTCCTATTTTCATACAGACTGCCGCCCCAAGCAGTTGTTTATGGATAGGTTAAAGGAAAAGCATTTACCGTCATTTGAAATGTCATTTTTTGGGTTTTACATATTTCTATACATCCTAGAAATCCGCCACTTCACGGGCAGGTTATGGGGACCTCCTAGGCACGATATTTGAAGGAATTTTTCGTTTTTATTTTTAACCCTTATTTCATGGAAAACTCACTGTCCCTTTAAAAACGTTTTTTTTTTTTTTCTTTTTGTCCTTGTTTCCTGTCCCCCAGGGCACTACCCGGACCCCCATACACCTTTTATGGCAAATATCTAGCATATGTGCCCTCTTGGAGGGCACTCGAAACAACCGAATTTTCAGCCCCATTGATTTGCATTGAGTTTGAGTTCGGGTTCGGGTTCGGATCCGAACATTTGGAAAGTTCGGGTTCAGCTCCGAACCGAACTCGGGGAGTGTTCGGCTCATCCCTACTGCTGAGGGATGAAGTCCTATAAACAGGGGGCAAGTAAGGCTGCAGTCACGCGAGCCCACTTTTCGCGTCCGTCTAGCTGCACTGTTTGCTGTCGGTCATAGCTTTTCAAAGGAGTCAATGAAGAACAACACACGAAGCACGTGCGCACTTGTTCACACACAGGCAACACATGTTGCAACAATGGACGACAAAATAGCATCGACGTGAAAAAGCTACAATGGATGTAGATGCGCATACAGCTTTTTTATCTTTTTTTTCCAACGTCTGTCATAACTAACTGATACTATGTAACCACAATCTCATCCATTATAAAGTGCATTCGTTTCAAAGGACGCACTGTGCGCAATCAGTGCGTGCGTCTGACCGCAGTCTTAGGGCCCTCTTCCCTTCTTTGTGCTAACATTGGGACACTAAAGGGGAAAATCTGCACCTGCAGGTTTCTAGAGGTGTGCATTCGTTTCGTAATGAATCTCAATTCCTCTGAAAATTAGTTAAACCGTATTTCGTTAGTACTTCAGAAATAACGAATTAATTTCATCTGAATCTAAACGAAAATGTAACGAAAAGGTATATAACGAAATTGATTGGTTATACTGTTTCACAAGAGAATCATTGATTGAATGACTCCACTATGCACATTGCAGCGAAACAGTAATTTACCCCTAGCTTACTTTTAAACCCTCATGTTTGTGTCTAATCTAACAGTAATTGTACAGGATTTGATTTACTGTTATTTTTTTAGTGATCCGAAAATTCGAATCGATTCCAAAATACGAACAAAATTATGAAACGAATCAGTTTCGTTTTACTGTTTCCCAAAGTACCCCGTCCCTGTCAATTGGCTGTGGTGCTGAATCTGTTTTATTCAGCACCACAGGCCAATAGACAGCTCAAAAATTAACCCTAGCAATGCTTTTAACGCTTGTGAAGGGTTGCGCTTCCAAGCCTTGAGCCCTGCTGGGATGGGATTTACATTTTAGGAGCCCATAGGCACAGAAATGCGGAGCAGCGCCCCCTCTCAAAAAAAATGCTAAAACGTCTGTTTTCAATTCTTGTTTTAGGGGCAAAAAAAAACATTTGAAAAACAGTTTGTCTCTGCGATCGTATCAAACGAAAGGGCAGAATCGGTTTCCTAAAAATGAAGCAGAATGTTAGGGCTTGGGTTAATCCTAAAGCAAGCACACATAGAAATTAAGGTTAGGGTTGGGTTACTAAGAAAAACCCTAATTTCTAACTAGGGATGAGCTGTTCGGTTCGATCGGTTTGGAGTTCGATTCGAACATTGACCGTTCGAAAGTTCGCGAACAACAAACATTTCTGCGTGTTCGGTTCGAGTTCGAAAAAAAAATAATTTGAAAAAAGTATAAAAAATGCTTAAAAAATCCTAAATATTTTAAAAATAAAGAGACTCTTTACTGCAGAATATTATAAGTAACGGTTTATTAGATATTGAATTAAAACGGGAATATTTTTAACATTGAAGCCTATGGGATAAAACATTCTTGTTGCTAAAACATCAGGCAGACGAGGCCCTCTAATCAGGCACTGTAGAGGGCAGCCCGCCGGAGCCTCCCTCCCAAGGACCCTTTGACTTGAGAAGCATGCGGCTGCAAGATTACAGAGCTGCGACTCTGCGGGCTGGCCAGCCGGGTGCATGTGGCAGAGGTGGCGCAGGGACTCCAGGGAGGGAGCCACGGCAGACCCCCCCTCCACCCAACCAGGATCCAGGTTGCAGGGTGCATGTGGCAGAGAGGTGGCGCAGGGAATCTAGGGAGGGAGCCACGGCAGACCCCCCTTCCGCCCAACCAGGATACAGGGAGCCCCCACTGACCACCAGGCTAAGGTAAGGCGACACATTTTTTAAAAAAAATTAAATCCGAGGACATTTTTAAATGTCCCCAGCAACATAAAATAAAACCTTTTTTCTTCTTTCTAATGCTCACCTGATTCCTGGATCCACAAACTGTAGAGGTGCTGCCCGGCAGTGTGCGGAATCATATGCTGCATTAATTATACTGTAAGGCTGGGTTCACACCTGCGTTTTTTTTACGCGCGTTTTTTAACGCACGGATCGTGCAAACGTAAAAAACATGCGAACGCGCATTGCAGCGCGTTCATGGCCATAGACTGCAGAGAGAACGCGCTGCAATGCGCCCCAAAGAAGCTCATTGCTAATAATCTCATTCTGATCACTACAAACCCCCATAAGCAGGAGATCTCACCATTTTATTATCTGTCTGCAGCACATTTACTGACACAAAGGCCATTTCTGCCTGTATGCTGATAATACAGACCCTGTGTACCATTTTGTGAGATAATGTAGCATTTAGAACCGTTCATCTCAGCGATATTTCTGTAAAGGATAAAGAAATACATGAAAGTGGCTCGATCCTCATTTTCCTACAGAGCACCGCAGTTATGGAATAACCTTCCAGACGCCATCAAATCTTTCCCCAGTCTTAAGTCCCTTAAGAGCTCCTTACTAACATACCTCAATACAGAATGCACCTGTAAACATGTAACATAATGACTTTATTTCCTACATATTTATTTTTCTGCTAATCTGTATATTTGTTTTGTGTTAATATCTTGCATTTTACTATTTTGTATTTCTGTAACTGTAACATTTCAATGTTCTTGAACCCAGGACATACTTGAAAACGAGAGAAATCTCAATGTATCCTTCCTGGTAAAATCCTTTATAAATAAATAATATATTAAAAATGAGCAAATTTACATTATTGAAGGCCTGAAGCACCTAAGGCGTAGGGCCCTTAAATTGCCTCTGTTGCCAGGACGCAGGGAGGATTTTTCTCGAAAGGTTTTGCAGCGCGTGAGGAGATTGAGCGGGAGCGGTGTGGGAGGAGTCGCCAGGAGGGTACTTAAGGCGCGTGTGGAGAGGCTCTGTGTGCCTTTTTCTCCTGAGGTAGAGCGGTGAAAATCTGAGCTGCGTCACAGAGCGGTGTATTTTCGGCTTTTGCCTTAAAAAATTGTCTTGGTGGATGGCGGAAGGCGGTGAACTGGAGTCGCTATTGGAGGAGGTGCGGGAGGCGGCTCGGCATCGTTGTGTGGAGTGGGCTAGAAGAAGACTGTCAGAAGTGCTGGCGACAGATTCGGAAGTGGGATCTCGGCCTGCCAGGATTTCGAGGCCCCGAAGCGGTTCAGTCCGGGAGGCGAATCCAGTGGTGTATTGGCGGCTGAGAGGTTGAGATTGGAGGCTGTGAGAGGCCAAGGACGGTTGGTTCAGCGGATGTTGGCTGGTGGTGGAGCAGTTGGGAATGAGGCTGGCGTGAGCGCTTCCAGACGTGTGGAAGGTAGGAGCTCGAGGCCGGTATTGGGGGTTAAGGATCCTTCTGGTCGGAGGGGTGGTGTGGTGAGCTCTACCAGGAGAGAAGGAGTGCAGAGGTCGAGGAGTTCCTCGGGGAGAAGAAGAGTTCGGTGGTCCACCAGGGGTCCCAGAGGTGGAGCAAGGGCTGTCTCAGGGACGGATGTTTCGGCGGTAAAACAGTTGGTGGATGGGGGTGTGGACGGTGGTGTGGCACAGGGTGTTGGTGTGCGGGATGAGGTCACTCAGGAGCTCAAAGTAAATTGGTGTTCAGATGGTGGAGCTGATGGGGCTCCGGATTTTTGTGTGAGGGAGCAAGTTAATGATTTTGGTACTTCGGGTTCTGGGGCTCATCGCACAAATGTTTTTTCGTCCACAGTTCCAATGGTTCGGGAGAGGAGTCCACAGCCGGTTGGTGGTCTCCAGGCTGCTGGAGTCGGTGGAGTTGGTGCAGGGGGTTCGGAAACTGTGGTTCAGGAGGTTCCAGGAAGTTCGGGTGGACCTCGTGTGGCAACAGGTAATGGAAATGGTGGTGATGTGAGTTCTTTCATGTCTTTTTTACAGGGGGCCTTTGAGGCTTGGTCGGTTTCACCAGGGGGGGTGAACCAGGGAGTGGATTTGGCTCAAGCATGGAAGGGTGCAGGTGGGCCAGTTGTGAGAGCTGGTGGAGCTCTTGGTGGTGAAGCTATGGCTTCAAGAGGGCCGAGTGGCGATTTGGGTTCACTCGGTGAGTCCGCAGGAGTGGCGGATGTGGCTAGGAGGAATGCTTACGTGCCATTTTCTGGGCCTTTGGGGTTTCATTTGAAACAGGAGGTTAAAGAAGGCATATGGCGGGGTGAGTATGTGGAACTTTTTTCCCTGCTTCCGTTGAATGAGGTGGCTGGGGTAAAAGATGATTCATCTAAGGACGGTTTAAAGGAGGAAGAGGAAAGGAAAAAGAGGTTTCGGAGGATTCCTAAGTCATTCGGGAATTGGCTTCGGGCTTTTTGTATTTTGGCAAGTGTGGCTGGGGAGAAGAGCCCACAACACTGTTTGAGTCTTTTTTGTTATGTGGATGGAATTTGGGAGGCTTATCGAACGTATGGTGGTTGGGCGTGGTGGAAATACGATGAGCAGTTTCGGCAGCGTTTGGCGGCTCACCCAGGGATGGGGTGGGATCAAATGGACATAACGCTGTGGTTGCGTTTGATGGGGGCACAAAAGGCTTTGCCCTTTCCAGGGGGAGCCGGTGGGGGAGGGGTCAGTTCCCCACCAGCAGGTGTTAAAAAGGGATCGTGCTGGCAGTTTAACGAGGGTCAGTGCAAGTTTGGTGCGGGGTGCAGGTTCAAGCACGAATGTTCAAATTGTGGAGGATTGCATTCATTGTCCAGATGTTTTAAGAGGGCAAGACAAGGAGGTCTGCCTTTTGGAGGGACTGGAGAGGGGAGCTTCCCCAGTGAAACTCGACGCGATGTTACCGTGGCTAAGGCTTTACGGAAGACATAGGGATGTGGAGTTTTTGCGAGACGGTTTTGGTGATGGTTTTCGGATTCCTTTTGTGGTAAGGCCAGGTGGTGGCAAGTTAAGAAATTTAAAGTTGGCTAGAGTGTATCCGGAGGTAGTTCGGGAGAAGGTGTTTAAGGAGATTGGGGCTGGTAGGATGGCAGGTCCATTCTCGTCTCCTCCGGTGCGGGATTTGAGGATATCCGCTTTGGGGATTGTGCCGAAGCGGAAGGCAGGAGAGTTTCGTTTGATTCATCATTTATCCTTTCCACGGGGGGGATCGGTGAATGATGATATTGGTGAGGACTTGGCCTCGGTGTCACACGTGTCATTTGATTCCACGGTTAGTTTGGTCCGTGATGCAGGAAAGGGGGCTTTGATGGCTAAGGTGGATATTGAGTCGGCTTTTCAGCTATTACCTATTCATCCTTCGTGTCATCATCTTCTGGGATTTTGGTTTGAAGGCAAATTTTATGTGGATCTATGTTTGCCTATGGGCTGTTCCATTTCCTGTTCCTTTTTTGAGTGTTTCAGTACATTTTTGGAATGGGTGGGCCGTGAAGTGGCAGGGTCGGATAAGCTGACACATTATCTGGATGATTTTTTGGCGTGGGAAGGGAAGGGACAGGAGAGTGTCTGCGGTCTTCGGTCTTTTCAGTGGGTGGCACACCGATTTGGTGTTCCTTTGACTTCTGATAAAACGGAAGGTCCGGCCTCAGTTATCACTTTCTTGGGAATTGAGATTGATTCGGTGAAGGGTGAGTGTCGCCTACCTGTGAGGAAAGTGGTGGAAGCTTTGAGGCAAGTGGAGGGGGCCCTGTAGGTTAAGAAATTGCAGTTGAGAGAGCTGAATCGCTGATTGGTCGTTTTGAATTTTTGCGTGCAGGGTCATTCCGGTTGGAAGAGTCTTTTTACATGGATTGGCTTTGGCGACACGGGGTATTCGGGAATGGTCATCATTTTGTTAGAATATCTGGTGCCGTGAAGGAAGATTTGGAAGTGTGGAGATCCTTTTTGGTTTTGTTTAATGGGGTGGCCAATTTCCCTTCGAAAGAGGTTTTGGCGAAGGAACTGGAATTTTTCACGGATGGGAGGTGTTGGTTTTGGGGTGTATTTTGGGGGGCGTTGGTGTGCTTCTCGTTGGCCTGATCATTGGTTGGCATCTTCATTGGTGCGGAATTTGGCATTTTTGGAGTTGTTTCCATTAGTGGTGGCCTTGGAGCTGTGGGGAGGTGCTCTGGAGGGGAGAAGGATTCTGTTCCGTTCTGACAACATGGTGGTGGTGTCGGCGGTTAATTCTTTGTCGGCTTCATCATTGCCAGTCATCAGATTGTTGAAGAGGTTACATAGTTACATAGTTATATAGGCTGAAAAAAGACATGCGTCCATTGGGTTCAGCCTCTCCCACATAACCTACTGCTGTTGATCCAAAAGAAGGCAAAAAATCCAGTCTGAAATATGCAACATACCGGGAAAAAATTCCTTCTTGACCCCAGAATGGCGTCAGATTTCTCCTTGGATCAAGAAGCTTTTACCCACATATTAAATATTATAACCCTTAATATTCTGTGTCTGCAGGAAGTCATCCAGTCATTTTTTAAAAGTCTGTACAGACTCTGACCCAACCACCTCAACAGGCAGAGAATTCCACAGCTTTATTGTTCTCACCGTAAAATAACCCTTCCTATGCTTTAAGCTAAATTTTCTTTCTTCCAGTCTAAATGGATGACCCCTTGTCCTATGTATAGACCTGTTAATGAATAGGTTATCAGACGATGGTTGATAATGGCCCCGTATATATTTATATAAGGTTATCAGATCCCCTCTAAGGCGCCGTTTCTCTAAACTAAACAGGTTTAAGCTTGTTAGTCTTTCCTCATAACTTAACCCTTCCATTCCCCTTATTAATTTAGTTGCCCGTCTCTGCACTTTTTCTAGCGCTATATTATCTTTTTTTAAGACAGGTGCCCAAAATTGCACGGCATATTCAAGGTGCGGCCTGACCATTGATTTATACAGAGGCAAAATTATGTTTTCATCCCGTGAGTGAATTCCCCTTTTAATGCATGCCAATACTTTGCTGGCCTTGGCGGCTGCTGTTTGACATTGCACATTGTTACTTAGTTTGAAGTCTATGATTATTCCCAAATCCTTCTCCTGCTTGGATTTCCCTAACTCCGTACCATTTAGGGTATAAATTACTTGCGTGTTCTTCACTCCAAAGTGCATAACTTTGCATTTATCTAGATTAAATCTCATCTGCCATTTAAGTGCCCAGTCCCCCAATTTATCTAAATCCCTCTGCAGCGAAGTAACATCCTGCTCACATTGTATTACTTTTCCTAGTTTTGTGTCATCTGCAAACACTGATACATGACTTTCAATGCCTATCTCAAGGTCATTTATAAATAAATTGAATAGTATTGGTCCTATAACAGACCCCTGAGGGACACCGCTTACCACTGGTGTCCATCTTGAAAATGTACCATTTATGACCACTCTCTGTACCCTATCTTTTAGCCAGTTTTCTATCCAAGAACAAGTATTTTCATCTAGACCATTTTTTCTCAATTTAAATAGTAACCTTTTATGTATAACTGTGTCGAAAGCTTTGGCAAAATCTAAGTAAATCACATCCACTGCAACCCCCTGATCTATACTTCTACTTACTTCCTCATAGAACGTAATTAGGTTAGTCTGACATGATTTTTGCCAATTACATTATACCTCCCAATAAATTCCTGAATATTATCCCTTAGTAACCCCTCAAATACTTTCCCAGCCACAGATATTAAGCTCACAGGTCTATAATTCCCAGGCACAAATTTTAAACCTTTCTTAAACATAGGGACCACGTCAGCTTTTCTCCAATCCTCTGGTACTATTCCTGAAAGAAAAGAATCTTGAAAGATTAAGAACAGAGGTTTACATATTTCAACACATAGCTCTCTCAGTACTCGTGGGCGAATTCCATCTGGCCCTGGGGCTTTATTCACATTCACATTGTTTAATTTCTGCAAAACCTTGTCCTGAGTCAACCAGTCACTTTGTATTAGTAAGTTTTTATTAATGAATTTCATGTCTCCTGTTATAGGTTTCTCTTTGATAAATACTGAAGAAAAATAATCATTTAAAATTTCTGCCTTATCCTGATCTTCAGTTAACAATAACCCTGACTCAGATTTTAGTGAACCTACATTTTCACTCTTGGGTTTTTTAGAATTTGGGTTTGTGTTGCTTTGTCTTAAATTTAATGTTTTATGCAAGGCACGTTATGTTCCGGGTCGCCTTAACTCAGTGGCGGATGCTTTGTCTCGTTTGCAGTGGGACAGGTTTCGTTCTCTGGCTCCGTTGGCGGAGGAGGTGGGCACCCCTTGTCCGGAGGGCCTTTGGCAGCTAGGTTCGGAATTTTTGGAAGATGGGTGAGAGGTTCTTTGTCTGAGTGCTCTTGGAAGGCCTACGCGCGAGTGTGGAGGGATTGGGACGCATTGGCTGAACAGTTCAGGTACGTTTCGGTGGGTGGATTGGATGAGGAAAGTTTGCTTAGGGCATACCTCATTCGGTTATTCGAGTCAGGGGCATCTCCTGGAGTGGTACGGCAGTCTTTGGCCGCCTTGGCTTTCTTTTTTCAGGTATCGGAGAAAAGAGATGTCACTAAGGATTTTGTTATCAGATGTGCAGTTCGGGGTTATGTGAAGGGGAGGTGCAGGGTAGATGCTCGGCGTCCAGTGTCGAAACAATTATTGGAGGGTCTATGGGATTTTGTTGGGAATTTTTGTTCTTCACCTTATGAGGTTCTGCTTATGAGGGCAGCTTTTTGTTTGTTTTTTTTGGGGCATTTCGAGTGGGTGAGCTGGTGTGTAATTCGAGGAGAGGAGGCGGTGGTTTGGGAGCTGATGCAGTTTGGTTGGGAGTTAATGAACTGGTTATTTGGGTTGCTAACTCCAAGACTGATCAGTTGGGTAGGGGGCGTAGAGTTGGTTTATTCAGTGTGGATAACTGTGTGGTGTGTCCAGTGAAGAACGTTAAAGAATTTATGGAGGTACGGGTGGAGTCTGGTGTGGTCTTTTTAAGTCACGTGGACGGGTCAGCTTTATCAAGGTATCAGTTTGTTTCCATTTTTAAGAAGGGTTTGTTGAGTTTAGGGAGAAATCCGAAGGAATTTGGTTCTCACTCTTTTCGTAGTGGGGCAGCAACGGAAGCTGCAAGGTTGGGTTTGTCGGCAACGGAAATTCAAGAATTGGGAAGATGGAACTCCAGGGCTTTTCAGTCCTACGTTCGTCCTGGTTTGGTGTTATGAATTTTGGAAACGCTTGTTAATGCTGGGAGGTAATGTGGAGAACAGTTGCTGTATGATCTGTTCTGTTAAATTTTGTCTTCTTTAAAAAAAAAAAATATGAATAAAATTTTGAAATATGAAAAATATCAAACTTATATATGGAATATGAATTTATATCTTTTACGGAATATATATATTTATTCTATTTTATCTTTGTGTATTTCTTTGTTTTTTGGGGGAGGAGTGTGGGGGTTGGAGGATTTGGAGGTGAGGAGTATGGTTCTTGTTTATGTTATGTTTATCTTTACAGGTCTAGACATGGTTTATTGGGTGGTGTGTGGTGTTTTGGTGGAAAAGAAAAAGAACAAAAAGGAAAACATTTCTTTTAAAGTATTTTGTGGGGTGGAGATGTTGGTAATTTGTTTTTGTTTTTTGCAGATCCTTCAAGAGTTGTGTGGATCATTGGAGACGCGCTGATTTTTTGGGTGAGGAGAAGGGCGTTGGTGCGATCATCTGGAGTACAGATGGTTCTGCTTGGGTCGGCGACACGGGATCCGTGGACTCCTATGGGAGGAGTTTAAGCCGATGATTTTGGGTGCCCTTAGGCACGGTGAAGTTCCCCATGTGCTGGTGGTTCACATGGGAGGGAACGATTTGGGGGTGGTCCCTCTTTGTATGCTGCTGGAGCAGATGTAGGAAGATCTGCGGCAGTTGAGGGTGTGGTCACCATGGACAGTGGTGGTGTGGTCCGAGGTGATGCCAAGGATGGTGTGGAAACAGGCTGAGAATGAGGAGGCGGTGCCGCTTTGCCCGATTAAGGTGAATCGCTGTATGAGAAGGTTTGTGAGGCGGATGGAGGGTGTGGTGGTGCGGCATCTACCGTTTGAAGAGGAAGATGCGGCGTGTTATTTTATGGCGGATGGCGTTCACCTGACGGGTGTGGTCAAGGATCTGTTCATCCTGGGACTCAAGGAGGGGATTGAACAAGCCCTGTTTTTTCTTGGTGGGGGAGCTCTCCCATATGGGGGTTATGTGAGGAGCTCGTGGCGGGGGCTTGTAGGCAGTGCTGGCTAGGGGTTCCTTTTTAGTTAGGATAATTTTGGTCAGATGGTTGGGAGTTGGGAAGTTTTTGGTGGTTGGTTGGTTGGTTGGTTCGTTTGGAGGTGTGTGGTGGCTGTGGGGAGTCCTCTTTCAGCACTGGGTTATTGTTTTAATTTTGTTATGGGAATGGTTATGTCATGGTGGTGGTTATTGTGGGGAGTTTTTAGCTGTGGCCTATATATAATAAATATATATATTATTCCACAGTTATGTGTTTGTCTATTTTTGAGTATTTATTGTCTCCCTGCGTCCGACCCGGTCATCAGTAGGCGACTTATGAAGGCCTGAAGCACCTAAGGCGTAGGGCCCTCAAGTTGCCTCTGATGCCAGGACACAGGGAGGATTTTTCTAGAAAGGTTTTGCAGCGTGTGAGGAGATTGAGCGGGAGTGGTGTGGGAGGAGTCGGCAGGAGGGTACTTAAGGCGCGTGTGGAGAGGCTTTGCGCGCCTTTTTCTCCTGAGGTAGAGCGGTGAAAATCCCCACCCTCCCACCCTGTTTTATTTAATTCCAGGTTGGGTTGGTTTTTTCGTTAGTATAGTAATTTTGTTGGGCTCCTTTGTCACAGCGGGGGCTTGTAGGCAGTGCTGGCTAGGGGTTCCTTTTTAGTTAGGATTACTTTGGTCAGATGGTTGGGAGTTGGGAAGTTTTTGGTGGTTGGTTGGTTGGTTTGGAGGTGTGTGGTGGTTGTGGGGAGTCCTCTTTCAGCACTGGTATATAGTGTAGCGCTGTGTTAAAAATCTTGCTGTGGCAGTACCTATTTTTGGCCACAAGATGGAGACTATCGCGATCAGAGATACTGGACATTGGGACTACAATGCCCGGCATGCTTTGCAAGAAGACAGGAAGTGGGTGGGGACTGGACACTTACATCCTCTGCCTCGTGGAGAAAGTTCCAGAGCGCGCCAGGGAAGCAGAGAAAGCAGACGCACTGAGGAGATCGCGGAGAACCGAGGCCCAAGCCCGAGGGAGACCTGTTTATTCCTGTTTGGGTCACTTAGCCTGAGGAGAAGGAGACTCGCCAGAGCCCAGACGTTGCTGCAGACCGGCGGAATCGAACGGAGAGCAGGCGGTGAGCTGGACAAGCTGCATGAAGTCAGACAACGGATCCGGCCGCTAGTATCCCCAGTCAAAATCCGGAGGAGAGACGTCCTGGGTCAGCGGAGCCTAAAGCCTGCGTCGGATGGGTGAGAGGCCTCCAAGGCTGTTTGTGATTAAAGGTCAAGCTGCTGTTTTCTCTTTAAAGTCCACAGGGCCCCAACTGACTAGTCGAAGACTTTCCTAAAATAAACTCACTGGCCAGTTGAACAGTACCCGGGTACCACACACACATATACACCTTTCACCTTCTGGGACTTAACTTGTGCAGGACTCATTTCCTTTTATGAATCGGTACAGGGGTTAAAAATAAAGATACGTTCCGAATATATTTTTCCTCTTTTTCCGTTGCGCGTTTACCGTAATACGAAGGGATTGTATGTTTGGGGTTTGCTACGTGTCCCCTTTTCTGAGCTATCGGGAAATTGCATTGCTTTTATGTTCGGTCGCGAATATTTTATTTTCCGAAATACGAAGCCTCGTGTTTCGTTTCTTTTCCGCTGCGCGTTTGTCGTAATACGAAAATACTGTAATAATACTTGTGAATACCGTGCTTCAACATCTGCTCAAATATTTTAGTAAACTATTTAAATGATAAAAACTCACAACTGTGTTGGAGTATATTTATTCCCTAGTGCGGGGAGACTGACCCGTGGTTCATTTTCAGCGGCTCCTCCGGGAGTGAGCGCTACAATTGTTTTAATTTTCTTATGGGAATGATTATGTCATGGTGGTGGGTTATTGTGTGGAGTTTTTAGCTGTGGCCTATATATAATAAATATATATATTATTCCACAGTTATGTGTTTGTGTATTTTTGAGTATTTATTTTCTCCCTGCGTCCGACCCGGTCATCAGTAGGCGATTTATTTAATTTTTTAACGATCACAGAACAATAATTTTTATGCAAAATGTCTCTTTTACCTGTCATTTAATAATCCTTACTATTTAGTTTTTTCAGCAAAAACTGCTTGCTAGGGAAGGGGTTAATGTTTTAATTTATTCCGAGCAGTGGGATTGGCAAACGATTTTGGATCAATACAGATTACAGTCACTTTAGTGACTCATGATTCTAAACAAAGTGACTTTTGTGGAGGAAGCCTCCAGCTACACCTGGGGAGACTTCAATCGCCTGGATTGTTTGTTGATTGACACATGCAGAGATTGGTCATGATGACAGTACAAACATTGAGTAACATGAGACTGATGTACTTTTTAAGGTGTGTTTGCTGTGTGAATGCTGCCTGAAAGGGAACATATTGAGGAAGCAAAACAGATTATATTATAAAGACGCACCGCAACGACATGAAACCCTGAGCTACATCCATTAAACATCTCTCTAGAAGCAATAGGATAGCGTCGCCAGGAGATCCGAAGACATCGAAGAAGGGCAGAAAACGGAAAATCACTCCTGGAGCTGCTTACAGCGAGACTACACGACGGTAACTACAGCACACGAGTTTAGCTTAAGCAGGGCCAGCCCGTCCATGGGGCCGGATGTGGGGCCATGGCTCCAGGCAGCACGATGCTAGGAGCAGCATTTTGGGCCTCAACTAGGCAATTCACACATTATTGTGAGTTTAATTACTGTGGAGCTGTGATACGCTCATACACACCACACATTACTGTGAATTTTATTGCTGTGGAGCTCTGTGATATGATCATACACACCACACATTACTGTGAATTTTATTGCTGTGGAGCTCTGTGATACGTTCATACACACTGCGCATTACCTTGAATTTTATTGCTGTGGAGCTCTGTGATACACTCATACACACTGCACATTACTGTGAATTTTATTGCGGTGGAGCTCTGTGATACGCTCATACACACCGCACATTACTGTGAATTTTATTGCCGTGGAGCTCTGTGATACACTCATACACGCCACACATTACTGTGAATTTTATTGCCATGGAGCTCTGTGATACAGTAATGTGTGGCGTGTATGAGTGTGAGTTTTATTGCTGTGGAGCTATGTGATTCGCTCATACACACCCAGGGGTCAAGTCCTGGGAAAAAAAGTGAGGGAACTCACCCACGAATTCCGCGACCCCTATTAACTGAAGAAAATATATATATATCACGAGTATAGCAGTACATGTGATACCATTTTTATTGGGTTAACATTACATTTAAAAGACAAGCTTTCAAGAGTGTAACCTCTCCTTCAGGTCTGGAAACTATACTGATCAGTGAAAGGTATCACTACGTACAGGTATACTCGCGATTTTGGCAACTGGACTCACTTTTGTCCTCCACCACAACCCTTTATATATATATATATAATATCCATGGCACAGACCCCCCCAGAATTATATACACAGGCACAGACCCCCCCCCAGAATTATATACACAGGCACAAACCCCCCCCCAGAACTATATACACAGGCATTGGACCCCCAGAATAATATACCCAGCATTGGACCCCCAGAATAATATGCACAGCACTGAGCCCCAAAAATAATATGCACAGCATTGAGCCCCCAGACTAATATACAAAGCACTGAGCCCCGAGAATAATATACACAGCACTGAGCCCCCAGAATAATATGCACAGCGTTTGCACCCAGCTCACGTGGATATATTTGCCCCCAGCTCACATGGGATGTATTTGCCCCAGCTCACATGGATATATTTGCCCCCAGCTCACATGGATATATTTGCCCCCAGCTCATATGGATATATTTGCCCCAGGCCAGCTCAAATGGATATATTTACCCCAGCTCACACATGGATATATTGCCCCAGCTCACACATGGATATATTTGCCCCAGCTCACACATGGATATATTTTCCCCCAGCTCACACATGGATATATTGCCCCAGCTCACACATAGATACATTTGCCCCCAGCTCACACATGGATATATTGCCCCAGCTCACACATGGATATATTTGCCCCAGCTCACACATGGATATATTGCCCCAGCTCACACATGGATATATTTGCCCCTGCTCACACATGGATATATTGCCCCAGCTCACATATGGATATATTTGCCCCTAGCTCACACATGGATATATTTGCCCCCAGCTCACACATGGATATATTTGCCCCAGCTCACCTCTTCTCTCTGTGGACCGAAACAATTTAGCTGGCCGCACATTGCCGATGGCCGCGTGTTTTTTCTCCTACGAGCAGCCGCTGGCATAAAGCACGGCTGGTCGCCTGGGATCGATCCAGCAGCCAGCCGCGAGCTCGCGAGAACTCCGCGAAATCACGGCTGGCTGTAAGATCCCAGGCGAGCAGCCGCGCTTTATGCCAGCGGCCGCTCGTAGGAGGAAAAACACGCGGCCGCCGGCAATGTGCGGCCAGCTATATTGTTTTAGGCTCGGGCCACAGCGGGAACCTGCGTTCCCGCAGCGTTCCTGCTGTGGGAGAAGTGCGGGAACGCCGTTCCCGTGCATTCCCGCGCATTCCTGCAGGACTCGAGCCCTGTACACACTGCACATTACTGTGAGTTTTATTGCTGTGGAGCTCTGTGATAGCCTCATACACACCACACATTACTGTGAGTTTTATTGCTGTGGGGCTATGTGATACACTCACACACACCACACATTACTGTGAGTTTTACTGCCGTGGAGCTCTGTGATACACACACATACACGCCACACATTACAGTGAGTTTTATTGCTGTTTTTCTCTGTGATACGCTCATACACACCGCACATTACTGTAAGTTTTATTGCTGTGGAGCTCTGTGATACGCTCATACACAACACACATTACTGTGAGTTTTATTGCTGTGGAGCTCTGTGATACGCTCATACACACTGCACAATACTGTGAGTTTTATTGCTGTGGAGCTCTGTGATACACATACACACTGCATTATTGTGAATTTTATTGCTGTGGGGCTATGTGATACACTCACACACACCACACATTATTGTGAGTTTTACTGTCGTGGAGCTCTGTGATACGCTCATACACACCGCACATTACTGTGAGTTTTATTGCTATGGAGCTCTGTGATATACGCTCATACACGACGCATGTTTTATTGTTTATTTTTGGGGGCATCATTTGATTCGTCGACTCAGGCAGCTCGGTGTTTTGGGTCGGCCCTGAGATTAGGGTTGTCTGACTGGCCATGTTTTCCTGGGCACATATTACTATTTCATGCACAGGGAAAAGTGCTGCCCTGCAACATGTATAATTCATATGCTGCATGAAAGAAGTTAAGGCAGGTCACCTGGATTCCATTTTTATTTCTTAAGTGTATCGTATGGATTCTACATGTTGCGGGGAAGCATTTTTCATGCAATGCCCATCAGCATGAATAAATTATATGTGTCCTGGAAAACCTGGCTGATCTGGTTATCCTATCTGCACCCTCTGGCACTTTATTGGTTAAAGCGTTTTGTTTCGTCGCGTCACCGGCTTTCAATGTCCCAGAAGAAGGAAACGCTCGCTTTTTGTTATTCGAAAGAGTTTAGTAAGAGCCACTTCCGCCCCAAAAGAAAGAAATAAGAACAAAACACAATGGGTTTCGTTAACCCTTTCAGCCTGAGGGCAGGTGAGCGATGGGTTAACAGGAGGCAAGCTGCTGAATGAATGGAAAGGAAGGCAGAGTTCAGCTCCTCCCTGTGGGCCTTAAAGAAAAGTCAGGAAAAAGCTGCCAGTCCCCTCCCCTGTGACAGCCATGCTCACACTGTCAATGTCAGCTGCCCTGTACTCGACAGGCAGGAGCAAGGCACACGGCAGGGGCGGCACGGGCACCGACACAGGTAAACCGCAGCTTCCCCGGGACGGGGCGCCAGGGGCATCATCGATCATGAATTACGGCCAATCTGGATTGTGTAGGAAGCGGACAGGGAGGACATACTGTACACGCTTATGGTTTGCTTTGTCCTACCCATTGTACAGCACTATGGAATTTGTTGGCGTCTTTATAAGCAGTTGATCGCTATAAGAACTGTAGACCGCTTCCTGCTGGCTGAGCATCATGGGATATGTAGTTCTGAAACCTCCTGGAGTGCCAGGGTTATCCATTTGTAGGTACATAGGGCACAAACTTTTACACTTCTATCTTCAAGTGGAAACTGGGGTCACAGCTCCTTCCTTGCACTGCTACACCTTGAAGTAATGTCCTGGGGCTTATTCACTAAATGGCAAGCTCTGGAAAGGCTACACTCCCTTTACATGATGTATGTCCTATTCGAGCTGAGCGTAACCTGCCGCAGTGTGTACATTATACGTGAGATACTATGTTTCTAATTTCATTGGTTTTCATATATGGAGGAGCCCCTAAAACGACACCCGCACACCCTGAATATATGGAGGAGCCCCTAAAAAGACACCCACACACCCTGAATATATGGAGGAGCCCCTAAAACGACACCCGCACACCCTGAATATATGGAGGAGCCCCTAAAAAGACACCCACACACCCTGAATATATGGAGGAGCCCCTAAAAAGACACCCACACACCCTGAATATATGGAGGAGCCCCTAAAAAGACACCCACACACCCTGAATATATGGAGGAGCCCCTAAAAAGACACCCACACACCCTGAATATATGGAGGAGCCCCTAAAAAGACACCCGCACACCCTGAATATATGGAGGAGCCCCTAAAAAGACACCCACACACCCTGAATATATGGAGGAGCCCCTAAAAAGACACCCGCACACCCTGAATATATGGAGGAGCCCATAAAAAGACACCCGCACACCCTGAATATATGGAGGAGCCCCTAAAAAGACACCCGCACACCCTGATTATATGGAGGAATGTCTAAACAGGGGGGCATTAAATGAGAAAGCGGGACACTGGGATCTTTTTGCCCAAAATAGGGACTGCCCATCCTGCGCCGGGACAGTTGGGAGGTATGTGCCTGAGGTTAACCATTAAACAGCCAGTTCAGAAGAATCTTGTCATAGTTTGTAGAGCGTTTGTTTCAAAAACTCTACAAAGGGGAACAATATGCGATGTTGGGTGTCTGCGCGTCATGGGACGGATCTGATGGGAAGACGCAACATACTTGCTCCTATATATATACTTGAATAGAGCAGGAAATGTTCCTTTCTGTCACTTTTTGGTGGTTTCCGATCTGTTTATGATGAAGCGCAGGAGAGGTGACGGTCAAGTCTGTATCCGTCTGATTAGTTTTAAAGGGTAAAAATAAGTTCACTTTATGTTGAATTTACCTCTTAGGCTAGGGTCAGACTGAGGCAGTGCGAACGCGCGTTCTGGCGCACTTAATCACGGCCGTGCTAGCAGCAGATGCCGGGCAATGACGGCCAATATACGAAGTACGGTCGCACAAAAGTCCGGCTGCGCAACGCAAGTGGAAAATGAACGCATTTTTTCGAGAACGTTAAACCACTAGTACTGACGTACAGAGTGCGCTGCGTCCGCTAGCGGCGTGTGTGCGTGAATTGGAGACGTCAGACGCTGCTAATGTCCGGCCAACATAACGTCCAGATGCACAAAGTGTTTTATTGATGATCCGTACAAAATCACGGATGAAACTGCGCATAGTATGACCGCTATTGCGTATTCCGTGAAAAAATACATCCATTCTTCGAACGCACATTTTCACGGACAACGTGAAAAATGCGTTAGTCTGACCCTAGCCTAAATACTTGACATTAATGGTTCCGTGACTGCATACTTATGTCAGGGTGGTAAGATCGATATCCATCCATCCATCCATCCTGTTTAGGTTGTGGTGGAGGGCAGAAACCTGAGATTAAAAGCCTCCACACTGCAAATAATAAAGTTTATAGTTACAGAAGACATTTACACATCCCAGCAATTCAGAGAACTGTATCACAGAGCTCCTGTGCTACATTCCCCATATGCAGCAAGGAACTCTGGGTATTCTATGAATGCAATTGATAGACAGAGAATTATGGGAGTTGTAGTTCAGTAAAATGTGTGGTTCCAGAGTTTGAGATCACTGCTCTAGGGCGTCCTGGTATATGTGTTGTATGAATCCTAAATATGTCTGGACGCAGTGAGTCGCACGGGGGAATCTTGGTGGTTGTGTTACATTACTTGTGATACATGATGTGACCCATAATGTCAATAAGGGATAAATAACCACATTGTATCTGACCTGGAGCTGGCAATCCGTGCCTTGGTAAGAGACTGTATTCAGATATTGTTGTTTTTAAAGTAAGGCCTAGTAATTCCAGTCTTGGTAAAATAAGCATTTTAGCAATTGTAACCATGTACATATTTCCTGCCTACAATGAGCTGCACCTATTGGTTCAATCACCTTCAGCATGCTGCAAGACTGCTCCTTATCCCCCTGAATCACAGCTCCCCCTGCTGTTCATTACGTGCAGTGCTTGGGAGCATTAAGATCAGGTTACAGAGTGAAACAGAAATCCGAGCTGCAAAACAAAAAAAGCATGACGAGCTTTATTATTCAACAAAAAAGGGTTATTCGGAGAAAAGTGAAACTCAGGAGAACTGGCAGGAGAAGAGGACAATCTAGACCAAATAGCCGATTTGGAAAGTGAGATAAATGGGCGAATTTTTCTATTTTTGGCTATTTTGACCTAGAATTTTCACTTCTCCAGTCACTCTCCTGAGTTTCACCTTTCTCTGATTAAATAACCCCGTAAAATATGACATTATTTGTCGGCTTTTCAGAAATCTAAAGAGAATCTCTAAATTCAGGGCAAAAACTAAAAGAATGTTGTTTTCGGTGAATTCTGTATATTCTAGGGGTAATTCACTAACCTATGAAATGCACCGAACGTTGAATTTCCTGCCAATTCTTCTGTGCAATGATGTCAATACGTGAAATACAGGCAAGTTGTCGGCGACATATGGTGCAATTTGTCAGCACCAAAATTGTCTTCTAGAAGACTATCATGTCTTCCATGCACAGAACACTGAAATTTTGGTGAAATGCCCTGATTTTCGGTGTTTCAATTCGACAGGTTAAGGCTCATGTCAGACGAGCGCATTCTGAGCGTCTGTGCACAACGGACGTACTTTCTGACTGACGACCAGGTAGTGGCCACATGGTCCATTTTTGTGACTGACGTTTTTTTTGACGGATGTAGGAGGGAAAATAAATTTAATCTGAACCATTTTGTCCGTCAAAAATGCTGGACGTATAAATGCAGTCCGTCTGACCACGTTCCATCACTCACACACAAAGCTATGCGGACATGTCGCACTCCGCACGTCCGTTATAGCGGTTTTACGTTCTTGCCTAACTTGCGTCCGTTGTGCGTCTGCACTTCTGTGCGGGTCTATTGTTCATAATTGTATGCTACCACGGACATTAAAATGTGCGGCAACACAAACGTGATCACTGCGCTTGTCTGACCTGAGCCTTAACCCTTTCACTGCTGAGGACATGTGGGGAACGTCCTCATTGACTCCTAAGAAAGATAGGGGGTTCATTTGATCCCCGATATCTTCCGACTGTTGGCAGCTAGCAGGGTCAGGCTTGGTATCATTTAGAAAGGCCAGAGCATGGCCTTTCCAATGATACCAAACATGACCATGTTCAAAGTAAAGAACAAAAAAATAATAAAAAAAACATGTTTTTTTAAGACGTGAAATGGTTAATTGTGTGTGTGTGTGTGTGTGTGTGTCACTTTTTCAAGGCTTTTTTATTTTACTGATTGCAACTCCTATTAGGAGAATAAGGCTGGGGTCAGACGAGCGTAGTGTTCACATCCGTGATTGCGCCTAAAAGTACGTCCGTGATAGCATGACAGGAAGCCCATTGGAGCCTGTTACACGAAGTACGTCCGCACTGAACTGCGGACGCACAACGGCTGCGGCCCACGGACGCAAGGCAGGCAAGAACGTACAACCGCTAGAACGGCCGCACAAAGTGCGCTGCGTCCGCAACGTCCGCATAGCTTTGTGTGTGAGTGATGGAACGTGGTCAGACGGACTGCATTTATACGTCCAGCATTTTTCACGGACAAAATGGTTTTGCTTTTTATTTTATTTTCCCTCCTACATCCGTCAAAATATACGTCAGTGAATAAACGGACTGTGTGACCACTACTGCGTCTTCCGTACTGACATACAGTCCGTAGAAATCACGCTCGTCTGACCCCAGCCTAATAGTTTTTGTTTTTTTCACTGCTTTGGAAACTCCAATTTTGGCAAAATACGGTGACCATTTGCTAAATGGCAAATTCAACGTATTTTTGGTGAAATGGAATTGCCGTCATGGCAACAGGACCTTTTTTACATTTAAAGATTTTACTAAATGTTAACCTTTTTTTAAAGCTTCTTAACCCATTCAAAACTTTCAAGATTTTTAACCCTAAGCTCTGTTGGAAATTGATGGAAATTTGGTTCACAATATATGGCCATAAATTGCTTAAGCCTGTCAACATCGCCAATGTATCCCACCTTTTCACAGGCCCTATACTTGGATGGGATACATTGGTGTTGTGTGACGGGCTTAATCAATTTATGGCCATAGATCGTGAACTAAATTTAAAAATCTTGAAAAAGTCTTGAATGAGTTAACAATGTTGAAATCCTGAAAGGGTTGGGAGTTGTTTAGAAGCTTCTAAAGACTGGGGTCAGACCAGCGCACGTTTAACGTGCGTTCTGGCGCACATAATTACAGCCGCACTAGCAGCAGATGACGGGCAATGACAGCCAATATACGATGTACGGCCGCACAAAGGTTCGGCCGTGCAACGCAAGTGGAATTTGAACGCATTTTTCTGAGAACGCTGAACCGCTAGTACTGACGTACAGAGTGCGCAGCTGCGGCATAGCGGCGTGTGTGCGTGATTAGGAGATGTCAGACGCTGCTAATGTCCAGCCTACATAACGTCCAGACGCAAAAAGAGTTTTATTGACGATCCGTACAAAATCACGCCCGCAAATGCGCGTCGTCTGACCGTTTTTGCGCATTCCGTGAAAAAATACGTCAATGCATTCGGACGCACTGTTTCACGTTCGCGGGGAAAAATGCTTTCGTCTGACGCTAGCCTTAAGGTTAAAATTTTGGAAAATCTTTTAAATGTATACGTTACTCTTGAAGACCCCTAAAGGTACATACTCGTCACTCAGGACATACTTGAAAATGAGAGAAATCTCAATGTATCCTTCCTGGTAACAATACTTTCTCAAATTTCTTTATTTTTTCCGCTGGAGTGCTCTCCTCTTGGTTTGTGTGAGATATATTCGTGATGCTCTGAAAGGAGCAGACTTTACCACGTGCTCCATCGATCGGGGCAATGTACTGATGTAACTGCTAGTGTTATGGATCTTCTGTATTCTGAAGGTGTGGATCGTAACTCCTATCACACTCAAGCAGGTAATGCCGCATCTCGCTGTCATGGCGAGCAAAGCCAGCACTGGGACAGGAGCCCTCTGGGCATGTCCTTCCTGCATTAACACGTCTTGTGTTGAATTTTCTGCCAATCATAAAGAGGAATCCTGGCTTTTTGTTCCCAGATTTAGCTTTATTTTCGATCACTATGTTGGGCGCTTTATATGACAATGTGATTTTTTTCCTGTAGCTCCTGCATTAACCCCCGCTGTCAGGACACACATCAATAATCGTGTATAAGAGGCTGTGCCGTTACTATCATTTTTCACATTATTATATCTTATGATTTCTTGGTATATAGACGGGATCGATACAAGACGTTTCTTTTGTAAGACCTGAGAAAGCTAACTTTTTTTTTTTAAATTTTGGGAGTGGGTTTTACCACTTTTTATTTTTATAATGTATGGACTGACAGACTGACAGATAATGACTGATCTACCGGTTATGATAGATATAGGGATGGTTAGATTAAAAAAAAAAAATAGGTCTAGGTATAATATATACATAGAAGTTGTGTCTGATAAAATCTAAAAATACATATCTTTCTGGATGTTAATGCGAGGGATTCCATTTAATTCCACTAACCATTAAAGAGAGATTTAAACCTTGGATAAATCGAATCCTACAAATGCACTCGGTTCAGTTTCTGCTATTCAGAAATGTGTCCTTGAAATTAGTTTGTCCCACCGTAAGGTCACAAAGGACACGAAACACTCTGAGGTTTTGTCTTTCCAGCACAATGAATCTCGTGATTGTGGTTATAAAACCACTGGGGAACTTCTCATAGATTCCCACATGAGTGCGTCTCGTCTGCTTAAGAGGAATTAACTCTATCAATCTCCGTCGTCTCGCTCTCTTCTTCTCCTCGGTCGTCGTCTCGCTCTCTTCTTCTCCTCGGTCGTCGTCTCGCTCTCTTCTTCTCCTCGGTCGTCGTCTCGCTCTCTTCTTCTCCTCGGTCGTCGTCTCGCTCTCTTCTTCTCCTCGGTCGTCGTCTCGCTCTCTTCTTCTCCTCGGTCGTCGTCTCGCTCTCTTCTTCTCCTCGGTCGTCGTCTCGCTCTCTTCTTCTCCTCGGTCGTCGTCTCGCTCTCTTCTTCTCCTCGGTCGTCGTCTCGCTCTCTTCTTCTCCTCGGTCGTCGTCTCGCTCTCTTCTTCTCCTCGGTCGTCGTCTCGCTCTTCTTCTCCTCGGTCGTCGTCTCGCTCTCTTCTTCTCCTCGGTCGTCGTCTCGCTCTCTTCTTCTCCTCGGTCGTCGTCTCGCTCTCTTCTTCTCCTCGGTCGTCGTCTCGCTCTCTTCTTCTCCTCGGTCGTCGTCTCGCTCTCTTCTTCTCCTCGGTCGTCGTCTCGCTCTCTCTTCTCCTCGGTCGTCGTCTCGCTCTCCTCTTCTCCTCGGTCGTCGTCGTCTCGCTCTCTTCTTCTCCTCGGTCGTCGTCTCGCTCTCTTCTTCTCCTCGGTCGTCGTCTCGCTCTCTTCTTCTCCTCGGTCGTCGTCTCGCTCTCTTCTTCTCCTCGGTCGTCGTCTCGCTCTCTTCTTCTCCTCGGTCGTCGTCTCGCTCTCTTCTTCTCCTCGGTCGTCGTCTCGCTCTCTTCTTCTCCTCGGTCGTCGTCTCGCTCTCTTCTTCTCCTCGGTCGTCGTCTCGCTCTCTTCTTCTCCTCGGTCGTCGTCTCGCTCTCTTCTTCTCCTCGGTCGTCGTCTCGCTCTCTTCTTCTTCTCCTCGTCGTCGTCTCGCTCTCTTCTTCTCCTCGTCGTCGTCTCGCTCTCTCTTCTCCTCGTCGTCGTCTCGCTCTCTCTTCTCCTCGGTCGTCGTCTCGCTCTCTTCTTCTCCTCGGTCGTCGTCTCGCTCTCTTCTTCTCCTCGGTCGTCGTCTCGCTCTCCTCTTCTCCTCGGTCGTCGTCTCGCTCTCCTCTTCTCCTCGGTCGTCGTCTCGCTCTCCTCTTCTCCTCGGTCGTCGTCTCGCTCTCCTCCTCTTCTTCTCCTCGGTCGTCGTCTCGCTCTCCTCCTCTTCTTCTTCTCCTCGGTCGTCGTCTCGCTCTCCTCCTCTTCTTCTCCTCGGTCGTCGTCTCGCTCTCCTCCTCTTCTTCTTCTCCTCGGTCGTCGTCTCGCTCTCCTCTTCTTCTTCTCCTCGGTCGTCGTCTCGCTCTCCTCCTCTTCTTCTTCTCCTCGGTCGTCGTCTCGCTCTCCTCCTCTTCTTCTTCTCCTCGGTCGTCGTCTCGCTCTCCTCCTCTTCTTCTTCTCCTCGGTCGTCTCGCTCTCCTCCTCTTCTTCTTCTCCTCGGTCGTCGTCTCGCTCTCCTCCTCTTCTTCTTCTCCTCGGTCGTCGTCTCGCTCTCCTCCTCTTCTTCTTCTCCTCGGTCGTCGTCTCGCTCTCCTCCTCTTCTTCTTCTCCTCGGTCGTCGTCTCGCTCTCCTCCTCTTCTTCTTCTCCTCGGTCGTCGTCTCGCTCTCCTCTTCTTCTTCTCCTCCGGTCGTCGTCTCGCTCTCCTCTTCTTCTCCTCGGTCGTCGTCTCGCTCTCCTCTTCTTCTCCTCGGTCGTCGTCTCGCTCTCTTCTCTTCTTCTTCTCCTCGGTCGTCGTCTCGCTCTCTTCTCCAGCCTGTGTCAGACGAGCGCAGTGTTCACGTCTGTGTTGCCGTACATTTTAATGTCCATCGTAGCATAGAATCATGCTCAATAGGAGACCCACACATGAAGTACATCCGCACCGAACTGCGCACGTGGCAAATGGACGCAAGTTAGGCAAGAACGTAAAACCACTAGGACAGACGCGCAGAGTGCGCCACGTCCGCATAGCGTTCATTGTGTGTGATGCCACGATGTCAGACGGACCGCATTTGTGACGTCCGGCACCTTGACGCACAAAATTGCTTCTCATTTTCACATTTTTATAACTTTTAATATTAATTTTGTTTCCCATAATTCCCTTGTTTGTTCAACGTCCGTCAAACAACTGACCGTGTGGTGTCTACAGCATCTTCCGTCAGAACGTCCGTCCGTTGTACACGGACGCAGAATGCGCTCGTCTGACATTAGCCTCAGGCTAGGGACAGATGAGCGCATTTTCTGCAGCCACCGTCAAAATGTACGTCGATGCGTGCGCACGCATTTTTTCACGGAATGCGCTTGAGTGGTCGGACGATGCGCAATTCTGGACGTATTCCATGACGGTGGGGTGAAAAAAGAGAAAAATCAGATGAATCTAATCCCTTTAAAAATGAAATAATAAGGGCAAGGGCTATAAAAAGTCGTTTCGGGGATGGTGGCGTTTTTCTAAGATGGATCCTGCACACGTCTTTGTGTTTGGTGTGATGGGGTACCTGTACCTAAAGAGGAAGAGAAAGCGGCGAACCTGGGTTCATGAAATCAACGCTGCCAGACCCACGCATGGACACTTTGTGACGCTGTACAGGCCACTGCGAGAGAGGGACCCCGCGAAGTTCTTCAACTACATGCGGATGTCCATCGCCTCCTTTGATGAACTGTTGTCGCGGGTACGGGAGCCGCTGACCAAGAGGGACACCAACATGCGGCCCGCCATACCACCGGAGGAGATGCTGGTCATCACTTTGAGGTACGTACTGTCACACACCTGTATACATGACATCGCTGCCAGTCACCTGACATGAGTGCATCATGTCTGTAGTCACATGCCCACTGTTACATGCACACACACACACGGGCATCACATCACACGTACATAATCATAAATGACTCCGACAACAATGTTGAAAAATAATACTATAATATGAAAAGAAACTGTAATATATTATGGACATATATTACAAGTCGTAAAGTGAAGGTCAGTATATATACAAAATCAAAACAATAACACATAACAAACAAATAATCAAACATATTTAGCTCATGTATCAAAGTTGCTGATACCGCGGAGCATCTGGGTCATGAGGGCCGGTGGTGTGGCTACAGCTGGACCCCGACTCCGTGTGTGGCCTGGCTCCAGGGGGCATGGCTGGGTGGGTGGACAGCACCTCACTGGAGACGGAAGATCCACTGGCGGATTGTGGCACAGCATGGTAGGCGGCTGCGTGATGGGGACGTGAAAGGATGTCCTCCAATATCCCGAGAGATCTGTGGCGATACTCCATTTTCTCCGCCTCGCTCATCCTGTTCAGGAGGAGCGTACATGCATTGGAGAACGACATGTCGACGGAGTCCGCAAGCATGCAGCGTTGGTGTGCATGGGTGGTCTGTGCCTCCATGAACATGACCATGGCCTGCTCCAGGTCTGCAGCCTGTGCCCTTCTCTTCTGGCCAGGTCTGGTGCTGGCCGTTGTCGCGGTACCTGCCACCTGTGGTGTCGCCAAATCCTCCTCCATCTGCGACTCAGCACCACCCTGGTTCTCCTCCTCCTGGCAGCTGGCAGAATCTCCTGGCACCATTTGTTGTGCCTGGGTGCCGGAGGTCGATGGCTGGTCCATGCTGCTGACAGACCTGCGCGGCTCCTGGGTCCTGCGGAGGAACGATAGCTGCTCTGCGTAAATGTACCCCCGGACCTTCTTCGCACCAGCTCCAGAGCGCGCAGCCATGGCCTGCTTCTTCTGGACGCGCATGTAGTTGTCGCGTACTGTGCGCCATTTGTTCATTGCCTCTTGTGCTGAAAAACATGATGAGAGTGACATTAGCTTGTGTTCATGGTATGTGATCATATTCAAACAGTTTTTGTTGTCTCTAGGTATCTCGGTAGTGGGTGCAGTTTGAAGGATCTGCATTATAGCTTCCGCGTTGGCAGATCAACAGCTGGTGAGATCGTCCGCAAGGTGTGCCAAACAATATGGGAGACCATGAAGGGCGAATGTTTGCCAAGACCGACACATACGGCATGTCTGGAAATTGCAGCAGGATTCTGGGAGAGAGCCAACTTTCCAAACTGCCTTGGAGCCGTGGATGGCAAACATGTCCGCATAGTGAAGCCACCGCACAGCGGCTCACTGTATCAGAATTATAAACATTACTTTTCTATTGGCCTACTGGCGGTGGCAGATGCCAACTATAGTTTCGTGTATGTGGATGTCGGTTCATACGGCAAGGACTCTGACTCCACACTGTTCAGGAACTCCACACTGTGGAATGAAATTGAGAGTGGGACCCTGAACATCCCCAGACCCGCACCATTGCCTGGCAGTGACGTGACAGTCCCCTATGCCTTCGTGGGTGACGAAGCATTCGGCCTATCCACACACCTCCTACGGCCCTACTCAGGGACACACCTGACTGTGAAGAAGCGGGTGTTTAATTATAGGCTGTCGCGGGCGAGACGGTATGTGGAGTGTACCTTTGGCATACTGACCAACAAGTGGAGGATTCTACATAGACCGCTGGATGTAAATGTGGACTTCTGTGTGGACATAGTGAAATGCTGTTGCATTCTACATAATTATGTGCGGGCCAGGGATGGTTTTAATTTTGACGATACCCTCACAGTTGTCGGTCTTGAGGATGATGTGAACTATGACATCATAGCTGTGAATAGATACAGCAACAGGTATCGCGATGCTCTATCTAATTATTTCATCAGTGATGCAGGTGAGGTGCCCTGGCAGCTGGGGAGCATTTGATTTTCACATCAATGATTTCATTTGTTTGTTTATTATCATTTTTGTGATTTACATTTATGGGATTATGAATTAAATAATATTATACTCACTCTGTATGTGCTGCTCCTTCTCGGACCACGTATCGTACTCCGGGTACACATGACGGGACACCTCGACCCATGCGCTCGCCTTCCTCCCCTTGTCCTTATAACGCTCGCAGGCCGTATCCCAGATCCCTGGATGCTCTCCCACAGCGCTTATCAGCCTCTCCACGTCCATCTCTGGTCCAGCAGCCATGTTCAACGGTCGCAGGTACACTCCAACGAAATGCAGGAAACTTTGGCAGTTTGGACGTTATGTAGGCCGCACACTAGCAGCGTCTGACGTCTCCTAATCACGCACACACGCTGCCATGCGGCCGCCGCGCACTTTGTACGTCAGTAGCAGCGGTTTCACGTTCTGATAAAAATGCGTTCATTTGCTGGTTGCGTGGTGTCGGCGCACTTTTGTACGCACGTACTGCGTATATTGCCCGTCATTGGCCGTTATGTGCTGCTACTGCCGCCGTGATTTAGTGCGTCTGCACGCGCGTTCCGACTGCCCCACTCTGACCCTAGCCTCAGTCGTCGCTCTCTTCTTCTCAGTCGTCGCTCTCTTCTTCTCAGTCGTCGCTCTCTTCTTCTCAGTCGTCGCTCTCCTCTTCTTCTCAGTCGTCGCTCTCTTCTTCTCAGTCGTCGCTCTCTTCTTCTCAGTCGTCGCTCTCTTCTTCTCAGTCGTCGCTCTCTTCTTCTCAGTCGTCGCAGAAGAAGACGTCTACAGCATCTTTCGTCAGAACGTCCGTCCGTTGTGCACGGACGCAGAATGCGCTCGCCTGACATTAGCCTCACTCTTCTATTTGGCCAAAATGTTGTGATTTTTGCACGTTTCACATGTTTTTTTTGTTGTTTTTTTTTCCTACTCAAATTGCTTTATTTGTTTGCAAAGTATTTTACCAGGAAGGATACATCGCTTTTTTTTTTTTTTTTTTTTTTCACTCGTTTTCAAGTATGTAAGCGCTAAGGCTGGGGTCAGAGTAACGCAGTATTAACGTGCGTTTAGCAGCACTAAATCACGGCCGTGCTAGCAGCAAATGACGTCCAATGCCGGGCAGCATACGAAGTACAGCTGCACAAAAGTGCGTCAGCACAACGCAAGTGGCAAACTAACGCCTTTTTGCAAGAATGTCGAACCGCTAGTACTGACGCAGAGTGCGCTGCGTCCGCATAGCGGCATCTGTGCGTGATTAGGAGACGTCAGACGCTGCACATGTCTGGCCAACATCACGTCCATTTGTTTTTATAGCTCCGTCAAAAATCACGGCTGTAATTGCGCACCGTGTGACCGCTATCGCCTCTGCCGTCAAAAAGTGCATCCATGCGTCCGGACGCACTTTATGACGGAAGACGCGAAAAACGCGTTAGTCTGACCCTAGCCTAAAGGGTGTATTTTCCCTGCTGGTAGTCCAGTTTATTGATTTGGTTTCAAGAGCTATTTTTGTTGTTTTTATACTATAGACACATTTTGTATCAGGTCACTGTAACTTTTAACATATTACTATTTCCCTAAAATAAAATTCTCGGCACATAGACAAAATAAAGTATATAAAGATGATAAATAGATCGATCTATCAATATACATTTTTTTTGTGTGACTGCTGCACTGGGCCAGGAGCGATCTAGTGGTGAGCGCTGAATCCAGTGGTATGTATGTTTATGTATGTCACTGGGTTCAGCGCTCACCACTATCTCTCCTGGCCCAGTGCAGCAGTCTCACAAAAAAATGTATATTGATACAATAAGAGATTGACTTGTAATAACAAAACACTTTATATACAGGGTTATTCAGAGAAAGGTGAAACTCTGGAGAACTTTGGGAGAAGTGAAAAATTCTAGGTCAAAATAGCCGATTTGGAAGTTGAGATAAATGGGAGAATTTTTCTGGTTTGACCTAGAATTTTCACTTTTCCAGAGTTTCACCTTTCTCTGAATAACCCTGTAAATCTGTATATAAAAGATTACATTAGGTCTGACGTTTTGGCTCATGCTGAAGCCTTTATCAAGGTACCTTACCATGAGCGGACACGTTGGACCTAATGTAATCTTTTATATAAAAATTTAATAAAGTTTTGTGTATCAAAATATATTATTTTAGGGTGGGCATTTCGCGAATTTAATTTCTACCTTTTTTTTTTTAACAGACCCTTTTTAGGGTTAAAAACTTGCAAAAAAAAAAAAGTCTTTACTGGTTTAAAAATTGTTAGAATCTTTGCAAGTTTGAAAAATATATATATCTACAACAAAACAGGAGGAGAGCACACCAAACCTATTCAAACAATACAAAAGAAACCACAACAGCAGCTAAATTCATTTAGACAGAGCTTTTCCAGACTTAACCCTTTAAATGCTTATAAAAATTTCTTAACCCCTTCAAAAACACTGCAGTTCTTAACCCTTAGGCCCCCTTCACACCTAAGCGTTTTACAGCGCGCTCCTGTGCGGTGTAAAACGCTTAAACAATGAAATCCCATGATTTCCTATGTGGGCATGTCACACCTAAAGCGTGCAGGAACGCGCTTTGAGGCTAGGGTCAGACTAACGCATTTTCGCGTTGTCCGTGAAAAAGTGCGTTCGAACGAATGGACTTATTTTTTCACGGAATACGCGATAGCGGTCATACGATGCGCATTTTCGTCCGTGATTTTGTACGGATCATCAATAAAACACTTTTTGGGTCTGGACGTTATGTTGGCCGGACATTAGCAGCGTCTGACGTCTCCTAATCACACACACACGCCACTAGCGGACGCAGCGCACTCTGTACGTCAGTACTAGTGGTTTCACGTTCTCGAAAAAATGCGTTTGTTTGCCGCCTGCGTTGCGCGGCCGCACTTTTGTGCGACCGTACTTCGTATATTGGCCGTCATTGCCCGGCATCTGCTGCTAGCACGGCCGTGATTATGTGCGGCTGCACGCGCGTTCGCACTGCCTCAGTCTGACCCTAGCCTAAAACGGCCGACGCAAAAAGAAGTCCGGGAGCTTCTTTTCGGGCATACAGCAGCGCGTTCGCGGCCATATCATAGCCGCGAACGCGCTGCAACGCACGTTCGCATCTTTTTTGTATGCGTGAACGCGTGTAAAAAGAAAACGCGCGCATTGCACGACGCAGCGCTACGCCCAGGTGTGAACCCAGCCTTACACAGATTCAATGGTGGAAGTTTAGTTTGCAATGGATGGCCATGGAATATATAATATATATAATATTATATTAATATTTTTTCAAAGTGTGGGAACTCGCCATTATTTCTGCCCAAATTAAGCTCTGTTGCCTTTATCCGCCACAAACATGTAAATTTTGGTTATTTAATCAATAGAAGAAATCCCTAAGTTCCAGGCCATATATTTAAGTTTTTATCTGCTCATAAAAATCTAAAATATATGATTATTAACAAAAAATGAATTGATCACCTAAAAAAAAACCAAAAAAAAAAACAAACTCCAGAATGTGGGGCTAAACGAAACTCCGTTGTGGGGGGAAACTGCGCTCCACATCGACTTGATCCATGCCAACCGCATTATTATTTATTATGAATTTTATATAGCGCCAACATATTCTGCAGAGTTTTGCCCTATAAAATGGAGAATTTGAAAGCACATTGTTTACAGGAAGCCGAGCTGTAGAGGTATTGTTGTTTTTCCTGTAGGACGGCTATACGTACGTCCTCGGGGCAGGCAGAGGGGCTGCACCCTCCTCTCCCCATTTTGGGGGCCGCATTGCTTTCACAAGGCTGGATCCCCCACCTGCCCAGAGGACGAAGCAGCCACCGCCACAGAGTGAGGTGACCTGAGATTATCCCCGTATCGGTGCGTGTAAACAACCTCTGCTCAGCCTGTCCTGTTCATGAATGGTGTGTGTAGTTGTATTCTGTCGCTCTGGCTGAGCTGCTCACTAGGCCCGGCCCTGTCACCGGCTGCAGGAGGGGAGGGGGTGTCATGGCGGAGGTTTCAGGAAATGCAGCCTGGGTTGCCTGGCAGTGAGACACGCAGCGTGTGCTGCTGGGGCCTGTTCCTCCATCGCCTCATGGTGTGTGTGTGTCTGTGTGTGTGTGTGTCTGTGTGTGTGTCTGTGTGTGTGTCTGTCTGTCTCACAGACCATTTCCAGGCTCTTTAGCATGAAATGGCCGGAGCTGGTCTTCCACCGGATCTGTGGTCCTACGACTGGAGGCAATCAATCGCATCTGACGCAAATCACTTTGTACTTTTAATGTGATCCCCTGTATGAACAGCGCCCCGAGCTACAGACACTGCCGTAAACCATGTTTTAACCAGAAAAAAAGCTTGCCATTTGCGCTTATCCCTATGGCTCTATGATACTTGACTGGCCATTGAAGTGTTAAGGCTAGGGTGAGACGAAAGCATTTTTCTCCGCGAACGTGAAAAAGTGCGTCCGAACGCATTGACGTATTTTTTTTCACGGAATGCGCAAAAACGGTCAGACGACGCGCATTTTCGGGCGTGATTTTGTACGGATCGTCAATAAAACTCATTTTGCATCTGGACGTTATGTTGGCTGGACATTAGCAGCGTCTGACATCTCCTAATCACGCACACACGCCGCTATGCCGCAGCTGCGCACTCAGTACGTCAGTACTAGCGGTTCAGCGTTGTCAGAAAAATGCGTTCAAATTCCACTTGCGTTGCGCGGCCGGACTTTTGTGCGGCCGTACATCGTATATTGGCCGTCATTGCCCGTCATCTGCTGCTAGTGCGGCCGTAATTATGTGCGCCAGAACGCACGTTAAAAGTGCGCTGGTCTGACCCCAGCCTAAGCCCACCTGCCATGCCACGCCACCACAACAACCTCTTTCAAGGTGGGTCCTAACCTAATGTAACCAAAACCTTCTTACCAGCACTACGTGTCCTCCTGCTGCTTCTCTGCTAAGGCTAGGGTCAGACTGAGGCAGTGCGAACGCGCGTTCTGGCGCACTTAATCACGGCCGTGCTAGCAGCAGATGCCGGGCAATGACGGCCAATATACGAAGTACGGTCGCACAAAAGTCCGGCTGCGCAACGCAAGCGGCAAACAAACGCATTTTTTCGAGAACGTTAAACCACTAGTACTGACGTACAGAGTGCGCTGCGTCTGCTAGCGGCGTGTGTGTGTGATTAGGAGACGTCAGACGCTGCTAATGTCCGGCCAACATAACGTCCAGATGCAAGAAGTGTTTTATTGATGATCCGTACAAAATCACGGATGAAACTGCGCATAGTATGACCGCTATTGCGTATTCCGTGAAAAAATACGTCCATTCTTCGAACGCACATTTTCACGGACAACGTGAAAAATGCGTTAGTCTGACCCTAGCCTAAGAGACAAAAAATGGTGGGTTTATACCCTCACCAAGACACTTCCACTTTGGGATTGAAAAAGAAACCACGGAAAGGCACAGCCGCAAAAAATGACCTGGTTGGGAATACAACAAAATATACAAATATGGCCAAAAAAAAAAATTAGCAGTTTCGTGCACTGTCCCTACCTGCGCGGCTGCGTAAACCAGGAGTATTCAGCCCACTTCATGTGTAAGGCTAGGGTCAGACGAACACATTTTTCGCGTCGTCCGTGAAAAAGTGCGTTCGAATGAATGGACGTATTTTTTTTCACGGAATGCGCAAAAACGGTCAGACGACGCGCATTTTCGGGCGTGATTTTGTACGGATCGTCAATAAAACTCATTTTGCATCTGGACGTTATGTTGGCTGGACATTAGCAGCGTCTGACATCTCCTAATCACGCACACACGCCGCTATGCCGCAGCTGCGCACTCAGTACGTCAGTACTAGCGGTTCAGCGTTGTCAGAAAAATGCGTTCAAATTCCACTTGCGTTGCGCGGCCGGACTTTTGTGCGGCCGTACATCGTATATTGGCCGTCATTGCCCGTCATCTGCTGCTAGTGCGGCCGTAATTATGTGCGCCAGAACGCACGTTAAAAGTGCGCTGGTCTGACCCCAGCCTAAGCCCACCTGCCATGCCACGCCACCACAACAACCTCTTTCAAGGTGGGTCCTAACCTAATGTAACCAAAACCTTCTTACCAGCACTACGTGTCCTCCTGCTGCTTCTCTGCTAAGGCTAGGGTCAGACTGAGGCAGTGCGAACGCGCGTTCTGGCGCACTTAATCACGGCCGTGCTAGCAGCAGATGCCGGGCAATGACGGCCAATATACGAAGTACGGTCGCACAAAAGTCCGGCTGCGCAACGCAAGCGGCAAACAAACGCATTTTTTCGAGAACGTTAAACCACTAGTACTGACGTACAGAGTGCGCTGCGTCTGCTAGCGGCGTGTGTGTGTGATTAGGAGACGTCAGACGCTGCTAATGTCCGGCCAACATAACGTCCAGATGCAAGAAGTGTTTTATTGATGATCCGTACAAAATCACGGATGAAACTGCGCATAGTATGACCGCTATTGCGTATTCCGTGAAAAAATACGTCCATTCTTCGAACGCACATTTTCACGGACAACGTGAAAAATGCGTTAGTCTGACCCTAGCCTAAGAGACAAAAAATGGTGGGTTTATACCCTCACCAAGACACTTCCACTTTGGGATTGAAAAAGAAACCACGGAAAGGCACAGCCGCAAAAAATGACCTGGTTGGGAATACAACAAAATATACAAATATGGCCAAAAAAAAAAATTAGCAGTTTCGTGCACTGTCCCTACCTGCGCGGCTGCGTAAACCAGGAGTATTCAGCCCACTTCATGTGTAAGGCTAGGGTCAGACGAACACATTTTTCGCGTCGTCCGTGAAAAAGTGCGTTCGAATGAATGGACGTATTTTTTTTCACGGAATACGCGATAGCGGTCATACGATGCGCATTTTCATCTGATTTCGTACGGATCATCAATAAAACCCTTTTTGCGTCTGGACATTATGTTGGCCGGACGTGCGCAGCGTCTGACGTCTCCCAATCACGCACACATGTCGCTAACGGACGCAGCGCACTCTGTACGTCAGTACTAGAGGTATCACTTTCTCGAAAATGTGTTTGTTTGCCGCTTGCGTTGCGCGTCCGGACTTTCGTGCAGCCGTACTTCGTATATTGACCTGTCATTGCCCATCATTTGCTGCTGCTACGGCCGTGATAAAGTGCGGCTGCACGCGCGTTCGCACTGCGTTCGTCTGACCCTAGCCTAAAACATAACAAGAAAAAGTTGTCGTGTGTGTTCTCAAGTCGTCTGACTTGAAGCAGATAATCCCATTGGAATGGGTGCAGTCGCTGGTCTAATGTAAGCTGTTAAAGCGTGCAATGTGCGGCTAAACGTGACCTGTTATACGGCCACTGACTCATTGGACGACCAGCTAGGATTGCCCCAATGGACCACTGCACATGCGGCTGATGTGAGCGCCTCCAGAGGACAGATTTCACAGCCCGTACAACCAAGGAATACTTTTTAACCTCCTGCTGGATGTTTTCCTGTGTGTGTTCGTTCATGCTGATGAGCAGTACATGAAAAGTGCCACCCTACAGTATGTGAAATCCATATGCTGCAGGTACGAAATCAAATGGGGATCCCAGGCGACCTGCTTCAATTAGGCGACTTTTATCCTTTCTGAAGCATCTGATCTATTCATACTGCAGGCAGTAACCCCCCCCCCCCCCGCATGAAATGCTAATATTAATGTTCTTGAACCCAGGACATACTTTAAAACGAGAAATCTCAATGTATCCTTCCTGGTAGAATCCTTGGTAAAGTATACCGAATACTGGTACAATACCACACACAGACAGACGGACAGGGGAATTTTTATTTTATTATCTAGATAGATATCTCTCAATCCGTAAACACGGGATGTACCCCAGGGTGATCGCGGCAGGAGATGCCGGAGCTTCACAAAGTTACTGCCATCTGCAAATCCTGGCTTTCCAGTGAATCGGCGCGTTCTGTGCGGCGACACAAAGGGAGCGGAGCGTTAAATGGCAGCCATTGTGCTGCATGTCTATGCAGTGCTTTCTGGTATTTGTGTACATTTCTATGTCCGCGTGACGTGCGCTCACTCTGCGGAGTATCTATAGTAGAGGCATACGTCTTACTTAACGGATTCCCAAAAACCGAATGGAAATTTTGAATATTCCCGTGGTATGCGGTGGGATCTACGCCGAACAGCTTCGGCACAAAGAAGGATGACGAGCAACGTGGTGAATTAACCATAGTATCATTGTACGTGATACAGCGCCGTTCCCTGAACTAAATCCACTGTTCCTTCAATAACAAATGGTGGTCGGTGAATAAGCCGTCTGGTAACACTTCGTTTTGTATATGTTCGCTTATTAATGGCCTTTGGTTTCTAGTCAGAAAATTCTGAATCCATTAACTGTTTAGTGTTTTATTTATTTTAGCCTACAGCTTTGTAATATTCATTTTGTGCGTCTTATTCTCCTTCCAGCCTTTTTACGTAGGTATATTGATTTAAGCGGTATGCTCAGCCCGGTGTGAGCGGCTCCTCATTGGCTGAATTACTTCCTGGTTTGTTTATTTTCCTGGTCGGCCATGTTTTCCAGGACGCAGGTTTCTACTTCATGCAGAAGAGCACAGGGAAGGACCTGTCCTGCAACATGCATAATTCATATGCTGCAGGAAGGAAATAAAGGGCAGGTCACCTGGGATTCCTATGATTTATACATGGTGCAGGGTGGCTTTTTTAAAAAAAAAAAAATAATTTTTTATGCAATGCCCACCAGCATGAAAAAAGGATATGCGTCCCGAAAAGCATGGATGCACTAAGGCTAGGGTCAGACGAGCGCAGTATTAACGTGCGTTTAGCCGCACTTAATCACGGCCGTGCTAGCAGCAAATGACGTCCAATGCCGGGCAGCATACGAAGAACGGCCGCACGAAAGTGTCAAACGAACACATTTTATCGAACGTCAAACCGCTACTACTGACGTACAGAGTGCGCTGCGTCCGCATAGCGGCGTGTTTGCGTGATTGGGAGACGTCAGACGCGGCACACGTCTGGCCAACATAACGTCCAGATGCAAAAAGTGTTGTATTGATGATCCGTACAAAATCACGGACGAAAATGCGCATCGTATGACCGCTATCGCGTATTCCGTGAAAAAATACGTCCATTCGTTCGAACGCACTTTTTCACGGACAATGCGAAAAATGCGTTCGTCTGACCCTAGCCTAAGAGTAGGGCTGGCAAACTCTGTCACACCAGTTGTTTTTGAACTACAATTCCCATGATTCCCTGGCAAATAATTCTGGTGATTGTAGGTGATAAACATGTGGGGGGGCAGAGCTTGAGATCCCTGGATGCTGTGAAATCTGAAGAGTTACAAAAAACACCGAATCAATATACCTGTGTCTATACTCCTTTTTAATAGCTCGTATAATGCGTTTATAAATTGCGGGTCGGTTCCTTGTACTGACCCTGATGTTGGAGTTATGGAAATTACATGAAAACCAGCAAACCTGGCTCGGGCTCTATGTTTGATGCTTTCTTCCAGTACTGTACATTTTCAGGAGTTCTTGTCACAAAATGCAACACACCGGGTCTGTCCTTGTTTGCTTAAGGGGTTAATCACAAAGTATCGAAATATGGGTGCATTTTGGGGATTCCATTTCGCCATAGTGCACCGAAGGTGGAGTCACCAAAGCCTTATGAAATAAGTTGTCGAATGTCGCCGAAGAGCACTGGAGAGTGGCGATCTGGCCTCGGTGAATTAGCCGAACTGCAAAAAAAATGTAAAAAAAAAAAATAGAATTCTCCTATAAAAACGCATTAAAATGTGTCTAAATAATAAAAAGGTTCTTATTTTATTTAAAAAAAAAAAAAAAAAAAAGGTCTGGTTACAGATTACAAAAAGCCTTTTTAAAAAAATTGTGCAACAAAGATTTTGGTTTCCAAAAACAAATGGTGTTTTGCTGAAAATGAAAAACATAGAAACATAGAAAAATGTCGGCAGATAAGAACCTTTCGGCCCATCTAGTCTGCCCAATTACATGGATACTTTACCTGGATTTATCTTTTGTTTAGGATAGCCTTATGCCTATCCCATGCCTGCTTAAATTCAATTACTGTTTTGGTCTCTACCACTTCTACTGGAAGACTGTTCCATGTATCCACCACCCTCTCAGTAAAATAATGCTTCCTGATGTTACTTTTAAACCTTTGCCCCTCTAATCTAAGACTATGTCCTCTTGTTTTGCTACTTTGTTTCCTTTTAAATATACTCCCTTCCTCTACCTTGTGGATTCCCTTTACGTATTTAAATGTTTCTATCATATCTCCTCTGTCTCGTCTTTTTTCCAAGCTGTACATGTTAAGATCATTAAGCCTTTCCTGGTAACTTTTCTCCTTCAAGCCGTACACCATTTTAGTAGCCCTTCTCTGAACTCTCTCTAAGATGTCTATATCCTTCTGGAGATACGGTCTCCAGTACTGCACACAGTACTCCAAGTGAGGTCTCACCAGTGCTCTGTACAGTGGCATGAGCACTTCCCTTTTCCTACTGCTAATACCTCTCCCTACACAACCAAGCATTCTGCCAGCATTTCCTGCTGCTCTATTACATTGACTACTTACCCTTAGATCCTCTGAAATAATAACCCCTAAATCCCAACCCTCAGATGTATCAAATATTCTATATTCAGCCCTTGGATTTTTACGTCCCAGGTGCATTATCTTGCACTTATCCACAATAAAACTCAATTGCCACAGCTCCCACCATTTTTTTAGTTTACCTAAATCATTTGTCATTTGGCTGATCCCTCCAGGAACGTCAACCCTGTTGCAAATCTTTGTGTCATCAGCAAAAAGACATACTTTTCCATTAATACCTTCTGCAATATCACTAATAAAAATATTAAAGAGAATGGGTCCAAGTACTGACCCCTGAGGTACCCCACTGGTAACAAGACCTTGCGCCGAATAAACTCCATTTACCACAACCCTCTGTTGTCTGTCACTCAGCCACTGCCTAATCCATTCAACAATATTGGAATCCAAGCTCAAAGATTGCAATTTATTGATAAGCCTTCTATGCGGAACATTATCAAAAGCCTTACTGAAATCTAAATAAGCAATGTCTACTGCACCACCTGTGTCTATTATTTTTGTTACCCAATCAAAAAAATCAATAAGATTAGTTTGGCATGATCTCCCCGAGGTAAACCCATGTTTCTGATCCTGTAATCTAATAAAAGTTTTTTCTTAATTTTTTTTTTAAATTGAATCTTGTGGGATTCGCGTGTTTAAACCTGTTGCATTGAATCACCGAAAATTGGGTAACTTCACTGACCTTTCGGTGCAGTTCGGCGTTCTCTGAATAGATTAACCATTATTTCTCTATGGGACAATTTCACTGCTGCCGAACTGCACCATATTTTGCCGTCAATTCGCCTGTATTTGGACAATTGAAGACCTCTTTGAATAGAGAAACTGCTCAGAAATTCGGTGGCAAGTTTGGTGCTTTGTGAATAACTTCTTTTAGTGTGACTCAACGCAATATGTAACTGGCTGGATTGTGACACGTGGCCAGGTGGCATGTCTAGTGGCAGGAGGGACCTCACGGCAAGGTCCATCACTGACACAATTTAACTGGTAGCCTGTTTATGATTATTTTAGTCCTTGCCCTCAGTGGCTTCATTTTGGTGATGACACCTTGTATCTGTGTTAAGCAGACACCTTGTATCAAGTGACTAGCACGGTGTTTCTCCATTAAATACCCTCTACAGCCCCTCGCTTGGATATGTTGTGACCTGGGGAGTCGTTTCGCTCACAGCCGCCACCACTGAACCCACAAAATCTAGACAACACCCCGGCTGCTGTCAATATCGCCATCTGTCTAGGGGGTGAGAGTTGAAATGACCCATGTAACCGGGTGCTTTCCACGAGGGTTGTTCAATCTCAACCGAATTCTACGCCGGGTGAGACAACTCTGTCATGTATTCACTAACCCAGCCTAACCTGTGTTTGTTAGAATCATCCACTTAGATCCGAGCTGTCAAACTCGCGGCCCTCTAGCTGTGGATGCCTACAATTCCCAGAATTCTCTCCATGCAATAGATGGCCTGGGAATCATAGGAGTTGTAGTTCAGAAACCTGTGGGAGAGGGGGAAGACTTTGACAGCCCTGATCTAGATCTTGAATTAATCTATAATGCATATACAGTAATACCCTGGTCATTTGCGGTTCCGTGTCCGCGGACTCAGTGGTTCGTGGATTTTTTCCACTTACCACGTGGTAGTAGCATCCCGGCAGAGAAGCTGCTCCTGTGCGTCTCCGGGCGCACGATCGTGGCCAGGGCATTCCCTTCTCTCGGCATCGTTACAAGAGACGAGATGCCGAGGCTCCTGGATCCCCAGACCACGCTTGGGGGGGTGCACAGGAGTCTCGGCATCTCCTCTGAACGATCCCGAGAGAAGGGAATGCCCTGGACTGGATCTTGAGTCTGGAGATGCACAGGAGCAGCCATTCTGCCAGGAGGACGGCGACTCCTGGGTCCTAACGCCACATGGCTGTGCTTTTTTTTTTTTTTTTTAATTTTCTTGCTTTGCAGGGAAGGCGGCTTATTTGTTAAATGCTTCCTCTTACACCGTCGCCCCAAATCGACACCAGAGCTGGACGGGTCGATCCCAATCTGTTGCAGACCTTTGAGTCCTGCGATGCTCCTGCCACCTTTTTAGACAAACAAGGCATCATGGGAACTGTAGTTCAACACAAGCAGAGGATCTACCTCTCAGGTGGACCTGTGACACTCCCTTACAGACCACTCTTGATACTCTCTAACCCTCGCACGACCCTGTATAAACCTCCATATCACATGAGCGGAACCAGGAACCTTCCCAGTGACTTTGAATTAACTAGTTATTTTTTAGTTGTTACTTTGTCACAGTACTCTACGCAAAAGCTCTGCTCGCTCCCCGAGGAAGTTATTGTGACGTTACATTGTATGAAATTGATGTGTAAAGATTTACAGGGTTATTCAGAGAGAGGTGACACTCCGGAGAATGCTGGAGAAGTGAAAATTCTAGATCAAAATAGCCAATCCCAGAAAAATTGTCCCATTTATCTCCCTTTCCAAATCAGCTATTTGGTCTAGATTGTTCTCTTCTGCCAGTTCTCCTGATTTTCACCTTTCTCTGAATAGCCCTGTAAGCTTGACATTAATGATACGTAGCAACCATTGAGTCTTTTTGTACTGTTTTTTTTTTTTCTAAAGGTTCGCAACAAGACTACCTTCAGCGACGGCCACCGCATCCCAGGGATCAATAACACGCGTGTAAGGATGGGGAGCTCGAGCAGCGTCCAGTTCTGTGGGATTCCCAGTGGGAAGGGGCCGCACGCGGTGGGATGTACCGACCTGATGAGCGACCACACTGTTCAGGTAGGTTAATAATAAATCGCAGGAAGTGGCGCTAATGTGACAGTGCGGTTTAAAGTGATCATGTGATCCTGTCGGGCCCCCACCCCCGACACGAATAACGTGGACGAAACATGCCGGATATGTTGTAGCATTGCTTTTACATTGTATCTGAATTTATTTCTGTCTTCTATATCCCACCCAGGGCCGGTCCCTAATTAAGGGCATCCTTTCCAGCTGTCTCCACTTCTCTCACTAATTACCCTTACTAAACCCAAAATATCTGGTCCATTTCATGCAATCCCTATGATATTCTACTGGCCACCAGTTTCACCTTCCCCCTTCTCCCATTTGTTTCAGTTACCCTAGTCCCTTAGAGTGTAAGCTCATGGGATGTCTGCCGGAGCTTTTAGTTTAAAGTGATGTATAACCTGGACAGTTGTTATCCGACGACCAGGGTTTTATTTCCTCTTGTATCATGTAAGTCTGTTGTTTGTGCTTCCCCATTGTAAAGCGCTATGGAATTTCTTGGCGCTGTATAAGTACTTGTAACTGTAACTTTATATTTCTGTAACAATTCAATGTTCTTGAACCCAGGACATACTGAAAACGAGAGAAATCTCAATGTATCCTTCCTGGTAGAATCCTTTTATAAATAAATAAAATATCCGAGCGAATGAGCATGCCTTGAGAAACGCCTCGCTGACCCAATCCCTCTGACGCGTAGATACAAACCCCCACAAGATTTACTAAAGACATGTCAACCTCAGGGTTAACATTCAAAAGGGACGTCTCAGATCCTGCCTCCAAATAGACTTCTGGCTGAATTCACAGCACTCCGGGAAGTAGATCTACTTTTTATACCCGTGACGGCAAACCTTGACACCCCAGATGTTTCTGAACTACATGTCCCATGATGCACAGTCACACAAGTCTGGCTGAGCATCATGGGACATGTAGTTTATTAACCTCTGTTTTCTGGGGTGCCAAGGTTCACCATCACTGCTTTTATACAGTGTAGGCCGTGTTCAGGGCCGCTCTAGCAGCTGGCCTATCCTGCTAAACCTCGGCCTTCTTGGGAGTACTGGACTAAGGGGGTTATTCAGAGAGCACTGAAATTTCTGTGCTCTCGTTCCGCGAGGTCAATTCACCACCCATGCCGTGAATTCAGCATTCCCCGACGTGCGCCAAAGGGATCCATCGAACGCAGCTGACGAACCGCCGAACAGACTAAAAAAAGACAACCAGCTGCTGAAAAAAAGACGTTCAGCCGCTGAACATGGGCGTGTGTAAAACGAAAAAACCCACAATTTTTCAAAAGGCGTTTTTCAAAAATAATGCATGGAAATAATCAGGTCCTGTGAATAATAATAAAAAGGTCTGTTACAGAATTTTAAAAAAATATCAAATTTCACCGAAAAATGCCAAAAAAATAAATTTTTGCTGCACATGAAAAGAATAAACCGTGGAATAAAAAAATTTGTAAAACAGGATTTTTTTTTATATATATTTTTTTTTTAACATTGAAGCCTATGGGATTCCCCTGTTTAAAACTTGTTGCACGAAAGCACCGACAATCAGGGCATTTTGCCAACTTTTCTCTGCTGTTCGTTGTCTCTGACTAGAGTAATCATTGCTTCTCTATGGGGGATTTCACTGCCCTCAAACAGGCACCGTACGTGCAGGCAATTTTCCAAAATTTGATTTGCAAATTATTTTACCAGGAAGGATACATTGAGATTTCTCCCGTTTTCACGTATGTCCTGGGTATATTTGGGGAATTGCCATCTTTCCGAATGGCCATGAAATTGCACTGTACAGGGAGATTCACCATTCGGTAGCAAATTTGGCACTTTGAAAAACCCCGCTAGTTTCCTGAGTTTTGATGACTTTATATTATCACGTTCTGATGTTATGGAGCTTCTGCTTTTATCTATTTTCCTCGGCCTGTGTCATGACATTATGAAATTTTATAACCAGGTCATCCAAGGTCTTCCCATCTCGGGTCACTTAGTTTAACAAACGTTTCTTACAGCAAATTACAGAAACCTATTTCTTCCTGGGATGGTTTAATTCCTCCCCCATAATTTTTTGTGTGTATGTGTTGCAGTGATGTGCAGTCAGGGGCGGCAGGTGAGGCAGGGCCTCGTCTACCTTTCCAGCATTAAGTGGATTCTAAAATAAGTGATGTAATGAAATAAAATCTGATAAATGAAAAAGTTAACTCGCCTGCTCCATGCTCCCCCACTGTCCGTTTCTGCTCCTTTTTTTTTCTTCGAAGTTCGCCGGCTTCGTGTGACTCTTCACACAGCAGCAGCAGCTTGCTCTGAGCCCACGCAATTTGCCTAGCTGAATGCTATACTATTCGTGTAAGCCCACGCTGACCAAGAGAGATTCAGAAGTCTGCAGCGCACATCTGGCGCTGGCCTCTTCCTGAATCTACGCTCTTCAGTGCCTCAGAGAGGCATTGCGCACAATGGAATTGCTTGGACCAATGGGAAAGCTCCATTGGTCTCAAGCTATTAAAAACACCTCCATGGGAGGCAGGCCTGTTACCCACTTGGTGCCAATTCATGTCATTTCTAGGCATGGGTGCGACTATGCATTGCTGAGCCTAGCTGGTGCCAGTCGCACCTGCCCGCCGTATCTATACCCCACCATGGCCGTGCCACCACCTGCACCCAGAGGCTGCAATGCCAGGGGAGTCGCAGCATAATTATGGAGGATTATTATCATTTCTAGAACGCAAACAAAGGGTACGAGATAAACGGACATATGATGGAAACAAGAGGTGTAGAGGCCCCTGGTCATAGGAGCTAGAGGGATTGGGGTTGAGGAATTTTACTGGATGGCAGGATCATTAGTGCCAGTGGTTTTGGGAATGGTGGGGTCATAGAAGCAGCTTCAATCATCAGTGATGTGGCGCTAATCTGAAGAGATGGGTTTTGAGGGATTTCTTGAAGACCTGAAGATCGGGGAGCGTTTGATAGGACGAGGCAAGTCATTCCACAGGACCGGAGCTGCCCTTGAGGTCTTGGAGCTGTGCATGTGTAGACCGATGACACGAGATCACCTGCTGACTGGAGTTGTCTGGATGGGACGTGCTTGCAGAGTAATGATGAAATGTAGGGAGGGGTTGTTATTATTTTATCCTGGAACGTACAGGAAGCCAATGGCGGGACCGGCAGAGGGGGGAGGTGTGAGAGAAATAAGCCTGGCCCCTGCATTCATTACAGATTGCAAAGTGGCAATACGGGAGTTGGGGCCAATAAGGAGCGAGTTGCAGTAGTCAAGTCGTGAAATGAAAAGCGCATGAACCAGCACTTTTGCGGTTGGGGTGTTGGGCTAATGGGTGTTCCATTTACTCGTAGAGAGATGGGTGGTATTGGGTTTTCCTTGGAGGGAGGGATGACGAGAATTTAAGTTTTTGCAAGATTGAGTTTAAGGAAGCGGAAAGACCTCCAATTCGAGACAGCGGAGAGACAGTCAGTGACTTGATCCAGGAGACCTGGAGAGAGGTCAGGGGAGGAGAGGTAGATTTGAGTGTCACCAGCGTATAGGTGGTTCTGGAATCCAAAGGAGCTGATCAGTTTTCCTAGAGAGGCTGTGTAGATCGAAGAGAGAAGAGGGCCCAGTACTGAACCTTGGGGCACCCCAACAGTTCTAAACACAAGAGTAAGGTATAATCAGTGTAAAGGCTTGTTTATTTTTGTTCTGATTTTATAAATGAAAGGTGCCTCCACATTAAAATCTGGTTTGTTCATCAGGGGAGCTTCCTGCGTCTCTTTTACCCGTGTCCGGACAGCGGAGACTATGAGGACACGGTGTGGATCCCCAAGAAACAGTATTACCTGGGCCTCGCAGACACCCTCAAACTGAACCGCACTGTGGTGGATTTTATCTTCAGTCACTACTTCGGTAAGATGATGCTCTGATGCGTTTTGCAAGGTTCTTGGAGATGGCTGGATTTTATGTCTTTCAACAACATAAGGCGAGTGCAGTGTTGTTAGAGGTAACAGGTCATGGTGGCTAGAGCACCCTCTCCTCCCTCAATCCCCAGGCTGTCCCTGGTCACTGAAAGACCATCAATGCAGCTCTCAATCCATGGCCATTGGGTTGAGCACGCAGGAATACGACATTACGAAATGTAAGCATCAACATTGCCTCTACACTGAGAGGCGTCTGACTCCCTGCATGATTGCGTATGCTCCACCAAGAGTGGCCAGAGTCCAACCTGCTTCTTGCAAAGAGAGCCTGGCCTGTTAGAGGCTGGTTACAAGGTGGCGTTTGCCCGCATCCTAGGCAAAAAAGGGATGGAGAAATACAGGTTGGGGTCATGAGGGGTTAGTAATTGTCCACTCCGGTTCCTTCCATCCTTATGGAACGCATTGATGGGTTCTGCACTCCGTCCACAAACCTCGACGAAAGGATTGTTGAATCTCTCCTGCAGAGAGATGGCGTTTCAGTTCTGACCACCCTTTCTGGGTGACAGCAGAGTGATTTGCATATGCTAATGTCGTCTCTGTACTGGCGCCATTGCCCTAAAGCCTTTATGAGACCTGAGGGGGGGGGGGGACCTACCGTGGAGAAGGACACTGGCTGCTGTCTTCTCACTGTTATCTGACTTTCACCATGTTTACATTTTGGGGTGTTTTTGTTTTTAGTTTCTTCTTTTCAAAACCACAATAAGGAAGTCACGGAATTTCTGCTTCTATAAATGAGGCCCTTTACAAAGGAAGCGCAGAACAAGACCGCAAATAATCCCACAGAGCACGGAATCGCTTTATGGGTTCCGTACGGGTTTGCAGGGCCGCTGAAGGCCATTCGACCAGGTTTACGGCTCGTGTTTTGAGATCGTAAACTGACACGTACATCGTGCTTATGGGGGGGGCGTTGTTTGTGGGTGTTAAGAAGATTTTATTTGAAGGAACTCCATTTAAACAGTGTTTTAAAACCCCAAAAACCAGAGTGGGGACCTGGAACGTTTCAATGTTTTCTCATCAGTTCGGTGCTGTGGCCAGGCCTGGATTAACACTAGGGGCTGTTGGCGTTGCAGCCGTCGGTGGTTGATGGGGATAGCCCAGTGATGCGGTCAAGGCACATCAAATTCTGTAGCTGGTGGCCTTTATGCTCTTAATCCAGCAATGGCTGCTGCAGAAACCTTTACGAATAGGATCCTCCTACCCTGCCTGGCTCCTTTTTACTTGGTGGCTCTAGATTAACACCCATTTCTGAATTTTTCACACGCTGCTCCCAGGTGAGCCAGGTCAAACAAGCAAGTGGATGTCCGAAGATACAGACCACTCCGATCATCCACCAGACCACTGGTACCAATCCCACCCCCACGTTTTGAGGTCAAGTCTGGTCCTGGCAGTTGTGCCTGGTTTGGAGGGAGCTTGGAGTTAGGTGCTTGGGGTTTGTTTCCATGTTGATCAGGGAATAAAGTGTGGTATATCTTCAGCTGAGACATGGTTTGGAGGGATCCTGACCTTTTTTTCTGAAGCCCACTGGATTTATACAGATCTCTGGCTGCCCTGTCTGGTGATTCTTACCTTTTACTGTAACTGTCTCTCCTGTGCAGGTTCCGTAACGTGTCCGGCTAAATGGAACGCGCCTTTCAAACCAGGAGAGAAATACCCCCTCATCATATTCTCACACGGCCTTGGAGCTTTCAGGTATTGATTTGCCGGTAGGACGGTGTAGGCTCCATGCACAGTGAATAATCCCTTGCTTTGACTCTGGAGAGAGCTGTGTTTTTCCTATTTTACAATCCGCCGGGTTATTGTGAGTTTCTCTGATATACACAGGGCACTATTCCTGCTTGGGCTATCTAGGCCTGTGCTGAGGGCGGTAAATCGGAGGGGGCGGCATTTCTTTAAGACTTGCTTAGTGACGGCCTCCGCTCTGTTTTTGGGGAGAAGTGAGGAGTGATCCAGCTTTAGGAGAAGAGTGTGGTCCATGTGTACCATGCAAGTTCACTATAAACCTCTCCCACTAACCTTAACCCGGACTCCATTCAGAGACATATTTGGGCATTTGGCAGCCGGGCAGATCCTCCCATTTGCACCCCCCCCCCCACTGAGGAAAATGGTCTCACTAACCGAGACACTTTCAGTCTATTAGAGCCCCCTCCAGGCCCCACTGGAGACTGCAATAGTGGAGTGTGATGGGTCCTGGAGGGGGGGGGTCTCCCTACAAGAGGTGCCCTTCTTTAAGGACCATAACCCATTCCCAGCCCATTCAAAATAAAACCTAGAACTCCATATATATTGCCTGACACTTGCAGCACACTGCCTACAACTCCGATCACTCTCAGGCAGTCCTCCATATATGCTACGTATGCCTGAGAGTGATATTCGTTGTAGACAGTGTGCTGCAGCTGCTTTGCAATTCCACAGCAATAAAACTCACAGAAATGTACGTTGTGAAGGAGTATCACAGAGCCCACACACCCTGAACAGGGCTGCCGAGGCACCCCCATGACCCATGTCACCCGGGGCGGTCCTCCCCTCCCTCCCTCCCCACTAGTCCTTAGTACGCTACGGACTCCATTCCTTGCGGAAAAGTACCGTTCTAGGAAAGGATGGTGCTGCCCTATGTTTCAGGGTGTGTTTTTTTATTTTTTTTATTTACTATATAATATGCAGGCTGCTTTGACAACCATGCGGTGGATCACGGATCAACCAAAAGTCTAAAAAATATTCTATACCTCTCCGCAAGTATGTTAACAAGGTTTCACATACCTCCTTAGACTTTTTTTATTTGGGATGCACAGGCCCTATTTTTGCCACAAACTTTTAATTCCCTAATTTTTCTGTCCTTTATATACAGTCTTGTAACTGTACAGCTAATCTAATGCGATTCTACGTGTATCTATTATTTTCCAGGACGTTGTACGCTGCCATCTGCATCGGCCTGGCATCGCAAGGTTTCGTGGTTGCTGCTGTTGAGCACAGGTAACTTAATATGAAGGGGAACGTTCAGAGTGAACAAAGAGGCCTGCCGGAATATAATGTTATATAATGGAGATTCACATGGAGGGCCTGGGCGATTGACGGACGCACCTTCCAAACTATACTCGTGTGTTACGCAGTGCGCTCTATTTCCATGTGGATTTGTTTAGACATAAACTATAAACCAAGTCTAGAGAATTCTGCATAATTCCAAAGCGTGCGCGCCCAAATCCTGAATTCAGCGCAATATATATTGTGGAACCACCGAGCAGATCTGTCCTTTTTTAAAAAAAAAATAAAAAAAATTTATTTCATTCTATACCGTTTTGCTGGATATAAATAAATAAATAAGTGAATCGAGACGCGCACTAATCCCTGTGAGCAGCGCAGCACGATGTGAGGTTTATGGTGTTTGTAGTCTGCGCGTGACTGCGCTCCACTCAAACTGATGTCAGACGTGTGGTCGATGCGACCGGCTCTCACATGGACCACATCGCGTTGCGTTGTGAAAGCTGCTCTCATTCACCACATACAGATGCAACGTTTTTCAAACTATGTTTCTGTTCAGAGTCAGGATTCAGCACCCCCCCCCCCGTACCGGCGCAGGACTCCCGTACCCACGGACCATACCATCCGATGCAGGCGGAAGGGGTTTAATTCTTGGAGCCCGCCGTCACTGGTCTAACCGTCGTTTTGTCTTGCAAACTGTCCGTTTTGATCCTGGCGTTTCGTTTTAGAGATGAATCTGCTTCCGCCACCTATTACCTGAAGGAGAAATGCCCCGGGGAGCCCTGCGAGGAGAACGGAGAAGACCTGGAAGAGGTGTGGCTATATAATAAGACCCCGAAACCCGGCACCGATGAGTTTCCTCTCCGATTTGAGCAGGTAATCCTCGTTCAAGCCATTCTAGGGTCTTCTGCATTGTTTGCATCTGCTTCTCCCACTGAATTGTGCTTCCCTGGATGGGCAAAGTCCACCTTGGTTGCTGCAGAAGATGGTCAGTGACTATCCCCCTATATGACTGTGGGCTTCATTAAACCATCCACCATGTCTCTTCTCGGCCCGTATCTCTGATCCTCTTTTCGTGTCTTGTTCAGGTCCAGACGAGAGCAGATGAATGTTTGAAGGCCCTGGACCTCATGCTCGACATCAATGCTGGGAAACCTGTAACAAACGCCATCTCTTCCAACTTTGACTGGCTTTCACTAAAGGTGAGCGACTGCATGAAAGGTTTTACCATTGCACGTAGACACAGAGGGTCCTATTACATTCTTCGAAGAAACGTTAACGCGTGCGCAATAACGCATTAACGCGAGGGGCAAAACCCTTTGCGCAGAACGTCGTATTACAATGTCCGTGCAAAAAATACGCGTTAACGTTTACCGCGGGTGAACCTGCACAAACGTACTGTACTGCGTGCATCCTATACTTAACATTGTGGGCGCAAATGCGTTTGTGCGCTGGTACGAGCATGGTATTACAATCTATACGCATAATTTTAACGTCTTTGAAAAGCTGGTGGTAACGGCAAATCTGAACGTCCTGGCCGAAACCAAATACACCGGCACGAAAAAAAAACGCAGCAAAGTATAGTTACACATTCTACACATACCCAAACAATAAACTTGAGGTTGTGTGTTTTTTTTTATTTTTTTATTGATGCAGCATATATGCGCAGATTGACTTTGACAGGCGCAAAAACTTAACTTGAGACAATTGTGGTTCTTAATTCTGATCTGTTGAATCGCGTGAAAAAAACAGTCCGCACACGGAGTTGCTGCGCCCGCGTTTTTTGCGCGTCCGTTTTACGCGTGTTATTTTTTGGCGGGTGAGAAAATGCGCGAGGGTTGTAATACCAGCGTTGTTTTACGCGCGTTAACGTTTAACACTGTGCGCAAAAATTCATGCGTTCTGTGGGCGTTTTTGCGTGAAGAATGTAATAGAGCCCAGAATCTATTCACAGAATAGCGAAGTGTCAGTGAAATGACCTGATTTTTGGTGATTCAGTGCGACAGGTTTAAACAGGCGAATCCCGTAGGATTCAAAGTAAAATAAAATCATTTTTATTCAACCGGTTTCAGTTTCGGCAAACTGTCTCTTTAGTTATACCTAAATTTTTTTTTTAAAAATTAAATATTTTTGAAACCTTTTTGATTCCGTATCCGACCGCTTTTATTTTTATTTCCATGCATTTTTTTAATGTTACAAACCCCCCCCCCTTTTTTTTTTTCTGGCAGAATTCTGGTTATAACCAGTACGGCGGCTTTTTTCGGCATTCGGTCATTGTCCGCTCCATTCGCTGCACTTCGGGGATTCTGCAGTAAACAGTGAATTCACCGCAGGGGTCGGCAAACTGAAATCGCCGAAGTGTGCCGAGCAAGAGTGCACTGAAATTTCGGTGCTCCCTGAATAACCCCTCAAATTACAGCAAACCCAGCATATCCACAGTCGTCCTCTTAAACTTGTCCTTCTTCAGGACTCCCTCGATGTCAGAAGGATCGCCGCAGTCGGACACTCTTTTGGGGCTGCCACCGCAATCAAGGCTCTTGGCCGAGACTCCCGGTTCAAGTAAGTTTGTTTTTACAAACAAAAAGGTTTTATCCTGATTTAATTTAAAATATACATTTGGTTGTTTTTCTTTTTATATGGGACCGTTTTACATTTTTGCGTTTGTGAAGCCTCGGAGCTGATCTTCCTGGCTGACACCTGACGGGCCTTATTAATGGGCAGGATGTCAAAGTATCCAGGGTCCAAGTCTCGTTAACATTTCATTTTCTTTATCCTTTGCAATCACGAAATTGCATTCAGGTGTTATATATATATATATATATATTTCTCCCTTTTTTTTTTTTTTTTTTTTTTTTGGTTTAATAAAAATTTAATTTTTTTTTCAAATATTAATTAATTAAAAGAGACCTTTTTTTTTTTTTTTCCTGTGTCTTAATTTTGTCCCATTTAAGTATTGTGCTTCTGCGCTGCAGAAACTGTTGGCGCCATATGCCACTGTACAGAGTAGGGATGAGCCGAACACTCCCCGAGTTCGGTTCGAGCCCGAACTTCTCATTTGTCCGGGTCCGAACCCGAACTCGAACCCAATGCAAGTCAATGGGGCTGAAAATTCGGTTTTTAGAGTGCCCTCCAAGAGGGCATATATGCTACATATTTGCCATAAAAGGTGTAGGGGGTCCAGGTAGTGCCCTGGGGGACAGGAAACCAGAACAAAAAGTTTAAAAAAAAAATCATTTTTAAAGGGACAGTGAGTTTTCCATGAAATAAGGGTCAAAATTCCTTCAAATATCGTGCCTAGGAGGTCCCCATAACCTGCCCGTGAAGTGGCGGATTTCTAGGATGTATAGAAACACTTAAAAACAAAAAATGACGTTTCATATGACGGTAAATGCTTTACCTTTTACACTATCCATAAACAACTGCTTGGGGCGGTAGTCTGTATGAAAAGAGGAGACCTTTTCGTACACGCAGAAAAGTTTACTGTTTTTTTTTTTTGTTTGTTTTTGGCTAAATTATTGTGAAATTATATGCAGGCTTTGGATGAAAGTAACAATAGGTGCTTTAAAATTGGTCCTTTAGCGTCCCCAACAGTGCCGACACACAGTAACCCCTCTGAGGATATGAATCTGATACAGGAGTCAGTGGCAGTGCACCCAAATATTGTGCTTTTGGTGCCAGGCCTGCAAGTATCGTCATACAGTAACCCCTCTGTGGTATTGTGGAAGAATGCAGGGGTGGACCATGTGGTCCTATATTATTGAAAAGATATGATTCTGGTCTGGCGTCAGTGCACCCAGATATTGTGCCTTTAATGCCAGGCCAGCAAGTATCATTATACAGTAAGGCTGGGGTCAGACGAACGCAGTGTTAACGTCCGTGTTGCCCGCACATAAGTACGTCCGTGATAGCATACAATTGTGTTAAATGGAGCCCCACACACGAAGTACGTCTGCACAGAAGTGCGGGGGCTGACGGACGCTGCAAACGGACGCAGGTTAGGCAAGAACGTAATACTGCTAGAACGGACGTGCAGAGTGCGCCACGTCCACAATGTCTCACACACAAAGCTATGCGGACGATGTCAGACGGACTGCATTTATACGTCCAGCATTTTTGACGGACAGAACGTTCTTTCATTGTAATTTATTTTCCCTGCTACATCAGTCAAAAAATACGTCAGTGAAAAAAACCGACTGTGTGGCCACTACCTTGTTGTCAGTCAGTAAGTACGTCCGTCCGTACTGCACGGACGCACAGTCTGTACAAAATGCGCTCATCTGACCTTAGCCTAACCCCTCTGTGGTATTGTGGAAGAGTGCAGGGGTGGACCATGTGGTCCTATATTGAAAAGTTTTTTATCTGTTAATGGGCGTCAGTGCACCCAGATATTGTGCCTTTAATGCCAGGCCAGCAAGTATCATCATACAGTAACCCCTCTGTGGTATTGTGGAAGAATGCAGGGGTGGACCCTGCGGTTCAAAAAATTTAAATGATATAAATCTGGCACAGGCGTCAGTACAGCCAAATATTGTGCCTTTCATGGCAGCAAGTGCCTTCACACCGTAACCCTTTTGTGGTATTGTGGAAGAGTTCAGTGCTGGAGGTTTTGTGACTGCAGAAGAGGACATCCCCGATCTATTCCATTACTTCAGCATCAGGGGATTGATAGCTGCTGATCCATTTTTATAAATGTCAGCCGGTCTACAGAGTCGGTGGACAGACGCTCTCTTTTGTCTATGACAAAACCTCCAGCGGCACTGAACGTCCTTTTGGAAAGCACGCTAGATGAAGGGCAACCTAGTAGCTGCATAGCATATTGGCAAAGTTCTGGCCAGTGATCCAATCTCAACACCCAGTAAGCCAGTGGATCATCTGCTGGAAAGGTATCCAGGTCTGCCCTTGCCCCTAGGTAGTCCTGCACCATATGGTGAAGACACTGGCAATGGGTGCCTACATTTGACGTCCCTGGGCGTCGGACTAAAAAAATTTAAAAAAAGCATCAGTCAAGCGGCCCTGGCCTTCACCACTATTCCTCTGATCACCCGCAGCCTCAGAAGCACGTGTGTCAGCACTTGGTAATCTACCAGTGCCTGGAAAGGTGTTACACAAGTGTTGCTTTAGAGCATCCAAGTTTTTTCATCCTGTGCTCCCTCTGTGCGGCAGGATGAGCTCTGCAACTTTCCCCTTCTATCGTGGATCAAGAAGGGTTGCCAACCAGTAATGATCCCTCTCCTTGATAGCATGACTCCTGGGGTCCTTTAGCAGGCTTTGCAACATTAGGGAGCCCATGCAGCGTAGGTTGGAGGTGGCATTAGCTTCCGAGTCTTCCTGGTCAATGAGGATGACCGTATCGTGCACATCCTCCTCCCAGCCACGCACTAGCCCTTCTGTTTCTGGGCACACACAACCCTCCCTTGAGGAATCCCCACCTTCAATGCCCCCACTACTTAAACATTCTGCCTCCTCCTCATCCTCCTCCTGTGTGATCTGAGTAGGACCCGCTGGAATGCTGTCTGCGGAAAGACTGGGGCCTTGAGAGCTAGGGAAGGCCTCCTCTTCCTCCCGCTGCTCTGCCTCTAGAGCCACATCTATAATTCCCCGCAGACTGTGCTCCAGCAGGAACACCAAAGGAATTGTGTCACTGATGCATGCACTGTCCCTGCTCACCATCCTCGTTGCCTCCTCAAATGGTGACAGTACAGTACATGCATCCTTGATCATCAGCCACTGCGGGGGGAGCAAAGTTGACCTGAACCTGTCCTTGTGCCATACTGACACGTACTCGTTGATGGCCCTCTGCTGCTTGTGCAGACGCTGCAGCATTGCTAATGTCGAGTTCCACCTGGTGGGCATGTCACAGATCAGACTGTTTGTGGGAAGGTGGAATTCTCTTTGAATTTCTGCCAGGCGAACACTTGCTGGGAATGACCGTCTGAAGTGGCTGCAGACTTTTCTGGCCTGGCTGAGAAGCTCTGGCAGCCCTGGGTACTTGGTTAGGAAATGCTGTACCACTAGATTTAGGACGTGTGCTAGGCATGGTACATGGGAGGGGGAGGAGGAGTCTAAAGTCACATGCACCTTGCTGCTGACTGCCTTTCCCAATGACTGGATAACCTTGTCTTCCACGTGCTGGAATGGCCTTGCGTGAAAAGTAATGGTGTTTTGGAACCTGCCACTGAGGTACAGTGCATTCAGCAAATTCACGGAAGGGAGCAGAGTCCACCAGCTGGAAAGGCAGCAGCTGCAATGCGAGTAATTTTGCTAAGCTGGCATTTAGACGCTGTGCTTGGGGATGGTTGGGACTATATTTTTTCTTTCACTGCAGGAGCTGCGGCAACGTAATCTGACTGCGTAAATCTTCAGCTACTGGGATGATTTCACATTGTGAGGAAGAACCTGGTACATCCATTACTGTAGCATCATCCCTGTCGGTGGAGGTTGTAGGCAATGACATGGCAGGACATACAGTGGGGGTAGAGACAGATGAGGAGGAGGAGGAGGAGGACCTACGCAAAGTTTTGCGCCAATGGGATGTGTGGCACTTGTTCATATGTCGCCTCAAGCATGTGGTGCCCAAGTGTCCGGTATCTTTCCCACGCTTAAGCCTCATCTGACATAGATTACAAATAGCAACGCTGTGCTCTACTGCACATTTATTAAAGAACTCCCAGACAACAGACTTCCTGCATGTGTTCATTGAGACAACAGCGCTCTGCACCGGAGCAGCTCTGACATGTGATGCCTTGGACTGGCTAGTGCTACGGTTGGTCACTGAGGATGCTGTGCCTCCTCCTCCTCCCCCTCCTCCTCACTTGATTCCTCTGTTCGATCTGGCACCCAGGTGGAGTCAGTGACCTCATCATTGTCATCTTCACCCCCTATCTCCTTGTCACTGGAGCCAACTTGGCAGTATGCTGGGGCAACATGAGTGCCAGTTATTTGTGTGTCATCACTGGCACCCCTTCCTCTAGGTTGATTATACTCCCTTGCTCAACCTCAGAGATTGAATCAGAGCACTGTACTTGCTGCGCATCCTCAAGCAGCATGTCACTCTCATTGTAGTCAAACAATTCAGCTGACTCCTCCGTGTGTGATAGCGAGGCTACGGCAGGAGTAGCTGTGGACATGGAGGCTGCATTAGATGCTGAGGTGGACTGTAAAGCACTAGAAGCCTGGCTGGCGGAGGATGAGGATGGCCTGGTTAGCCAATCCACCAAGTCCTCTGTATGTTGCTGCTGCTTATGACGGCCAGCACCAGTTAGAAAAGACAAGCGTGCCCCTGCAGAGGATGCACCACGTCCACCACGACCAGAGGCACAGCCTCCCGACACAGGGGCTCCTTGACCTCTTATCTGTGTCTGGGAGCGTCTGCCTGTCCTTTTTGTTCTTTCAGACATGGTGAGTGATTTATAGATTAATATATACAGAACTCTGATTCAACTCTGGTATAAAGATTTAAAGAACTCTGGTATAACTCAGTGAGACACCCTGATAGCTGGCAGCCAGTGACAAGAGACAGATCACCTTAATTCACAAATGTTTTAAAGAAAGTTTCAAACCCCAAAAAAACCTTGCTGGCACAGTGACAAGACACACATCACCTAAATTCCCTGATATTTGGTAGAAAGGAGACCCCCCCCCCCCCCACCAGTAGTGTGGCAGACCGGCAGTAACAAGACACAACTATCTCCTTTGAAATCTCCTCTGAAATGCGTGCAGAATCGGCGAGTGGAAACGTTATATAGTGTGCTGCGGGACTTAGCTCTGGGCAAATTTTGCCCAATCATGGGCTCACAATCAGGACTCTGAGCGGTGATTGGCATAGTGTTGAACCAGTCTTGCACCAGACCTGTGGTCAGGTGCAAGGCTGTAGCCAATTACGAGCTTCAGGCCAGTGGGAAAATGCATTGTTGTCGAACATGTGGCGAACGCCTGGAAGTGTTCAGTGTTCGTGATCTCATTGAACAGGCCAAGTTCAGGTCGAACCGTCCGAACCCGAACCGCTCATCCCTAGTACAGAGCACTGGTGAGACCTCACTTGGAGTACTGTGTGCAGTACTGGAGACTCTATCTCCAGAAGGATATAGACATCTTAGAGAGTTCAGAGAAGGGCTACTAAAATGGTGTACGGCTTGAAGGAGAAATGTTACCAGGAAAGGCTTAATGATCTTAACATGTACAGCTTGGAAAAAAGACGAGACAGAGGAGATATGATAGAAACATTTAAATACGTAAAGGGAATCCACAAGGTAGAGGAAGGGAGTATATTTAAACGGAAACAAAGTAGCAAAACAAGAGGACATAGTCTTAGATTAGAGGGGCAAAGGTTTAAAAGTAACATCAGGAAGCATTATTTTACTCAGAGGGTGGTGGATACATGGAACAGTCTTCCAGTAGAAGTGGTAGAGGCCAAAACAGTAATTGAATTTAAGCAAGCATGGGATAGGCATAAGGCTATCCTAAACAAAAGATAAATCCAGGTAAAGTATCCATGTAATTGGGCAGACTAGATGGGACGAAAGGTTCTTATCTGCCGACATTTTTCTATGTTTCTATATAAATGATGATGATCATATATTATTTTTATTTAATAAAAAAAAAAATTCTGGTCTCCATTCAACCATCCGTGGAAGATGTCGTTGGATTCTTCAACCTATGATGGGTTGCAGTTCTGCTCTCTGTATAGACAGCACTCAAATAAAAAGGAAGGGCCAAGCAGCACATTCAATTCATTCGCCCACAATGTTGCGTCATTCCAATCCTATACTATAATAGAGTAAGGCTTGGCGTCGCCAAGCCTTACTCTGCGCATGCGCATGCAACCGCCGCGGCACGAGCCGGCTGTGCGCTCGCCGCGGTGGTTACAAGATTCACACAGCAGCCGGGTAGAGGCTGCGCTCGCATCCAACCCCTGAGCGGCGAAGGGAAAGTTCCCTCTCTTCCGCTCTTTGAAGGACCCAAGCCACGGTCACGTGGGAGTCCCACGTGACCGCGGCTTGGGTCCTTCAACGAGCGGAAGCGGGGAAACTTTCACTTCGCCGCTCGGGAAGGTAAGTATGGAGACGGAGCTCATGGGGCGGCTGTCCGAATGCCGATAGAGCATTCGAACAGCCGCCCCATGTCTGGTATGGGGTCTGAGCTGGGGCAGTATATCCACGCGCTGGGGCAGTATATCCACGCGCTGGGGCAGTATATCCACGCGCTGGGGCAGTATATCCACGCGCTGGGGCAGTATATCCACGCGCTGGGGCAGTATATCCACGCGCTGGGGCAGTATATCCACGCGCTGGGGCAGTATCTCCACGCGCTGGGGCAGTATCTCCACGCGCTGGGGCAGTATCTCCACCTTGTAGTACATAAACCATTATCCTCCGTGTGGTTTTATAGGATTATATAAACCTGGTCCATGGTGATGTTTCTAGGGATTGTGAGGCCTTAGGCCAAGTTGGAATATAAAGCCCATCTTGCACAAGAATTTAGTAATTAAGCCAATAAACTTGATATAAGAAGGCTAATTCTGCTCTCTAGGTAGACAAGTGTATAATTTGAGGACCCGGTGGAAGTGAGGCCTTAGGCAACCACCTATTTTGCCTCTGGTCGACTGGATGCAAAGCAGCTCTCCTGTTTTGTTATTTTTAGGTGTGGGATCGCCCTGGACGCCTGGATGTTTCCTTTAAGAGAGGAGGTATTCACCGCCATCCACCAGCCCGTATTGTTCGTTAACTCCGAAAAGTTCCAGTGGGTGGAAAATGTGCTGCTAATGAAAAAAATGGACTCCACCGCCGTGGAGAGGAAGATGATCACGATCAAGTAAGTGGCCGTGTTTGGGGAGACTGAGTGGGGGATCTAGCTTGTGCATTGTCTAGATTGGGGAGCCGGGAGAAGACGCTCGGTCCATTTCTGTGTAAGAAACGTCTTTTCTTGCCACAATTGCCGGCTTTCCTTTGACCGATCCGATGGCTGGACTTGGCTTGTTTCAGAATTCACTGGAATTCGCTGTCACACATGCGAGTGTCTAGGGATTAAACACAATCTATTTGAAGTAACTGGTTTACGTTATTTCACTGAGCAGAGAGATGAATGAGAGGGCGAAAATGTGTTTTTAAGGGTTACTGTCGGGCTTACCGGTTTGCTTTGTGTTACTGTCGGGCTTACCGGTTCGGTTTTACTGGTCCTATTTCTGTTTGGATTAGGGATACTGTTAGGGTTACCGTTTCTGCGTGTGTTAGTGTTTCTGTCAGGCTTACCGGTTCGCTTTTGTGTTCAGGTTACAGTTTCTGCGTGTGTTAGGCTTACTGGTTCTGTTTGTGTTCTATTTGTGTTCGGTTCGGGTTACTGGTTCTGTTTGTGTTCGGGTTATTGGTTCTGTTTGTGTTCGGGTTACTGGTTCTGTTTGTGTTCGGGTTACTGGTTCTGTTTGTGTTCGGGTTACTGGTTCTGTTTGTGTTCGGGTTACTGGTTCTGTTTGTGTTCGGGTTACTGGTTCTGTTGTGTTCGGTTACTGGTTCTGTTTGTGTTCGGGTTACTGGTTCTGTTTGTGTTCGGGTTATTGGTTCTGTTTGTGTTCGGGTTACTGGTTCTGTTTGTGTTCGGGTTACTGGTTCTGTTTGTGTTCGGGTTACTGGTTCTGTTTGGGTTACTAATACATGCAGAAACAGTGACATTTTTTTCAGTTAGAAAAATTACTCCAAATTTGTCCAAAAAATTAAAGAATGATTCAAAATATTTACCATTTTCGTTCATTTTGGCTTTTTGGGGACATGGCATTTTAGGTGCTCCCACTTTGCCGATATTTTGTCAATTTGGAAAGGTATTATTCCTATTTTGCATCATCTCGTTCTTGAATCTTTCATAAATCCCACATTCTAATAGAGTTATTCAGAGAGCGGTGAAAAGCAGGAGAATGACTGGAGAATGAAAAATTCTAGGTCAAAATAGCCGATTTGGAAAGTGAGATGAAAGGGAGAATTTTTCTGGTTTGGCTATTTTGACCTAGAATTTTTCATTCTCCAGTCATTCTCCTGCTTTTCACGCTCTCTGAATAACCCTGTAGGTCTCCTGGCTTCACAATAGCTCGTTCCTCGCACATAAACCTTTCAGACTTCCTGATGGGTTTGTCCAGTATGAGATTGCAGACGCTGTCGTCCCATGCAAACCCTTTCCTATAGCAATGACCGTTCTTCCCTTTCTTTCAGTTTGTTACTAGTATCTATTATGTTTTTTAACCTAAACTGGTTTCGCTCGTGTCTTTGCAGGGGCGCTGTCCATCAGAGCTTCCCAGACTTCACCTTCCTGACCGGAAAATTGGTGGGGAAAATGTTCAAGCTAAAGGGAGACGTTGACCCGTTTGTGGGGATGGACATCATTATTAATGTGACCTTGGCTTTCTTGCAAAGACACCTGGGTAAGTGGTGAAAATGTTCTGGTGGTGATGTGCCCGTACATGTAGCTGCTGTGTCTTATGCAAACCTGATGTCGCTGGAGCAGTGGTTCCCAACCCTGGTCCTTTAGAGGGACCTAACAGGCCAGGTTTTAAAGATCACCTTGGGGAAATGCAGACTGAATCCTGCAACCACTGAGCAGCAGTGGAGGAATTACCTGGGTTGCAGCGGTGGCACTTGCGACCCGGGCCCTGGTACTCTGCCACTCGAGGGGGGCCCAGGTAGCCACGCCTGGGCCCTGGTCTGGGGTCTTAGGCTTGGCCGCGGACCAGGCTTGAGTCTCATACACACCGCACATTATTGTGAGTTTTGTTGCTGTGGAGTTGACATTGTGGACCTCCGATGTGGGGGGGGGGGACAAAATGTTTTTTGTAGGGTGGTAGGAAGGCCCGTCATGGATTCCTGCACCTGGGCCCTGAGGTTTCTAGTTACACCTCTGCTGAGCAGCAAATCATCTTACCTGTGCTTCACATATCTGGCCTTTTGGGGGACCTGAGGACTAGGGTTGGGGACCACCGCTTTAGAGTTCCCTAGCTAGCAGCTGGACAGCTACCAGCACCTGGTCACAGGCACAAGGGATGTTGGTGGTACCAGCTGGTGCTTTTCAGGAAGTACAGCCTGGACCATCAGTTCCATGTAAAGGGCACACAAAGATGAGTGAGCAGTTCCAAGGCCACCCCTAGGAGCCGTGGGGCTTCTTTACACGGAGACCCTCTTCCATGAAGCAGTGGCTTCAATGAGCTTTGTATTTAGGGAAGGGATGGTGGAGAGCAGTGAGTGGGTTGGTTTGATGAAGGAAAGGATGAGGTGTGGGGTGGGTTGGTTTGAGGAAGGGAAGGAAAGGATGAGGTGTGGGTTGGTTTGAGGAAGGAAAGGATGAGGTGTGGCTTGGTTTGATTGAAGGATAGGATGAGGTGTGGGGTTGGTTTTGAGGAAGGAAAGGATGAGGTGTGGGGTGGTTTGAGGAAGGGAAGGAAAGGATGAGGTGTGGCTTGGTTTGATTTGAAGGAAAGGATGAGGTGTGGCTTGGTTTAATTGAAGGAAAGGATGAGGTGTGGCTTGGTTTGAGGAAGGAAAGGATGAGGTGTGCTTGGTTTAATTGAGGGAAAGATGAGTGTGGGTGGGTTGGTTTGAGGAAGGGAAGGAAAGGATGAGGTGTGGGGTGGTTTGAGGAAGGAAAGGATCAGGTGTGGCTTGGTTTGATTTGAAGGAAAGATGAGGTGTGGGGTGGGTTGGTTTGAGAGGGAAGGAAAGGATGAGGTGTTGTTGTTTGAGGAAGAAAGGATGGTGTGGCTTGGTTTGATTTTGAAGGAAAGGATGAGGTGTGGGTTGGTTGAAGGAAAGGATCAGGTGTGGCTTGGTTGATGGAAAGGATGAGGTGTGGCTTGGTTTGATTGGAGGAAAGATGAGGTGTGGTGGGTTGGTTTGAGGAAGGAAAGGATGAGTGTGGGGTGGCTTGGTTTGAAGGAAAGGATCAGGTGTGGCTTGGTTTGATGGAAAGGATGAGGTGTGGCTTGGTTTGATTGGAGGAAAGGATGAGGTGTTGGGTGGGTTGGTTTGAGGAAGGAAAGGATGAGGTGTGGGGTGGCTTGGTTTGAAGGAAAGGATGAGGTGTGGCTTGGTTTGATTGAAGGAAAGGATGAGGTGTGGCTTGGTTTGATTGAAGGGAAGGATGAGGTGTGGCTTGGTTTAATTGAAGGAAAGGATGAGGTGTGGCTTGGTTTGAGGAAGGAAAGGATGAGGTGTGGCTTGGTTTAATTGAGGGAAAGGATGAGGTGTGGGGTGGGTTGGTTTGAGGAAGGGAAGGAAAGGATGAGGTGTGGGTTGGTTTGAGGAAGGAAAGGATCAGGTGTGGCTTGGTTTGATTTTGAAGGAAAGGATGAGGTGTGGGGTGGGTTGGTTTGAAGGAAAGGATCAGGTGTGGCTTGGTTTGATTGAAGGAAAGGATCAGGTGTGGGGTGGCTTGGTTTGAAGGAAAGGATCAGGTGTGGCTTGGTTTGAAGGAAAGGATCAGGTGTGGCTTGGTTTGATGGAAAGGATCAGGTGTGGCTTGGTTTGATTGAAGGAAAGGATCAGGTGTGGGGTGGCTTGGTTTGAAGGAAAGGATCAGGTGTGGCTTGGTTTGATTGAAGGAAAGGATGAGGTGTGGCTTGGTTTGATTGGAGGAAAGGATGAGGTGTTGGGTGGGTTGGTTTGAGGAAGGAAAGGATGAGGTGTGGGGTGGTTTGAGGAAGGAAAGGATGAGGTGTGGCTTGGTTTGATTGAAGGAAGGATGAGGTGTGGCTTGGTTTAATTGAGGAAAAAGGAGGTTGGCTGGTTTGAGGAAGGAAAGGATGAGGTGTGGCTTGGTTTAATTGAGGAAAGGATGAGGTGTGGGGTGGGTTGGTTTGAGGAAGGGAAGGAAAGGATGAGGTGTGGGTTGGTTTGAGGAAGGAAAGGATCAGGTGTGGCTTGGTTTGATTTGAAGGAAAGGATGAGGTGTGGGGTGGGTTGGTTTGAGGAAGGGAAGGAAAGGATGAGGTGTGGCTTGGTTTAATTGAGGAAAGGATGAGGTGTGGCTTGGGTGGGTTGTTTGAGGAAGGAAAGGATGATGTGGGTTGGTTTGAGGAAGGAAAGGATGGTGGGCTTGGTTTGATTTTGAAGGAAAGGATGAGGTGTGGTTTGATTTGAAGGAAAGGATGAGGTGTGGGGTGGGTTGGTTTGATGGAAAGGATCAGGTGTGGCTTGGTTTGATGGAAAGGATCAGGTGTGGCTTGGTTTGATGGAAAGGATCAGGTGTGGCTTGGTTTGATTGAAGGAAAGGATCAGGTGTGGGGTGGCTTGGTTTGAAGGAAAGGATGAGGTGTGGCTTGGTTTGATTGGAGGAAAGGATGAGGTGTTGGGTGGGTTGGTTGAGGAAGGAAAGGATGAGTGTGTGGCTTGTTTGAAGGAAAGGATGAGGTGTGGCTTGGTTTGATTGAGGAAAGGATGAGGTGTGGCTTGGTTTGATTGAAGGGAAGGATGAGGTGTGGCTTGGTTTAATTGAAGGAAAGGATGAGGTGTGGCTTGGTTTGAGGAAGGAAAGGATGAGGTGTGGCTTGGTTTAATGAGGGAAAGGATGAGGTGTGGGGTGGTTGGTTGAGGAAGGAATGGATGAGGGGTGGTTGGTTTGAGGAAGGAAAGGATGAGGTGTGGCTTGGTTTGATTGAAGGAAAGGATGAGGTGTGGGGGTGGGTTGGTTTGAGGAAGGAAGGAAAGGATGAGGTGTGGGGGTGGGTTGGTTTGAGGAAGGAAAGGATGAGGTGTGGGGGTGGGTTGGTTTGAGGAAGGAAAGGATGAGGTGTGGGGTGGGTTGGTTTGATGGAAAGGATGAGGTGTGATCTGGTGGCAGCTGTACCTTTTTTGTATCTTTTAAAACGTATACATTCTATCCTTTTCCTTCAAGGTCTCCGGAAAGATTTCAATCAGTGGGACTCTCTTATAGAAGGAGAGGGGGAACACGTCATGGCCGGGACAAACCTCGAACTACCTCAGAAACAGACCAAAAACACTAAATGACGCGCAACGAGAGGCTTGCGTTCTGTCCTGTGAATCTGCTACATGCCGAAGCGGGTGAATCAATACCTCAATCCAGCTCCATTTTTACTGATACGTACGGTTAGATGCGATGTCCAGGTGCCTCAACCTTGACCTGCAACCTCTGGAGGTTCTGAAGAGAGACTGTGGAATGGAACCTTCCTGGAAGTGGTGGATGTGGGTCACATTGAAACTCAACGTTAAAGGACTCTTTGCTGCTGGGGGGTGGGGGACACGTTATGGTCCTTACACCCTCGTTTCCTGAAGTCTTATTTTTTTTCCTTGAATGTGATTTTTACCAGGTGTAACCGTTACAAAGCCGTGTCCGTGGTCTCTCTTCTCCTGGCAGATGACCAGGTCACAGTGCTCTTGGAGACAGCACTGGTGCCGTATATTGAATTCTGCATTTTTACACAATTTTATAACTTAATTATAATACACAAATTATGACTTTTAGATCCGGCATCTTCTGAGAGAGATTTCGGAGTGTAACATAACCCAGATGGTACCTGCATGGTTTGTGCCAAAGCTGCTGGGTGGAAATAATGCTATTAACTCATACCAGGGAGAATAATCTCTGCTCATAAAATCCAGTGAACGGACACAGTTAATTTTCCGCTTTGATTCCGTGGACCCAATCCTGCACGCGGTTTATTTTTCTGGTTAACTTCCTGTTTTGCAGATTGTATGAGGCAGCGTCTTCGACAGGGATTGGGCATTTCCCCCAGTTTTCTGAAAGAAAAGGGGTTATTCACCAAAGCACCGAGTGCTGTGCGCTTTGGCCATTCCATTTTGTCGACCCTTCGGTGAATTCACGATTTCACCGCAAGGTCACCGAAGACACTGAACACCGCCGAACTGCAGGAAAAGAAGACAAAACTCTATTCTAAGAGGTGTTTTAAAACGATGTGAACTAAAAAAAAAAGGGAAACAAATTGTCAAAAAAAATTCTAATTTTTTTTTATTATTTTTATTAGGAGAATCCCCACAGGATTCAATTTGTTTGAACCTGTCGCACTGAATCACCGAAAATCAGGGCATTTTGGTGCAGTTCAGTGTTTTCTGAATCTATTCACCATTACTTCTCTATGGGACAATTTCTCTGCGGCGAACTGCGCTGTGAATTTGCCAGTATCTGCAGAAATTACAATTTAGTGACTAGACTAATTGTCCTGAAATTGCACCGTATGCAAGTTTGCCGCTTAGTGAATAACCCCTTAAATGTTTCCGGGCAGCTGACGTTTCACCAGAAGCGGCCACAGCAAGGTGCTATTTTATCTCTAAACAGAGTCAAATGTGTCTTCGGGATGTGACCAGCCTTCTCGCGTAGATCCAGTGGGTGGATGAAAGGTTTCTGGTTGGCTCTCGTAAATATTAGACTGTACCGGATTAATTTAAAGGATTGTACCTGAAAATACTGTATATAGATTGTGATACAGGCTGCATCAGGATTCTCTTTTAATCGCTTGCTAAATGATGACTTTTTTTGTTGGTAAATGGCTCAGCTGATTCTTTTCTTTCAGGGGTGTCATTACTCTGTAACCTGATCTCAATACTCCTATGTACAAAGCCGTTGCAGAATCTCCCTCCATCCTCTCTTCTCTTCCTCAGGAAATGCACAGAGCAGGTGTCCACGATACGGTTATGCCCATTTTTTCCATCCCCTGTATTGGTGCTCCACTTCTGAACCTATTCATGGCTTCACAGTCCACGTTTGTGGACGCTGAGATCCTTTGACCATTAAAGAGCCACTACCACCAAAACATGAAATGTCTTTGTCGCTGATATTTTACATGTGATTTGTTTTTCTCTAGTATGTTTATAGAGGAAAATATTTTCTTAATGTGTCACTGGGAGCATCCATTGTGTGACTGACATTTTCTTGCAATTGTATAGAGGAAAATATACGTGAACCCTTTGGGATTATGTGGAGTTTTGCATGAATTGGTCATAGATGAAGATCAGAGCACATTTTAAGTCACAACAATTTGAAAAATACAGTCTGCTTAAAATAATACAACAAACATATGTTTTCATGTTTTTATTGAACAGAACATGTATGTGAACCTTTGGACTTAATAACTGGTTGACCCTCCTTTAGCAGCAATAACCTCAACCAAACGTTTCCTGTAGTTGCAGATCAGACCTGCACAACGATCTGGAGTAATTTTGGACCACTCCTCTTCCCAAAACTGTTTCAATGTAGCAATATTCTTTGTCTGGTGTGAATCGCTCTCTTAAGGTCATTCCACAGCATTTCAATCGGGTTGAGGTCAGGACTCTGACTGGGCCACTCCAGAAGGCGTATTTTGTTTTGTTGAAGCCATTCTTTTGTTGAATTACTTTTATGCTTTGGGTCATTGTCCTGATGCATCACCCATCCTCTGCGGAGCTTCAGTTGGCGGACAGATGGTGTTACGTTTTCCTGCAAAATGTCTTGATAAACTCTGGAATTCATTTTTCTATCAATGACCACAATTCATCCAGGCCCTGAGGCAGCAAAGCAGTCCCAAACCATGATGCTCCCTCCACCATGTTTTACAGTGGGGATGAGGTTTTGATGTTGGTGTGCTGTGCCCTTTTTTTTTTTCTCCACACATAGTGTTGTGTGTTTTTTCCAAACTCCATTTTGGTTTCATCTGTCCACAGAATATTTTGCCAGTAGTGCTGTGGAACATCCAGGTGCTCTTTTGCAAACTTCAAACATGCTGCAATATTCTTTTAGGACAGCAATGGCTTCCTCCGTGGTGTCCTCCCATGTACTCCATTCTTGCTAAATTTTTGTTGACACATCTACAATAAGGAAAACATTAAACATGTGCCAGAGATTTCTGTAAGTCTTTAGCTGACACTCTAGGATTCTTCTTTACCTCATTAAGCATTCTGCACTGTGCTCTTGCAGTCATCTTTACAGGATGACCACGCCTAGGGAGAGTAGCAACAATGCTGAACTTTCTCCATTTGTAGACAGTCTGTCTTACCGTGGACACATGAACATCAAGGCTTTTGGAGATACTTTTGTAACCCTTTCCAGCTTCATGCAAGTCAACAATTCTTGATCGTAGGTCTTCTGAGAGCTCTTATCTGCGAGGCATGGTTCACATCAGGCAGTGCTTCTTGAAACCAGTAAACCCAAAACTGGTGTGTGTGTTTTTTAAAGGCCAGGACAGCTTTCAGCAACACATCCAATAATATCACACTGATTGGACTCAAGGTTGGCTCACTCCTGGCTCCAATTAGGTCTTGGAGAAGTCATTAGGCTAGGGGTTCACATACTTTTTCCACCGTGCACTGTGAATGTTTACATGTTCTGTTCAATGAAAACATATAATGTTTGTGTTGTATTATTTTAAGCAGACTGTGTTTTTCAAATTGTTGTGACTTAAAATGTGCTCTGATCTTCATCTATGACCAATTCATGCAAAACCCCACGTAATCCCAAAGGGTTCACATACTTTTTCTTGCAACTGTATGTGTCACTGGGCACATCCATTGTGTGAAATTTTGTGTTGTAAGCTTGCTGCCCACCCCCACCCCACAGTATCTTTCAATCACTTGCTCCTCACTGTGTGGCTTTGGCCGTACATGGAGTGAATGGGTCAGTCACCGACTCACATCATTGTATTGTGTGGGATGTATTCAAAGGACATCACCAGGGGGTAGATTAAAAATCTTTTAAGCTCCCTAGCCTGGAGAACACCATACACCCCCTGCTGCATTAACTGTTAAATACTTTATAGGATAAAGCATGGATTTTGGTAAATGTTGCATCATGGGAAGATTCCACAAAATGGAAACCAGCGCTAAATTATTTTCCCTTTTTTTATACATGCACTTACTTCGAAGAGGAATAAAAACGGCAGGAGGTGTGATTTTATTTTTTATAAGGTGGCTTTGTTTTGTAACGCACAAGTACTGTACATACTCGAGTATACTGCTAAATTTTGGTGACAAATTTACCTTTTAAAATTGGAGGGGTCGTCACGTTATATTCGAGACATCTGCATCGCGTGTAAGAAAGAGGGGGGGGGGGGGGGAAAAAAAGACTTGCTCGGGATCCCAAGTATCCCTGAAGTCTCGCTGAAGTGAATGTGGGCTCCCTTTATTATTGTCATCATTTATATAGCGCCAACAGTTTCCGCAGCGCTTTATATGTATTTCGTTCCCTTTGATTATTGTAAACGGACATAGGATGGAAACAAGAGGTGTAGAGGGCCCTGCTCACAGTCTAGAGGGATTGGGGTTGAGGAAGATGCTTGCAAACTCTTCAGGAACTCCCAGATTCAGTAGAGGTGGGATCCATCATGGCCAGAGTGCATGCTCAGTTTAAGCCAATCATTCACCTCGCTCGCCTTCCGTCGGCCATCTAATCGCTAGTAAAGACGGATGGCTGGCGGCTTCATACTTAGTAAAAACTGCAATCATTCTAGAGCAGAACAGCCTGGCCCGAGGGGTAGCCTGACTGTGTTAAGAGAACCTGGAAGGATTTTAATGGTTTCCGGTACAGTATAATTTTGCTCCTCGCGTTATATTCGAGTCTTGAGTATTCTCTCATTTCCATAATAAATTTTTTATCCATCGCGTTATATTTGAGTATCTACGGTAGTCTATGTACAGCTTAGGTTCATGGTAGTGTCCCTTTTAAGTTCACCTAATTTGAGCGTCACCTCGAAGCATAAGGCTTTCCACAAGATTGTGGAGTCTTATCCACCTCTCTGACACATGGTGCTCACACTTATGACTCCTTTTACTGTCACCTGCTCCCCGTTGGCCTCTCCAAAGCAATCTACTGAATGCAGCTGCCAGGCTTATACATCTCCCCCAGCGCTCCTTGCATACCCCCCCCCCCCCCAGTCCTGCCATTGTATCCTGCGAGGTACAGGAAGCCAATTTAAAATACTGCCATTCAGGTCACTCCGTTCGAGTCTTCTCTACTCCACGAGCACATCCATTCCAGATCACTCCAGTAAGCAGATGACCACCTCTGGGCTGGTTTCCACTCAAGGCCAACTCTTGCCAAGATTTCAAGGGCAGCACTGGTCCTGTGGAATGACCGCTCTCTCCATAGTTTTTTTTTCCCAAGGTTTCCCCCAAATCCATTTTATTTTTTCAGATTAGTACCTTACGTTCCTGCCTAAACCCTTGCCTCTCCTTTCTACATCACTCCTGGTTCCAGAGCTTGCTCCATACCATGAATATCACCACACCTAGCAATACATACTTGCCTACCTCACACTATCTGCTGCGCTGCCCAGTGGTAACCTCTGAGGATTTGAACTTCTCCAAAGCTAAAGAACAATCAGAACATCTGACCAGCACTTTCCACCTCACCGCTCTCCAATAATGGAGAGTAGACTTCAATCCCACCCAAAAGACCACCAGCAAGTCCTTGGGCAAGACACGCAACACTATGTAAGCGCGCACCTTGCAATACGTGTAAATTCTCCTAGAGATCATAAGCCCCCTGAGGAACCGGCTTTGCCGAAATCACACATCTGTGCGTGGTGTAATCATGGATCAACCCCTTATAAATGGAACTGGTAGAGCACTGCGGAATCTGCCTCCAAGAAGACGGGAGACTCCATGCTGTATGGCACGACTGAGGCCACATGGGCCAAAACGACATCTTGATTTTCCTCCCCCATTTTACACCTCCAGTCTCTCTCTCCCATTTTACACCTCCCCTCCCTCTCTCTCCCATTTAACCCCTCCCGTCTCTTGTTCGATCCCAGGCCCATCATTTTAATCCCTCACTGGTTACTGTAAAGCGCTGCGGAAACTAAGCGCTTTATAAATAATCATAGGGTAAAGGAAGCGGGCTTTGAAGAGTTTGCTATGGAGAAGCTGGAGCGGCTGCACAACACGCTGATCTCAACCCTGATGAACACCTTTGAGATTACATCGCAACATCAATTCCGAGCGGGACTTTCTCTTCCAAGATCAGAGCTGAACGTTACAAAGCGGTCTGCAGGGTGAACGGGATCAAAGTTTGGGGTGGTTCTTTTTTTTTTACTACGCTAGGGTTGCAAGTATGCCAATTCAGCGACCAGGGTTGCATCAGTGCGAGTTTATCAAGGGTGCCGGAAAGAACGGTGCTGCTGTGGACAGTAGTTTCATTAGCACTGAGGACAGAAAGGATAGAGACCAGGGGCAACGAACGATCAACAGAGAAATGCTGAAGATTGAGAGTGCGGAGGTTCCTGCGAGGAATAGGTTTGGGTTCAGGTTGTTGATCGAAATGGGCACAAGTCACAAGATCGATAGAGCTGGGTGGTCGCAAGATTTGATCTCATCTTCTCCAACGTATGCTGTGTCTAGACTAGAGTATATGCTGCCACCGAGGGAGGGTGGTGTGGTTGTTGGACCACTGACTACGATCGAATGATGAATTTAAGGCTGCTGTCAGACGAGCGTAGTGTTCACGTCCGTGATTGCGCCTAAAAGTACGTCCGTGATAGCATGACAGGAAGCCCATCGGAGTCCGTTACACAAAGTACGTCCGCACTGAACTGCGGCCGCACAACGGCCGCGGCCCACGGACACAAGGCAGGCAAGAACGTACAACCGCTAGAACGGCCGCACAAAGTGCGCTGCGTCCGCAACGTCCGCATAGCTTTGTGTGTGAGTGATGGAACGTGGTCAGACGGACTGCATTTATACGTCCAGCATTTTTCACGGACAAAATGGTTTTGCATTTTAATTTATTTTTCCCTCCTACATCCGTCAAAAATAACTTCAGTGAAAAAACGGACTGTGTGACCACTACTGCGTCTTCCGTACTGACGATGTCCATACTGCACAGACGTACAGTCCGTAGAAATCACGCTCGTCTGACCCTAGCCTAAGGAGAGAGGTCATAGAAGAGGACAGGAAGAGGAGAAGGCAAGAGGAGGGGTTGACCAAAACAGAAGATCACTGCACTACCATCAGATAGTGATTTAAATAGACAGATGGTGTAGATCAAGGCTGTTAAACTCCTGCCCGCCCGCCCCCCCCCCTCGCTGCTGATTACATTTCCCAGAATTCTTTCAATGAAATAGGTGGCCAGGGGATTATGGGAGTTGTAGTTGAGAAACATCTTGGGGGCAGGAGTTTGACAGCCCTCATGTAGATGATAAAGTATGGTTAGGATGAAGTGGCTAAACAGAACAGCGAAAGGAGAAATCTATTCCTTCAGTCACCGCTTTTGTCATTTGGTCTAGGACCGCGTGTCAGTTAACACTCTCGTTGCTGAGCCATTTCACCACTTGTCGTTCATGACATTGAAACGTTATGTTTTCATTACAGAACCCAGATCATTTGTATACAATTTTATTTACAGCAGACTCAGCACATTGTACGTGTGTGCGCGCATCATGTACAAATGCTACAACAAAAAAATGTAAAAAAAATTAAAATTTCCATTCAGATTTCAATCACTTACGTCGTGTAGAATTATTTTTCCACATTTTATCATCCAAACCTTTGTAGTTATATATTCTATGGGGTGCAAAAAATAACAAAACTGAAAAGCAATTTCAACCAGAATTGGAAAAAAAAGTAACATTCTCACTTGTATTTTGGTGCATTGCTTTTCATGAACAATATGACTGCATAAAACACTGACCTTACGCCCGGCGTGGATGATTAAAGGCAGCAAAATTGTCCACTTTATAAGCGGAAATCTTTTAAGGTTTGTAAAATAATTATCTTTTAATTCCTTGTATCGTAAGCCAGGGGTCGACAAACCCAGGCGCCAGGGTCGCCATGGCGACAAGAAATGCTGTCCTGGCACCTGGGTTTGTATACATAACCTCCCCTTCTGGCAGACCTGTTCACTGGGTCCTCCACCCAACGGACATGAAGCCTTTTACAAGGCTTTTGTCCGCTCGGGAAAAGCTGTGTGCACGCTGCGATTTGTATCAGCAGCATGCACCCTTTATAGCAGGTTAGTCCGTCTGGGGATTATAAATCAGACCCCCGTGACAGGCGCACACACACAGTTGATGGCCCGGCCCCCCTCCTCTCCACTACAGAGTGGAGGGAGGGAGGAGGAGCACTCAACTCCGTGCATGCTGTAAGCATGCCTGGGTCAGCATCACACAGCCCGGGTGTTGTGTCGGATCTGGTTCCTCGGCGAGAGCTGTGCCTTTGTATGAGGTTTTTATATACAGTTTTTCTGTGCAAATACAAAGTATGTGCTTAATAAAAACGGCATAACATTAAATAGGCTTAAACAAAACCACCCTTTAAATTGGAATATATCGGAAAAAAAAAAAAGAGAAGGTCCTTATGCCTAAATAATAAACCAAATAATTATTAAATATGTTCAATGTATTGTAACCCGTCTATACTGTGCCTATTGTACAGCACTGCGGCATATGCTGGCGCTTTATAAAGAATAATAATAATATTTTACAATAACTGTTTTTCAGTGTAAAATAAAAAATATTTTCATACAAAACGCCTCCGCAAGAAATACAAACCCCAAAAACTGAGTGTCAAATGGGTGAGAAATGGCTGCTTGGAACAGCTCTCGACAAGGAACCAGATCCGACACAACACCCCGGCCAGCTAAAAAAAAAAAAAGTCCTGTAAAAGTCCCCAGATCAGAAGGAGAGGGGGAGCACAGCTCAACCAGCTGTATGTACACTGCCTATAACATTCACTGTGTGTTATATACAGTGTATATACCGTGTCTGGATCAGCTGTGTGGTATACACAGTATATAATGGCCAGATCAGGGACTGTGTTATATTGGCATACTGTGTGAGCACACCGTATACACACTGTATGTAACACACAATCCCTGATCCAGGCACGGTTTAGTCTGATGGACAACTAGATTTTTTTTTAAAAAAAAAATTTACATCCCTGGGTTGTGAGAAATTGAGGACAAGACAGAGCGATAGGTGTGTGTGTGTATATATTTATTGGAAAGCGTCACATGACATTAAATAAACGTATCAGTACTCGGTCTTAAGAAAATGGTACCGTGAATCTTTAGTTGTTACGCCGGGGTCAGATGAGCATTTTGCAGAGCAGAAGGAACGTCCGTCAGAATGGATGTTCCTTCCACTCTGATGCCCGTCTGGCCACCTCGCTGAGCGCAGTTAGCGCACTCAGCACTGCAAACTACGATCCTCCCTACGATCCTCCTAGGGAGGATCGTGCTTTGCAGTCCCTTCAACGTGAGTCTAGCGTTTCGACGGGGAGGTTTTGTGCGCGCGTTCAAGCGCGTGACCAGCCCCGTTACAGAGTCACAACGCTGCAACGAACGTCGGTAGGCATGTCAGTACGGGCGCATCTTGGCTTTTAACTTTTGCAGCTGGCTCCTAGATTCAAAGCAAAATTTATCAAGCCATGTCGTAAGCACATATGAAGGCTTTCCTTAGTTAACATGCTCCCTTTAGCGCAGTTTGAAATGCTTGTTAGCAATATCCTTTTGAAGCTAGACAGACAGACTACTGGTCAGACAAGTCCCACCTTCCCCCTCCCCTTTCTACGGCACGTGATTCTGGGCATTGGGATGTTTTTGTATCTCTAAAAGTTAAAATGTAAACAATCCCTGACGTGGAAAAGGTATCAGCGCCTTTTTAACTCTGACGTGTTGGTTTCATGATTGGCTATTGTACCACACCCTTGTGTTCTACATTCGAGCTGGATAAAAAGAAGAATGCTGAGCGCAGTTTTACTCTGCACATTGTGTGGGTGTCTTATTGCTTTCCCGCTAGCTAACGTTGCACTTGCCACGCTTACATGAGGAATACAGAAGTCTTCTGGGTTGCATTTTTTGGTAACTATGAATAGGAATTTTATTTCTTTATCAATGTTGGTTCATTACAAGGTCTTGTTTGGCATCATTTGAAATGGCAGACTTTGGCCTGTTCAACGCCACCTCACTTGACCTTATGAGGTGTATAGAATGGAGTTACAGGGTCTCAAAGGACCTCCGACTCTGCTCCCAGTGGAGTGGGCTTTGGTTTTATATCAGGGATTCCAAACCATGGTCCCTCTAATAGGCCAGGTTTTAATTATTACCTTGAGGAAATGCAGACTGAATCCTGCAATCACTGAGCACCTGTGCTTCACATATCCTGCAATCCTGGCCTGTTAGGGGGACCCCGAGAATCAGGGGTTAGAACTACTGTTTTACAAGAAACGGAGTACATAATGACCCACTGCATCACCTCATTCACACGCCTGGCTTGGGAAATGAGAAGGTGAGTTACTGCAGCAGCATTGTTTGCTTTATAAATGAAAAGAGGTCAATGCTGCTGCTTTAGGGGTGGGGGTTTATTCATTTTTTACATTTCGCATGGTCATGTTTGGCATCGGTGGAAAGGCCAGACTCAAAGCACAGGCGGTGGCTCATGTAAGCAGATTTCACAGGGGTGAAAGAGACGGACAGGCTGCAGTCTGAACACAAGCAAGGACCTCGTACTTGCAAGGGGAAAAGAAAAAAATAGGCTCCTTTATTTATTAATGGTTACAAAAGAACAAAAAGATAATCTAGTTGTAAATCACGGAGTGCAAGAAACCAAATCAAACACAAATTATGAACACACATGTAACAGGGATCTCAGAATATCTATTCATATAAATTAGATACTGCAAACCATACTACAACCAATTACGAAGAGGAAAAAAAAAACTAATCTAAACGAATAACAGCAAGAATCAGCCCAAATCATCAGTGTTCACAATATCTAACGCATGCATCTTGATAGCAGTGCACAGTCCAGGTAGTTATTGTATATCTGGAAAAAAAGAAAATTACAGAATTGCCATAGATATACACACAAACACACACACATTGGACTAATATGGTCACTTCAAACACATACCTGACCTCTTGCTGGATCGTTTAGCTACCAGAGTGGTCAAAACCAACAGACGAACCTGAAGGAAGCAAAACAAGGTAATCATAGAAAATATAGTCTAAATGACTGGACATAAGGCATCTCAAAAAGAAAGTGAAAATTAGAATTTTTGGCTAATAATAAGGCTTTATGGAGTGAGCCGATTCATTATAGACTAAAAGGGGTGAGGTAGAGAAGCTGTAGAGGGGTGAGGTGGGAGAGGTACAGGAAGTGAGGTAGGCGAGTCTGGCAGAGGCTTTCCTATACTGTAGAGGGGTGAGGTGGGAGAGTTACAGGATGTGAGGTAGACGAGACTAGCAGAGGCATTGATGTTCCTGGCACCCCAGTAAGAGTGAGAGCAATGCCATAATAGGGTTGTATTATTAGCAGTCAAGATACCAACAGGGTCCTGGAGGAATAAGCAGCACTTCATGCATGCACATTTAATAGGAGCAGGATGAACATGTCCCGCACTCACCTTGATTTTCTTTGGTATTAAAGGAAGCCTCCCCCGGCACAAAACCATAACGTGGCCTCACATTATCAACGGAGACCCAGTCAACGGAGTCTGCTGTAAAAAAAACACAAACAACATCCATTTGGAACCGAGGATCTATTGACCGGAGTGAAGTCCACAACCAAATGTGTCTGAAGTGCTCCCCTTCCCGTATCCATATTGTCATTTGGATACATTATGTGCTTCTCCGTGCACGGCGGAATGATCAGGTATTTTGGGTTAGGAAATTATGACTATAGGAGGGAGTGCAGCTAGGCACAATTTTCATGTCTCTCTAGGGAATGGCAGCACAGGCCATTTTCACGGTGTTTGCCGCTGGTGTAAGGCGAATAAACATTTCCGTTACAATCCAAAAAACACTACAATGTAAGAACACTTCAGCATGGATCCTCGAGTGGGACATTTTCATGGATTGTTGCCTGCAGCTGCCACAAACAAGCTCATATAAAATAAAACACCCTGTGGGGCTCATGTGCGGAGATTGTGATGTTACAAAACAGTGACTGGTTTACTAGAAGTGAAGACGCCACCTTGAGATCACAAGAAACAAAAAGAAGACTAAGTCGCGGATTAATATAAAGCTTTGTGACGATGTTTGAACGCAATCTATGAAGCCGAATCCATGTGTTAGGGCTGCCTTTTAGGCTTAACCTAAACACCTAAAGATGCAATCGCTGTATTCGCGATATAGCTCTTCCCATGTTGCTTTATCATCTGGACAGGTTTGCAGGAGTGAAGCACAGGTGATATGATTTGCTGCTCAGTGATTGCAGGATTCAGTCTGCATTTCCCCAAGATAATCCTTAAAACCTGGCCTGTTAGGGCGACCCGAGGACCAGGGTTGGGAAACACTGATCTAGAGAATGTGAATTAGGCCAGGATTACCGTCTTGGCCCAATTTCCGCTGCAGAGCACACTTTGATACATGTATATTGTCAGCGTCACCGGATGGCTCTGGGTCCTTCGGCTCGCGGACGTCACTTGAGCTCACAGCGTCTGTGTCGTCCGCCGGTGCTGGACACTCTGTACACAGAGAAATCAAGTTATTGAAAAGGGTTAAAAATTTGGGAAGGGACTGTATTGTAAAGTTCAGCATAAGGCGTTTACCCACCTGCAATTTACTAAATGCACAAAGCTTCTCGTTATAAAGCAGCATGTTATATATATCAGAGTTGGAGCCAAATATATGCTTTGCAAAGTCACAAGCAAGTCCCGAGTCTTTGCATTCAAGCCCCGAGTCGACACAGGCAAGCCCCGAGTCGCCAAGGACATCCTTGCAGGCTAACTGTGCCATCAGATTGTTTGAAAGAAGCGCTGACTCCTACACATTTCCATTGAAACTCATGCTACACCGCAGTGGGTAGAGATATACCACCAAGTGAAGGAGACCAGCTACTGTATTCATCCTAAAACTGTAACCCTCAACTGTATTCCGATAAATGACCGATTTCCCACGAAAATCCACACAATCATTATTTTTTGTGATTTCATAAATTGATTGTTGCATATTCACATTTACATTAATTAACCACAAGGTGGCGCCACAATACAGATTCATCCTCAAGTCGAGACAGTCAAGTGTAGGTCAAGTCCTCAGCTTTAAGCTTCATGTGTTCAAGTCATTAGGGCTCTTTGCATAAATTTCGTTTCAGAGCATGAATTACTCGAGGTTTTTTTAAAACTTGTTTATCTTTACTCACTTATTTCATGTGAAATTAAAAATATGAGATTGTGACAGTTTTTTTCCCCATAGTTTGTTGTTACTACGTGTATTCATTGTTAACTGAGAATAACAAAATTATTACAGAAATAACACAACTGCCAAGAACCCAAGTAAATGTGAAATGCTCTGCTGTCATCCTGAGAGAGGGAATGTGAAATGCTCTGCTGTCATCCTGCGAGAGGAAATGTGAAATGCTCTGCTGTCATCCTGCAAGAGGAAATGTGAAATGCTCTGCTGTCATCCTGCAAGAGGAAATGTGAAATGCTCTGCTGTCATCCTGCAAGAGGAAATGTGAAATGCTCTGCTGTCATCCTGCGAGAGAGGGAATGTGAAATGCTCTGCTGTCATCCTGCGAGAGAGGGAATGAGAAATGCTCTGCTGTCATCCTGCGAGAGAGGGAATGAGAAATGCTCTGCTGTCATCCTGCGAGAGAGGGGATGTGAAAGGCTCTGCTGTCATCCTGTGAGGGAATGAGAAATGCTCTGCTGTCATCCTGCGAGTGAGGGAATGAGAAATGCTCTGCTGTCATCCTGCGAGTGAGGGAATGAGAAATGCTCTGCTGTCATCCTGCGAGAGAGGGAATGAGAAATGCTCTGCTGTCATCCTGCGAGTGAGGGAATGAGAAATGCTCTGCTGTCATCCTGCGAGTGAGGGAATGAGAAATGCTCTGCTGTCATCCTGCGAGAGAGGGAATGAGAAATGCTCTGCTGTCATCCTGCGAGAGGGAATGAGAAATGCTCTGCTGTCATCCTGCGAGTGAGGGAATGAGAAATGCTCTGCTGTCATCCTGCGAGTGAGGGAATGAGAAATGCTCTGCTGTCATCCTGCGAGTGAGGGAATGAGAAATGCTCTGCTGTCATCCTGCGAGTGAGGGAATGAGAAATGCTCTGCTGTCATCCTGCGAGTGAGGGAATGAGAAATGCTCTGCTGTCATCCTGCGAGTGAGGGAATGAGAAATGCTCTGCTGTCATCCTGCGAGTGAGGGAATGAGAAATGCTCTGCTGTCATCCTGCGAGTGAGGGAATGAGAAATGCTCTGCTGTCATCCTGCGAGTGAGGGAATGAGAAATGCTCTGCTGTCATCCTGCGAGTGAGGGAATGAGAAATGCTCTGCTGTCATCCTGCGAGTGAGGGAATGAGAAATGCTCTGCTGTCATCCTGCGAGTGAGGGAATGAGAAATGCTCTGCTGTCATCCTGCAAGGGAATGAGAAATGCTCTGCTGTCATCCTGCGAGGGAATAAGAAATGCTCTGCTGTCATCCTGCGAGGGAATGAGAAATGCTCTGCTGTCATCCTGTGAGTGAGGGAATGAGAAATGCTCTGCTGTCATCCTGTGAGTGAGGGTATGAGAATTGCTCTCCTGTCATCCTGCGAGAGAGGGGATGTGAAAGGCTCTGCTGTCATCCTGCGAGGGAATGAGAAATGCTCTGCTGTCATCCTGTGAGTGAGGGAATGAGAAATGCTCTGCTGTCATCCTGTGAGTGACGGAATGAGAAATGCTCTGCTGTCATCCTGTGAGTGAGGGAATGAATGTTTGAATCAGTGAGAGTTGTTCTTTGGATCCCATCATGCATTGCACTTGCAAAAGATTAAATATGCCTAAAGTCTGTCAGACGTCTGTGCACGATGGGGTCGTCGTATGATGCCTCCATGGCTTCTTTTAGACGGTATAATGAGTGTCCATGTCATGGGGTTCAAGTCCAAGTCGAGTCATCGCTGTCTAAGTCACATGTCTTCTTTGAATATGTCGAATCACAAGTCATCAAATTTGTGACTTGAGACCACACCTCTGATAAAAAAAAAAAGCCCAACCCTTAACCTGGTCCTCCTAACATGCTACCTGTAGACTGTCCGCGCAGCACATGAGGACACCCTGCTGACCACATTGAATGTTGGCGATTTTGGGTAAAGGTGTCACATCTGAGGTTATTTAGTCCAAAATTGTGAACGGCCAGACCCACGATATAAAAGAAATAAACTGAACCTGGTTCCTCATCTCTTCCTGGAATATCTGTCTGTGTGTTCCGGTCATCCCCTGCATGCATATCACTTGTGACGCCAACTGGTGTAGGACTCTCCGTACCCACACCCAGGTCTGAAAGTAAATTTAATCCATTATTAATGCGAAATGTGGCCTCATGAAAGGGACACCCGCTGCTAAAAAATCAGGTCACGCACGCCGGGAGGAGAGAAAGAGTGGCATGATGGCGGCTCACCTCCTTCCTTGTCTGGAGCCCGAACATTACGGCCGTTCGCTTTACTCAAGACATCGTCTGATGCAGCATTTTCTGTCGACACGGGCAGGTCTGAAAGGAAACGCAAAATGATTGCAGAAATAGTTTAAGGCCGGTGTCAGACGAACGCAGTGTTAACGTCCGTGTTGCCGCACAGTTTAACGTCCATCGTAGCATAGAATGATGAGCAAGAGACCCACACACTAAGTGCGTCCGCACCGAACTGCGCACGCACAACGCATGCGGCAAATGGACACAAGTTCGGCAAGAACGTAAAACCGCTAGACGGACACGCAGAGTGAGCCACGACCGCGTAGCGTTCTGTGTGAGTGATGATGAGATGTCAGACGCAGCGCATTTGCGACGTCCAGCACCTTGACGCACACAATGGCTTTTCATATTCTTTTCAACTTGTATCATTTTTCATATTAATTTTGTTTCCCATAAATCCCTTGTTTGTTCAACGTCCGTCAAAAACAACTGACCGTGTGGTGTCTACAGCATCTTCCGTCAGTACGTACGGCCGTTGTGCACGGACGCAGAGTGCGCTCAGACTGCGCTCGTCTGACCTTAGCCTAAATGGAGACGGGGGGGGGGGGGGGGGGGGGAGAGAGCAGCTCAAGGAGCGATCACAGGAAATAGAATTAAACCTGGCGGTTCAGGTTGGTGCGGCCACTCGTGTCTGGCACATACACAAAAATCTCTGTCCTGCCAAAAGCCTGAACAGATGCCAAAACCTAGTATGTGCCATCTCCAGCGGGTCTAAAAGGCAGGGCTTCATGATAGGACGGAACGCTTTAGCAAAGTATAATCGCATAGGTTGGGCACGTTCTCTGCCGATCTGGTCGTCTCAGGACAATGGAGCCTCACTGAGAAGAGCAACCTTTGACCTCCAGGTGTTTTGGAAGTACGGCTACCATGATGCTCAACCACTCATTTGACTGCCTGAGTATCATGGGAAATGTAGTGCTAAAACATCTGGAGTGTACATTGCTCTCGTTCAGTCCTCCCTGCCATCGCACCCCGTTTCCACATGGGACCGTATTGCTGCAGAGCTCTGCAATACATGCACCCCCGCCTTCCTAAATTATCCTGCCATACGGACCATTACTAGTGAATAAAGTGCTGCAAAACACATTTATAAAGAAAAAATAATTAAAGAATAAACCTTTATCTGATCCTTCTAGAATGTCTTTATCTTGTTCACAGATAATATCACGTACACAGACCGGAGCCACAACCGGTGCCGGGCTCGGCGCATGCGCAGCGACGCCTGAAAGTAAATGTAAGTTGGTTAAACGTTGTGATGGATTGACGGCGGCCTCAAGAATGGACCATCTACTGCCAACAATAACACAGGACAAGGGGAGGAGTGAGTGCAGCGTGAAGGCAACTTACCGAGGTCATCGACTAAATCCCAACCTTCTGCTTCATGTACATCCCTTTTATCCACGTGGCTCGTGGCCTTTGCCGACGAAGGACCCGCTGCGATCACTGGCAAGTCTGGAAGAGGCATTATTATTAGTTTAAAATGTGAAAATACTTAAAATAAAAATACAACCCATCTCCGGGCTTTTAAGGATTCAAGGGCAACAACAACAACAAAATAATGCAATGTCCTATTGTGTTTATTTTGACGTTGCTGATATTTTACCTGCGCTTTGTTTTTCTCTAGTATGTTTAGTTCAGAAAATATTGTCCTCCATTTGTGTCACTGGGTGCATCCATTGTGTGATATTTTCCTATATATGTGTCACTGGGTGCATCCATTGTGTGATATTTTCCTATATATGTGTCACTGGGTGCATCCATTGTGTGATATTTTCCTATATATGTGTCACTGGCTGCATCCATTGTGTGATATTTTCCTCTATACGTGTCTCTGGGTGCATCCATTGTGTGATATTTTCCTCTATAGGTGTCACTGGGTGCATCCATTGTGTGATATTTTCCTCTATGTGTCACTGGGGGCATCCATTGTGTGATATTTTCCTCTATATGTGTCACTGGGCGCATCCATTGTGTGATATTTTCCTCTATGTGTCACTGGGCGCATCCATTGTGTGATATATTGCTCTATATGTGTCACTGGGTGCATCCATTGTGTGATATGTTCCTCTATGTGTCACTGGGTGCATCCACTGTGTGATATTTTCCTCTATGTGTGTCACTGGGCGCATCCATTGTGTGATATTGTGTGTTGTAAACCCCCCCCCCCGAGTATCTTTCCATCACTTGCTCCTCACTGTGTGGCTTTGGCCATAGAATGGAGTGAATGGGTCAGTCGCCGACTCACATCATTGTATTGTGTGGGACGTGTTCAAAGGACATCACCGGGGGTAGATTAGAAGTCTTTTAAGCTCCCTTTTTTATCTCATTCAGCAGCCAGCTCTTATCTCCTGAAGCCTGGGAAACAATAGACCTCCTTCTGCCTAATCTAGACATTCCCTAATTAATTTAAATACTGTAGATTACTTAAACCAAAGCAGTAAAGCAAAGATATTGCACGGATTTTGGTAAATGTTGCATCATGGGGAAAATCCACAAAATCAATACAGTACATGAAAACCCGACTTTAGGTTTCCTTTTTACATGCAATTACTTCAAACAAAGAAAAAAACAGTAGCATGTGTTTTGTAATGTGTTTTAGTTTGTGTTTGCAATGCACAAGTAATCTAGTTACAGTTTGTGTAAGTGCTACTGTCCCTTTAAAGGGGCATTCTACTAACGTAAAAAAAAATACCGCCCACCCTCCTTTTTTAAATAAGTGAGCAGTTCTTGACGACAGCATCTGCCTAATGTTTTTTCCTCTAGGTGTAAATACTCCCCCTTTCCTCCTTCAGCGCCAGGCTGCGGCTTCTTAGGCTGGGCTCAGACGAGCGCACTGACTGCGCACAGTAACGGACCTACTTTTTAACTGATGAGATTGTGGTTACATTGTATCAGTTAATTTTGACTGATGTTGAGAAAACCCAAAAAACTGTATGCAGTTGTTTCTCTACGTCCGCCTAGCTCTAACGTTGATGCCATTCTGGCGTCCGTTGCAACATGCATTGCGCGCGCGTGAAAAAGCACGCACGTGCTTAGTGTGTTCTCTACTGACTCCTTTGAAAAGCTACAACGAACAGCAAACAGTGCGGTCAGACAGACGCAAAATGTGCGCTCGTCTGACGCGGGCCTAAGATTATAAGCTCTTGAGCAGGGTCCTCCCTCCTTCTGTTTCGCGTGTGTAACGTTTATGTGTATTTGTTATTCGGTCTCTCCCATTGTACAGCGCTACAGAATTTATTGGCGCTTTATAAGCACTTGTAACTGTAACTGCTTCTCTTTGGCACAAGGCTCCTAAACGTGGAAGTCCCTGCAGCTTCATACACAATTTGTACAGCATACGCGATATACGCAGCATATGCTGCTACACAAATTGCATAACACTTGCAACTTGCATAATTTTGTACACGTTCCGCGCCGCCTGCACAGAACTAGCCCTTGTCTGGCGTCTCCCAGAACGCTCTTGACTGTGAGCATTCGGTGATAGAATATTGTCAGATCACACTGCATGCTGACATCAGTCCCCGAGTTGGTCCCTGGTAGGTGGGATATTCAAATCCCCTCTGCTGAGTGACAGCTGTGGGCGTGGAGGAAACTCCTCTGCTTCACACAGTCATATCTACAGAATGAGGCTGGAAAGCTAGAGCGGGGGGGGGCTGACCAGTTTGATAAGATAAAGTGGTCAGAGTGCATAGAGTGCCCCGTTAAAATTAAATACAAGTCATATGTTAAGCCATTGCGCTTACAGGCACTAATGGAGGTTTGTTTCTGTAACAGTTCTTTTATGTTTTTTTATCTTCCTCTATTTATTCGGGATAGCAAATAAATGTTAATGCAAAGCAGAGCGGCTCAATACTCTGAAATCTAAATTACTGGTATATAAACCCAGTCTGAAGCGCTCGCTAATATGCAACATACTGGGGAAAATTTCCTTCTTGACCCCAGAATGGTGTCAGATTTCTCCTTGGATCAAGAAGCTTTTACCCACATATTAAATATTATAACCCTTAATATTCTGTGTCTGCAGGAAGTCATCCAGACGTTTTCTTAAAAGTCCTTACAGACTCTGACCCAACCACCTCGACAGGCAGAGAATTCCACAGCTTTATTGTTCTCATCGTCACTGCCCTGACTGGGATAATCCAGAATTACAGTAACAAAAAGAGTAAAAAATGCTGAACCTTGAGGATCTGCTCCTTCATGAACGTCAGCCTCCGGATTACAGACCTCTTCAGCCGCATACAAGTGGCCAGTGTCACCAGCCGGTGCCGAGCTCTCCGTATGCACATCTAGGTCTGAAAGTTGATTTATTAGGACGTGGAGGGTCATTCACACATTCCTACGGGCTACATTTAAGATGGCAACATCTATCGCAAACTTTGAGGTGGAAACTAAATGACGTTTGAAGTCAATGTAAAAGTGTGCCAGACCTAGAGCTTTAAGGCCGGGGTCAGACGAGCGTTTTGCGAAAGAAACTTCCGTGAGAGAGGACGTTCCTTCCACTCGATGCCCGTCTGGCCACCTCGCTGATTGCAGTTAGTGCGCTCAGCACTGCAAGGCTCGATCCTCCTCTGGAGGATCACACTTTGCAGACCCGTCGAACGTGCATCACAGCGCTTCGACGGGGAGGTTTTCAGAACGTCCATAGCACGCCCGCTGTAGCGCGCACAATACACTACACTACACTACAGCGGTGCCCGGCCCTGTCGAAGCGTCACAACACTTTGACAGACGCCGGGATGCACATAGTGCGCTCGTCCGACCACGGCCTAACTTGAAGCACAGATTCTCCATGTTTTCTAACCGAACACATTACAGATAATATAAAACCACATTCTTTTCCCTATTTTGGTTACATATATGCATGAGCTGGCATGTCTGACAATACAGGGCTATATTAAGTGCAGTAATTATTGCGCGAGGCTCGGTAATTATTGCGCGAGGCTCGGTAATTATTGCGCGAGGCTCGGTAATTACTGCAGAGCCTCAAGCAATCGTTGCAGTGATGCTCGCTATTCTTCGTCGAGAGTCCATCACCGCTCGGCTTTTGCACGCTGATACTGTAGGTTTGCTCGTCCTATACTCTGTATCTGATGCACAAACTTGCACTAGCGCTGGAATGAAGAGAGATTCCATATTGCTCCTTACTCGTGATGCAAGCGCAAAAATACGTGCTGCAACGGTGCCTTGTAAAGCTAGGAATAAAGCGATTTCACAAGAGCAGAATCACTATATACACAGAGTAAAATATAGATCCTAAACTCACCTCCCAGACCTCCCACGAGGTCCTCGCCCTGAACCAGTCTTGTTTCTGCGAAACCAGAAGGAGACCAAAGGAAAGATAGATCCTCGATCTCCTTCCAAAGCTGGCGCAGCGTGAGATCTCATTTACAAGATCTGGCGGGAACACTCGATGACGTCCCAAGACCTCCAGAGCGTATCCAGCAGTATCAGTCTCCACTCGATTTAGCAGTGCTTGCCATAAAACGGCGTGCGCTACTACCGGGTTTGCAGCGCTAACCAGTTCATGCAAGCAGTTTACAGAGCGCGGCGATTCAGTGAGCTTGCGACCACAATATAGAAGATTTTTCTTTCTTTCATTTCAGGCAGAGTTAATTTACCAGGACAGACAGACAGACACTTTCTATATAATAGATAAGCAAATGTATAAAATGAACCTGGATTATCATCGCCTATTAAATCAGGTTCTGGATTGCAGATATCACCGGCACGCTCACCCTCCGGATAGTCAGGGCGCACCGGGCTGTCAGCCCACACACCGGGATCTGAAATTAAAACGTACTTTTTCTAAGATGACAAACAATTACAGGAATGGCTAAAATACTGAAAACGGGGTGTAATGAGGACAATGCGAATAGAAGGGGGGGGGGGGGGAGTAAAAAAAGGCTCAGCTTGAACCTAAATACTCAGACCTTTTCAAAATTTAAAATATAATGTAAACACACGCGGCTTTGTCAACATTAGCTTGAGGAAGGCAGCACTAAGCAGCGAAACATTGCGCTGTTGTCTAAATAAAAGTGCCGTGTAGCTACTGGGAGTGCCTGGTCTCCTCTCTTTTGTTGTCCTGGATTTGCTGAGGATTTGGTGACTCTGGGGTCTTTGAGTCCCCGTCCCCCCCACATTGGTGTTGTCTGAATCTATTCAAACTGCGGCTGTGTGCAGGTTAACCCTTTATATTTCTACAGTTAGATGACCCACACGTTTATTGTAGATCCCCAGTGGAGCCCGAAGCTCAGTGATTCTGGGTAATGGACCCCCTGAAAGCTTACAGAAATGTAAAGGGCCAGGCTGACGATGCCAAAGAACAACATACCGGGCCTTGATGACCCTGATTGTGGTGCAGGCAACAACATAGCCCACGTTTTAAAGTCATTGTATCAACTGTATCAGGCAGAGATACAACACATATGAAAACCACTGAATTCCGGTCACCTGCTCGTGCCGTGTCGCCAGCAATGCTAGAAAGCCCGTTAAGGCCGGAGCCACATAAGCACACCAAGTGCGTCCGTCGCAGCATTTCAATGGATCGGCCGGGAGGACAGTATGATGTAACATGTACATTTAACGCACGTTACAGCAGACGTGGATTTTTCCTCCCTGTTAAGCCGCTATGACTGATGGCAGATGTTTCTACAAAGTGTGATGCTCCATAAAAGGCTCACGCATTGTGAAGGTGCGCGCACACAGCCCACACGAGCGTCCATGCGGATAGAAAGTCTAGGACGTCCTCTCTGCGCTCATGTGGCCCCGGCCTTAGGCGTATGCACATTAGTGTCACTGATCTTCACAGCGAGGACAGACTCACCTTCACGTTCTACATTCACTAAACTATCTGTGCCTGCCGCGCAGATGTCACCAGGGCTGGCGGTGTCAGCGGCCTGCGGCGGTGCTGAGCTCTCTGCGTTTCCTGGCAGGTCTGGAAGTGAAGTCTCATTACCGTCACAGGCAAGAAAAAAAAAAAAGAACATTCTCCTGCGATCGCACAGTCACAGAAATCAATAGGAAAGCTGAGCCGTACCTTTCTCACAAACAAGAGTGTCGGCAAGTGGATCACGGACGTGCTCTGCAGGCGCGTGATCTGTCCAGACGGACGGTCCCAGGCTCTCTGCATGGACGTTTTTGGAAGATTTAGACAGATGCGTGCAGGTAAAAATTCACTATTAAACAGAAATTAACTTTAAAACGGTATATGTCAATAGGTGGGGGTGTTATCCACCAAGCGCTGGCGTTTGTCGGCGTTGCAGAATTTGGGTAATATCGGCGGTATTACAGCGCCAAGGAACGATGGCGATTCTCAAAACTAAACACCAGAAGGAGAAGCTGAACAGTGCGCCGGAAACAGCAATACCACCGAATTTTGCAACACCTGCAAACACCAGTGCTTAGTGGATAAACCCCCATTGGGCAGTATTACAAAGCTGGTGCTAACTTAACCAGAGCTGTTGTAAACTTAGCAACTCCGTAGACTATAACGGCTCTGGGAAGTTTACAACAGCTGTGGTTAAGTTAGCAGCAGCTTTGTAATACTGCCATTTGGTTTTAAGACAGGACTGCGCGGCATGTAAAGTCTCCAATCGATGCACACAGTGACGGGCAGACGTTCTTTTCCATCAGGCCATTAACCCCTTAATGACCAATGATTTAACTGTTCCGTTGTAAGTGCATTGACTTTAAAGACCCTTGGTCCTTAAGGGGTTAAAAGTGTTTCCCAGAGACCCAGGTAGCCCAACCTTAAAAGCGACAACCAGAAAGGGCGCCGCCACACCACACAGGGTCTATGAGGAGCAGTTCATGATCATCTTCAGGCATGAAACATCTCTGCTGGAGCCATTCGCCACAAACTTTCTTGAGGAAGTTCAAATGCTGCATGCCACAAGATCAGAATAAACGGCTTCTAATAGACCCTGCGTGGTGTGACCGGCTCCTTTTGTGATTGTATGGGGAATGTGACGTCCTAATCTCTGTAGTGATTTGTGGTTTTCGCCGTATTGTTCATTTGTGTTGTTCTCCCTCCACCTAAGGCCGGCGTCAGACGAACGCAGTGATCATGTCTGTGTCGCCGCACAGTTTAACGTCCATCGCAGCTTTGTTTTGTGATCAATAGAGACCAACACACGTAGTGCGCACGCACAATGCAGGTGGGAACGGACGCAATATAGGCCTCAAGGTAAAAGCGCTAGGACGGACGCACAGAGTGCGCCGCGCCCACGTAGCATCCTGTGTGCATGATGACAGGATGTCAGACGCAGCGCATTTGCGACGTCCATCACGTTGACGCTCAGAGGTTTTTGTCTGGCTGACTGTACCTGCCATTAACTTTTATTAATTTTGTTTCCCATAATTCCCTTTTTTTCTACATCTGTCAAAAATAAAGGACCGTGTGGTGTCTACAGTATCTTCCGTCAGTACGTATGTCCGTTTTGCACGCACGCAGCGCGCTCACACTGCTTTCATCTGACTTTAGCACAGTCACAATGCACACTGTGCCCTCTATATGTAAGGTGGCTGCCTATAAACATGGAAGAGGTAAAGCATCCATATCAGGCCCTTTCTCCGTTGCCGAGAGATGCATTGGGCTGAGAGTGTGCCCCTTTTTTTGCACTTAAATAATTGCCCTGTGTGCTGGCATCACTAGAGACCGATCTGGTGACTGGCAGCCAGGAAATTAGAAAATCCCGGCTGCAGGTGACACTGGGTGGGGAGGAGGAAACTCCTTTACGTCGCCCAGCTTTTCTGCCAGATAATGGGAGGGGGGGGGGGGGGTCTTTACAGATACTGGAACCTTTACAACTGTAAAATGGTCCGGATCAGTAGAGTGTCCCTTTAAATCATTCCCTAACACTAGGCAGGGCCCTGTTATAGGGGTAATCGGTTCTGGCACACCGCGGCTGCGAGACGCTAAAGCTTTGGTCCTCGACCACGAAAACATAATTAAAGGGATATGCATGTCTAGAAATCTATTTTTTTAAAATGTCAGCTAAACTAGAATAAATCAATGAAAGTTAATTTTCTTGCTTTAAACGGTCATTTCATTTTTTCTGGCCACGCCCCTCAGCTAGGGGGGGGTGTTTCTTCAGCTCCCACTTCCTCTACATTCCCCGCCTCCTCCCCGCCCATAATGCCACCCATCAAAGTGTCACATGAACTAGCACAAGCTGTGCACGTGAAACCCTGTGCACGCTCAGGACCTCAGACTGGGGGAACTGAGGAAATGTATATTAATTATCTGTGCAACTGTGAAAGCAAGACACGCTCGCTCACACTCACCCGCTGACTTGCTTGCACGCTCATTCACGATTTACATACGGTCACACTCAAACTGCGTCACAGGTCGGTCACGCTCACACTCTTGTGCTGTCTCTTGTGTGCGTGCTCTCTCGCTGTTTCTCTTGCACACACTCTCTTGCTGTGCTTTTTCTTGCACACTCTCTCGCTGCTTTATTTTGTTGTCCCTCTCTCGGCTGTCTCTTTTTCTCCCTGTGTGTATTGATTTCTTTCCTTCCCTGTCTCTGCAGTAGCTGGGGGTGAAAGAGTTACATATTGGAATGGCATTAAGCCCCGCCCTCCCCTCAGCTCAGCTCCCAGGAGGGAGGAGGAGCAACTCAGTCGCACATGCTCTGTGTTTTTATCTATACCTAGGTATACACACTGATTGGTTAGCTCAAAGTGCCTCCTGAGGTGGGCGTGGAAAACTCCAAGAAAGAAAAGCAGGTAAATATGAAAACATATATTCACCTGCATTTTATGCCGAATGTGCCTACAGACGCATTCATATGGCATTACACGTTTTTAAAGGCTCCCTGACAAAGCACGTATGTCCTTTTCATCAAGTAATCATCATTATTACAACAATATAAAATATAGCGCTGGAAGCGTTGACTGTTCAATATAGGAGGACGACTATGCTCACCTTTGTCTTTTAGTCCACCACCTATTTCAAGCTTGCAAACAATCTCGTACTCCTCTTCTGGGGTGTCCAGTGACACGAAGCCCTCTTTGTACTCGCCTGGGGGGGGGAATAAGTATCAGAAATGGAAACCCGAAGATGTTACAAAGTGACGATTTCTGGCCATCACTTCCCCACCCCTTCGCTATGCCGTAATTGGGCTTGATGGAAGGTTAGCTTTCTTCTGTCCTACTTGTGATAATCTGACTCTCTGATTCAAGCATCTCAAATTCCACCTCAACAGATGTTACTGAACTACAACTCCCATGATTCTCTGGCCATCTTTTGCCTTGAAATAATTCTGGGAGTTGTAGGCATCAATATATGGGGAAGTAGGAGAACTCTGCTTTAATTCTTGCCCTGTCTGCCGCTTTGGTTACAAAGCAGGAGTAATAAAAATCAAGGACAGAGTATACAAGATCCCAAAAAACAAAACAAAAAATACCCAGGCGATTAATACGTATCATCGTTGTGTCCCCGCGAGGAGGCTGGCTCGCTGATTCTGGCATGGTTCAGGATTCCGATAAGCAAATACTCAATCTGCCTACGCGGTGATCATGAAGGAACCATAAAGGCCAGATATTTTATCCAACTCACCCACCTCTGCGTGATACTCGCGCCAAACACAGATGATGTGATCTCACCTTTATATTCTGAAGTTTTACAATCACCAAAAACGGCATCGTCTGCATGACTTGTGTGCGCAGTGTCCGTGTCAGGAGCTGCTGCCGGCTTCCACAAACATTCAGGGGATTCTGAAAGTGAGGAGACAGGATTTACCGAGCGGCGATCCAGCGGAAACACTTTCAGCGCTGCGTGTACAAACAACTGGTGTTAGGTTATGGCCCTTTAAGACCACCAAAGTGCACTATTTTGTACAGCGCAGCGGGATCTGCTGGTGCTATATAACGTATAACAATAAATTATATATGGGTGCGCCTCTCAGACCGGAGCTCCTTGTTCTTTTTGGTGATTTGCATTTTTGACATCCCTCATATGTATGTATACCCCGATGGTGGGTCCTATTGACACTAGGAATCTGGATAATTATTGAAATGCATTCACATTGGGCTATTTGAGCCAATTTATGCTTAACAAGAGCTCCTCTTTTTTGACCTTTCTGCTGGTTTAAGCGCAGTGGTTCATTATCTAATTGGTTATCATTTCCATTTGTCACAATACCTTGAGGTGACCCTCGAAGGCTACCTATTGTATTGATTACATCTCCTGCTGCCATATATCATTATCTCTTCAGCAGAATCGTTTTTATTTTATCATTATGTTTTGTGAGCACTGTTTATTTATGTATAATTGTTTGCCGATTTTAACTCTATTCAATAAAAGTTAATTATTAATCATTGGTCTCTGGGAGACATTAGTACTCTGATGTTCCATCAGAGTAACTGTAGTTACTCAATAAATTATACAAGTAAGAGATATTTGGGATTATTCCCAGTGTGCTCCTTACTGTAATACCCTATTTCACAGGTGGAAAATGAGTTACTGTAGGTCTGGTCTCTGCTGGTTTTAAAACATGTTGGCACCTCGGGCATCATGCACACAGTGCCAAAACTTTAGGGTCATGATCTGGAGCCCAAATGCAAACAAATATTGCTTGCATTGCAACGAACGAAACTCCTCTTGCATTGCTCCTGGGGGACACCATTACGACTATACTTGATATTGAGGCACCAAGAGCTACCTTGCAGATCGAGTATGGTTGATCTTGGCAGTGAAGGAGTTAAAAGTAGTGCATACTATGGGACACTCAAGTTAAATCAGGAAGGGATTTCCACAGGATGGGGGGCTCGAGGGAAATCCTGAAGTCTGACATGAGTGGAGGTGTTAATAGAGAACGGTAGAAGTAGGTCATGCGATGATCATGGAGTGTGAGATGGGGAGTAATGAGGTCGGAGAGGAAGGAGAAGGTGTGATAAAGTGTCTTACAGCCTCTATCGTCCTATTTAATCTGTCACATTTCACGCTGCTTCAGTGGAAAACCAGTCTCGCTGCCTCTTTGTGAGCTCCATAGGAGGAGAAACGTCCCAGGCTCTATGGACAGAGCCGTGCAAGAAACAAATTTACCTGTTTCAGCAGATACCTTAAAAATAAAAAAAAACATCTACATCTGGAACTGCTGTCGTTTAGGGGTGACTTTGTTGCATGAATAGATCTGCTCTCATCTCCTGTATGTACATCACGTGGCCAAAAACAGTCACCAACTCCCGTAAAAGCCTGTTATTATCTGGGGTTACTTCAGTTGGTCAGGACTCAGGTTAGGTTCAGCAACGTTAGGAGCCCGAAAAAATGAGGTCATGTGACTCCCTGAATATTCTGAATGAGCAGGTTTTTCCATCAATGGGTTTTTTCTCCCCTGATGGCACAGCGGGCATATTCCAAGATGGCAATGCCAGGATTCATCGGTCTCAAATTGTGCAAGAGTGGTTCAGGGAGCATGAGACAACATTTCCACACATGGATTGGCCACCGCACAGTCCAGACCTTAACCCCATTGAGATCTTTGGGATAATGTGCTGGAGAAGACTTTACGCAGCGCTGCGACTCTCCCATCATCACTACAAGATCTTGGCCACAAATTAATGCCGCTCTGGATGGAAATAAATGCTGTGACATTGCATGAACTTATCCAAACTATGCCACGGCGAATGCGCGACGCAAATCACAGCAAAAGGCGACGCACCCAAATATTACAGCGTGTGAGGTTTTTTTTTCCAGGCTGTGTGTATAGAATGGATTTCAGATATTTTGGTACAGAGTGAACGTTTTGTTACATGAACAGGTGATACAAACACAAACTATGGATGTCTGTTTTGGGAAGTCCATACCTTGATCATATGAAGTCTGGGGCTCCTGCTGGGTTTTCTGAGGATCCCTTTCATCTGTGGTCTGCTCCGACTGGTAACCTGGTAATTCACAAAATAAACAGAATGTATAAACAGGTCTTACACAGCTAAAAACTTCAAAGTCACAAGGCAATAGGCACCGTCGTTCAATCCTATTGGGTCTGATATGATCTTAAAGGCACGCTTACATAAGCTGCAACTACATTACATGTGCATTATGAATAAAACCACTTTATAAAACACATTATAAAAGCACATTCTGCTGGGGTTTTATCTTTGAAGTAATTGTACGTAAAAAAAACAAAAACAAAACAACTCTATTTTTCCTTATCTATTTGTGGATTTTCCCAAGATGCAACATTTACCAAAAGCTTTGCTTTGTGGTTCTTGTTTAATCTACATTGTTAAACAGTTAATGAGGTGGAGGAGGGAATGTTTAGATAAGGTGGCAGGAGGTCTATTATTCTCCAGGCTACCCGAGATAAGAGCTGGCAGCTGAATGGGATAAAACGGGGAGCTTAAAAGACTTCAAATCTATCCCCTGTGATGTCCTTTGAATACATCCCACACAATACAATGATGTGAGTCGGTGACTGACCCATTCACTCCACAACACAAAACATTCACAACACAAAAGATCACACAATGGATGCACCCAGTGACAGAGGAAAATATCACACAATGGATGCAACCAGTGACAGAGGAAAATATCACACAATGGATGCACCCAGTGACACATATAGATGAAAATATCACACAATGGATGCACCCAGTGACACATACAGAGGAAAATATCACACAATGGATGCACCCAGAGACACATACAGAGGAAAATATCACACAATGGATGCACCCAGTGACACATTAGAGGAAAATATCACACAATGGATGCACCCAGTGACACATATAGAGGAAAATATCACACAATGGATGCACCCAGTGACACATATAGAGGAAAATATTTTCTTAACTAAACATACAAGAGAAAAACAAAGCACATGTAAAATATCAGCAACATCACATAAACACAATAAGGACTTTTCATTCATTGGTGGTAACGGCCCTTCATTTTTTCTTTTTACATGCAATTAATTAAAAAAAGAATAAACAGCAGCAGCATGTGTTTTATAATGTGTTTTTTGTAACGCACAAATAATTCATTTACAGCTTATGTTAGTGTACTGTCCCTTTAATTGCGGCAAACTGCTCCGTATTTCGCTGTCAATTCTCCTGTATTTGGTGAATTGACAGTTTAGGGAATAGATGAATTGCCCCGAAATTGGACCAAACTGTGGAATTCATTGGTCAGTGCAATTCGCAGGTTATTGAATAACCCCTATAGACACTCCTCTCCCCGGGGGCTCGGATTATAATATTGATCCTTTTTCCTCCTCTTGGCCTCTGCTCACACTCAGCTTGCGACACAAGACCCGGCTCAGACCCTTATGGACTCTGCTAGTCACAATGCTATAGTGGTTATTCAGAGAGGTCCAAAATGTTACCGACATGTCCATGCGCTCTCATTCCCCAACTCTGCAGTGAATTCAGCATTCACCGCCGGGTCCCTGAAATGCAGGGAGAAGCCACCTCAAAAATGCCGCGAAAAGATTGAAGCGACCCAAAAAACCTCAGAGAAAAAGCCGAACACACCCAACGATCCGCCGCAAACCCGCTGAACGTGTCCAAAAAAAAACGCTCCGCCGAACAATGTGCCGACCAGCCGCGGGAAAAAGCCAACAAACTGAAAAAAAAAAAAGCATTGAACACGCGGTTAATGGAAGAAAATGTCTGAAATTACAAAATCGAATACTATGAATAAATGAATATTAAAAGGTCTGTTACAGAAAAAAGAAGAAACCCCTATATAATAAAAATAAAAATTGCCACAAGAACAGGAATATTTTTAACATTGAAACCTATGGGATTCGCCTGAATAAACCTGCCGAATGAAACCACTGAACATCAAGGCATTTCACTGACATTTATCTCCTGTTTGGTGTCTCTGAATAGATTAACCATTGCTTCTTTATGCGGGATTTCACTGCCGTCGAACAGGCACCGTACTTGCTGGCAATTTGCTGAAATTTGACCAACTGTCTGCGCTCTGAATAGCCGAATGGCCCCGAAATGTCGCTGTACGGGGAGATTCACTGTTAGGTGCAATATCGGGGGCCAGTTTGGCTCTCGCGAATAAACCTGTACGACTTCACTCATTGGCAGACCCCATATACAAATCAAATTAAATGGTGAGAATATAACACGAGTTAAAAAAAGGATAAAAAAAAAAATGTAAACAACCAAACGCACCGGGGTTCCCATGATCCTCTCCTGTGTAAGGCGGATCATCAGGGCTCCAATTTTCTTCCACCTCGTCTTGAATTTGCTGCGCTGAACGATCTAAATAATAATAAAATGAAAGTGATAAGCACAGTGGTCTATTTTGGCCTAGGCCAAAAAAGCCTAGGGCGGCACTTTCCAGGGGGCGGCAGCCCGCACTGGTGGCCCACCCCTAAAAAAAAAAAAAAAAAAAAAAAAAAATCGTTTTTTTTTTTTTGCAAAGTATTTTACCAGGAAGGATACATTGAGATTTCACAAATTTTCAAGTATGTCCTGGGTAGGCAAGACCTTTCACTTTCCAGGGGGCAGCAAAAAACCTCACCACTAAATGGGTTACTCACAGAGCGCTGAAATGACGCCAACATTTTGGTGTTCTGTAGTTCCCTGCACTTCAGGGAATATAATTTCCCCACCCTGCAGTGAATTCACCATTCACCGCAGGGTCCCCAAAGTGCATGGAGTCGGCCGCTGAATGCTGCCACCGCAAACCTGTGGCCTGCTGTTTTCAAAAGAACTACTGAACGAAAATGTCTGGAATTTACATATAAGATCCTATGATTGATAATAAAAGTTCTGTTACAGAAAAAAGAAAAACTGCTATTAAAAAAAAGGGGGGGAAATTTTGCTGAAAAAATACTAAAAGGTAGTAAAAAAAAAAAAAATTTTTTTACTGCAGATTAAAATAATAAATGGTTTATTAGATATTGCATAAAAACGGGAATATTTTTAACATTGAAACCTATGGGGTTCGCCAGAATAAACCTGCTGGTTGAAACCACCGAACATCAGGGCATTTCACTGCCATTTCTCTGCTGTTTGGTGTACTCTGAATAGATTAACCATTACTTCTCTATGGGGATTTGCAATGCCTTCAAACAGCACCGTACTTACTGGCAGTTCGCCAAACTTGTGTGTGAGCATATCACAGAGCAGTGGTGTACTTAGGGGAGTGGCGGAGGGCGGGCCGCCCCAGGTACCAGTGATTATTTGGGTGTCATTAGGGGGTACTAGGAGGTGCCACTGTCACTGTGTGTCAGCTTTGAGCTGTGTTCTCAAACAATGAGCAGCAGAGCAGGGGGTTTGCATACGGAATAAAATAGAATAGAATAAAAATCCCCCTCTCCTCCCTCCATAGCTCCTCCCCTGCCCCGCAGCAGCTCAAGGAGAGGGGGATGTGATTTGTGTGCAGAGAGAGAAGATGACAGTAAATGGCAGGTAAAGGGGGGTATCAGCAGGATATGAAGCCCTGTCTGCTTACTGCTGTTTAAAGTGGACCTTACCTTAACCAGCACTGCAGTGATAGAAATTTGTCATTGAGCTGCCTGGCTCCTGGTGAGGCTGTGTGCATGCAGGTCATGCGGTCCGGCCAGTCAGGTGGTACTGAGTCTCAGTACCACCTGACTGGCTGAACAACCACGTGACACGCACGCAGCTGCCTGCCCTTTCGTTAACACGGACTATCACTCTATTCTGGACTGAACACCCACCGGGAAGGGAATCAAAGCCACGGTGCACCCTCTGGCAGTAGCTTTGCATTGCTTTGAGTTTTATTGCTGTGAATTCTGATACGCTGACACACACACCGCACATTGCATTGCTGGGAGTTTTATTGCTGTGGATTCTGATACATTCATACACACTGCACATTGCATTGCTGGGAGTTTTATTGCTGTGAATTCTGATACGCTGACACACACACCGCACATTGCATTGCTGGGAGTTTTATTACTGTGGATTCTGTGATACACACTGCATATTACTGTGAGTTTTATTGCCCTGGAGCTCTGGGATACTCTCATACACACTGCACATTACTGTGAGTTTTATTGGTGTGCAGTTCTGATATGTTCATACACAGTGCCCATTTCTGTGGGTTTTATTGCTGTGCAGCTCTGTGATACAGTCATATGCAGTGCACGTTTCTGTGGATTTTATTGTTCAAACAATTAGAGCGGCTGTGATCCAGTATACTTGACATGCGTGGCTGTTCTTTGTAAAAATGCTTGAATTTAAACATTTCATAATTTTATTTTTTATCTCAATAGATACATTTGAAATGGTATACAAAATATACAAGTAGGCACTTGGTATCCACTTTTAATATAAAGAGAGGAAAAGGCGGAGCTTAAAGAGGAAGGGTGGGGATTAACCAGGAAGAGGTGTGCCCTTGACAGGAAGGGGTGCCTCAAATTTAAATTAGGGGGTGCACGAGTTTAGTCAGGCCTAGGGCAGCACAAAACCTAAATACACCACTGTGTGTATACATGATCAGCGGGTAGCAGACGCAGCAGCCAGAGATCCTGTTAACACCATGTGGGTCTGTGCTGTGTGATTGCAAATAAAAACTGTTCGTTGCTAAAGAATTTCCTTTGCTTTTGGGCTCCAGACGCCGACACCCCCCCCCCTCCGAGATTAAGCCCTGTGGGCATATATAGCCATGGTGCTAAAATGGTTTAAAATCTGCTGCTGAGTGTCCTAAACCAGCGGCTCCCAACCCTGCTCCTCAGGTCCCCCTTTCACAGGCCAGGTTTGCAGGATATGTGAAGCGCAGCACAGGTGAAATGATTTGCTGCTCAGTGATTGCAGGATTCAGTCTGCATTTCCACAAGGTGATCCTTGCCTAAACTGCTCTTGTTGCAACGCCATAATCAAAGGGGATTCCTTTATACACCCACGTTCAGGCCATAAATTTAAAACAATATTTCATGTGTAATTCCAGTTACGTGACTTATTTGATTAAGTGTCCTTGCGCCTGACGTGCGCCTTAACTGACTGGATTACCCATTCCAAGCCATTTTATTTCAGCAGCTCATGAAATTTCTCAATTGAGGTTTCAAGCGATTGGCAAATCCATCAGGGGTGGTGATGGGGAACAAGCAGGGCCGGTGCTTCCACTAGGCAACCGCCTAGGGCGCACTACCACCTAGGGGTGCAGCTGGCCCCAGCCTGGGTTCCATTATTGTACCCTTCCTCGTTGTTTGCTTTTGTAGCTAGCAGTGGCAGCTCACAAAGCGGACCCCCGCTAGCAGCACAGAAGGTGATCGTCTTATGGTGATGCGCAGGCACCACCAGATGACATGCGGGTGCCACAAGAGGCAGATGAAAGAAAGGCATAGAAAGAAAAAGAAAAAAGAAAGACACGGAAAAAAGAAAAGCCACAAAAGAAAGAAAGAAAAAAGAGGCACAGGAAAAAAAAAAAGAAAAAGAGGCAGATGAAAGAAAAAGCGGCAGAGGAAAGAAAAAAGGTTAAAGAAAGAGGCATAGAGGGCAGAGGAAAGAAAGAGGCACAGAGGGCAAAGGAAAGAGAGGCAGAGAAGGAAAAGGAAAGAAAGTGGCAGAGGAAAGAAAGTGACAGAGGGCAAAGGAAAGAAAGAGGCAGAGGAAAGTAAAGGTTAAAGAAAGTGGCATAGAGGGCAGAGGAAATAAAGAGGCACAGACCGATCCCGGGCTCAGCCAGTGGAGGGGTAGGATGGGCACCCAATGACCATATGCGGCCCTGGTGCTCAGAGTGGGTCTTGTCGTCCCCTGCAGTGTGTGTGCCCCCCCCCCGTATTTCAACAGTTGATAATTATTTTTGGGGGGGGGGGTGCAAGTAGCGAGACTTGCCTAGGTCGCAAAATAGTCTAGCACCGGCCCTGGGAACAAGCCTTAAAAAAGAAGGCATTATTCTGGCTACATCGACTCAATACTATCGAACCTTTTGGCTTAGAGATTTAGATTTTTCCCCTTTTCTGTAAACTCTGCTGGTCAAAAATTATTGCTTTGACATTTCCGCTTTTTAAATTACTGGCATCTCTATGTCAATAGCTCCACTAGTCTAGTTGTTAAATATTCTTTGTATTTTCATCATAGACAATTAATGTACACCAAGGTAAATTTTCTAATAATAATATGAATTAAATAGTTTATGCATAGAGTTTAATACAATACTCCTGGTGTCCTAACACTCCTCCTACAATAGAGGATTGAAAAAAGATGGGAGTCCATCAGGGTCGTTTTGATGGTATCACAGTTTTTTTCTATTAATGAACAACTGAGTCACTGATTAGATTGTTGCATTTCTTATTTATGTGTGTTTGGTGCACTGTGTATTCAGACTTGACAAAGACCATTGTGTCGAAACGTTGTCTTCTGCTGCTCACTGTGGATTAAAATTACCAAATTTTCCTACTTCCTATGACGGAAAGTTTGGATTTTAATAAGGACTCGGAGGCGAGTATTTGCAATCCCTTTCTTTATTGCACCCACAGCAGTAAAGAACAGTGACAATAAAGAACAAGAAAAAACATAAAACAAGTCCCCAACGTGGGGTATACTCCCAGTCTGTAAGCCCCGCCCCCAAGTCTATAAATGGTCTGGAGCAGTCACACCCTCTTTCTTCATGCGACTAACGGAACGATGCCCAGGCACAAACAGGAACCAAGTCCAGGGCGCACGTTAAGTCCACACGAAGGTCCACCCCATAGGAATTCACATGGCTGTAAAAAACACATAACACAAAGCCAATGATTAATAAGAGCGGACAGGAAAACATCAACACCCATCCCCACTATAAGGAACAAAATCAAACGAAATCATGCGCTGCGCCCCTCCACAGCAAAACCCCAGCCGGTCGAGAACACACCCCCCCAGGGCGGGAGAGGCGGGAAATACTCGCCTCCGAGTCCTTATTAAAATCCAAACTTTCCGTCATAGGAAGTAGGAAAATTTGGTATGGTAAAATCCGTGCCTAATGCCTCCGGATCCGGCCGCCAACTGTAAAACTCCGTCAACTGACGATTCAGCCTGGAAGCAAAAAGATCCATCCTGAGAGGACCCCATAACTCGATGGCGGCGAACACAGAAGGTTGCAGATGCCAATCCCCCGAGTCCGTCAGGTGGCACGAATTCCAGTCCGCCACTGTATTGGCGAGACCTGGAAGGTACTGAGCCACAACAAACAGACCCCGAGGAAGGCAAAAGCTCCACAGGTCGGTGGCCACCGACGTCAGAGCCATCGAGCGAGGTCCCCCCAGAGCATTGATGTATCTGACCGCCGATAGGTTGTCCAGCTTGAGGAGGACACAGTGGTGATTGGTCCCCCTGGAAAAGCATCTGAGGGCGAAGAACGCCGCGAGCAACTCCAGAGCGTTGATATGGAGACCCTGTTCCTGGATCGACCAACCACCTCCTGTCTCCACCATTCCGCAGCGCGCCCCCCCAACCCGAACAGCTCGTGTCGGATTCTATAGTCAACGTCGGTAAAGGAAGCCGGATTGGGCGAGCATTCCAACGAGACCAATCCGTCAACCACCATTCCAGATCCCTCCTCGCATCGTCGGAGAGGGGAACCCTGCAGGAATAATCCGTCACCGAACGGAGAGAACGGGCCTGCAATCTCTGGAGGGCCCTGTAATGACGAGGAGCCGGGAGAACCGCCAGCCGAGTCGCAGCTAGGAGACCGATAACCCTCGCCAGCTCCCTTAACGTGGGTAAGGGGTCCCGCAAGAGTGAACGAACTTCCTTGCGAATGGAACGGATTTTGGAAGGGGGAACACTGAGTGTCATGTCGTGCGAGTCCAGCAGAAAACCCAGGAACTCTAAGCCCCGAGTGGGCACCAACAGAGACTTCTCGTTTATCAGGAAACCCAAATCCTGTAAGAGCGAGATTGTCCATGACAAATGGAGGAGAAGAGATTCCGCGGAATCTGCCATCAATAAAATGCCGTCTAAGTAAATGACGAGGCGTACGCCCCGTATACGCAGAGATTCCACGATCGGTTTCATGAGCTTCGTGAAGCACCACGGAGCGGATGAAAGGCCGGACGGTAGGCATGTGAAGCGCCACATGCGGTCGCGCCAGGGGAAACAAAGGAAGTCTTTGGACGTTGGAGCCAGCTTGACCAAATCCAGCTTGACCAACCAATCGTTCATGTAAAGCGTATCCCTGAGAGTATGAAAACCCTCCATCTGGAAATGACGATACGTCACCCACACATTGAGATTCCTGAGATTTATAACCGGGCGCATACCGCCCCCTTTTTTGGCCACCAGGAACAAATTGCTCACGAACTTGGGGGAGTCCCAAGCGACCTCTTCGATAGCCCCTTTCAATGCCAGAGCCGTGACTTCTTCCTGAACCAAGAGCTCTTGGTCTACGGAAAGGTGTAGAGGTTGGGGGGGGGGGTTCGCCCCGCAAGGAGGGGTAGACTCGAATTCTATTTCGAATCCCCCCACAGTATGGAGGACCCAAGGATCCAATGTTAAAACCTCCCAACTCCTGAGAAAACAACCGATGCGGCCCCCCACCTGAACAGTTGAATGTGGAAAAAGACGTGGAAGACTTACCATTTGGGCACCGGGTACGAAAGGCCCCTCGACCACCTCTGAAACCACGGCCTCTCCAGGCCTGCGCTCGGTTAGAAGGTCCGTAGACGGTGGGACCCGGATCAGCAGCAGCGGAGGCCCGAAAGGAGCCTCTGGTAATGCCCACAGAACCGATTCGGCTGGCAGAGCGGCCCCTTCCTCTGCCAGCCCGGTCGAAAACCTTCTTGGGGAACACCTTTTTTATGGCTGTTTCAACCTTATCCAGGGCGGTAAAGGCGCTGGTGTAGGTACCCATATTTTTGATGAAACCGTCACCAAAAAGCATACCTTTAGCCGATGCACCCTTGTCTCTAGTGGCCATGGCCGTAAGTTGAGGGTCCATCCTCAGAATCATTGACTTGCGTCGTTCAGCGGCCAATGCTGCATTCGCGCCCCCCAACAAGCATAACGAGCGTTGAATCCAACCCGTGGTATCGTCTAAATCCAAGGGGGTATCATGCAAGCGGGCATCCTCCACCATATCAAGGAGGTAGATTAAAGGGGAGGCCACATCGAGAACCTTGTCCTCACAAACTCTCAACGCCATATCGATACCCTTCTTAGGGCACCACCCCTTAGCAGTCATAAATTTGACGAAATCTTCGTCAACCACCGGGGTGAGACAAGTCTTGCCTGCGGTGGTAGGGCGAGGACATTCAGCCCTCATATTGACCCGTGTCTCCTTGTCCATAGGGAGACGCATATGGGCATCAACCCACAACTCCACGTGGGGCATAGGGGACCATGCGGTCATTCTTGGGTGCAGCACCCCCGCTGGGGAAAACATCGGGCGGCCCTGAGGATCGCAAACCACCTCCTTATCAGACATCAATGGTGGTGGGGGACCAACCTCCTCGGCCATCAGGCCTATATCATGCGGAGCATATATTTCAACGACTCCATCATCCTCCCCTTGCTCAGGTTCCTCACCCTCCGAGTCAGAAATTATGGGGAGTCGGCCAGAACCCTTGGGTAGAGGCCTATCTTTAGACACAGCAACCACCAAAGCCTCGTGGCGAGGGGTTCTTTTATGCGAGGTCACCTCGCTATTCTCAATAGGCAGAGTGTCGGGGATGTCAGCCCCTCTTGGAGGATCATCTAAGTGCTTTGTCTTAGCACGTCTCTTAGAGCAACTCGGGCCTGAGTCAGAAGGGGCAGCCAGTTCTGGAGGGGAAACCGGAACTGCCCTGGCAGCGGGGAGTCCCTGAACTGAAGCCACCGCTTCATCCATAGTCCTGCGAAAGGATAAGGTAGATACAGCCGAGGATAGAGATCGGGAAATGGAGGCCTGGAGTGCGGCCTCCAATGCCGCGAATCTAGAGGCCGATCTAGATCGTTTCTTAGGAGGAGGGGGGGGGAGGCAAAGGCATCCGAGCGATCGGAATGCCGGGAACCAGAGGCTGAGTCAGATTCCTCAATTGGGGAAGCCCCACTACTCCTAGATTGGCCGGAATGGGCCATGGTATAGCGATCGGGTTCCGTCTTAAAGAGCGAGTGCCGTGGAATGTCGGAAGCCGCATGCGGTCACGTGATCCCAAAAGGGCCGCCGGGATCCCGCTCGATCTCGCGGGAACCCAGCCAGCCTCAGTGGAGCTAAGAAGTTGCGTGCTGCGCGCCCAGCCCCAGTGATACCGCAACGCCGGTAAGAGACAACCTACCCTGTAATAGGGAGAAAGTAAGCCAGCAGCCGATGGGAAACTCCGAGCGGCCTGAGAAGCCCGCTAGCGTTTACCCGCCGGGCGGGTAGCCAACCCCCGCGGTTATAGCCGGGGAAAGTCGGTACCTTGAGAAAATATATGTATATATACACAAATCAAGGAATATTAAACAATATATACAATATAATATGACGAAATGAACAGGATAGATATAACCAGAAGGTAAAATGGGAGATACTCATCTGGTCTGTAGCAGGAGCAGTAAAAAAAGAGGGTGTGACTGCTCCAGCCCAGACCATTTATAGACTTGGGGGCGGGGCTTACAGACTGGGAGTATACCACACGTTGGGGGCTTGTTTTATGTTTTTTCTTGTTCTTTATTGTCACTGTTCTTTACTGCTGTGGGTGCAATAAAGAAAGGGATTGCAAATATGAAGCCTCCGAGCCTGCCTTAAAATCCTTCTTGACCACATTAAGGAGTCGGTAATTTAATTTTTTATTTTTTGGAGTATCTGGAATTGGAGGTGTATCCACACCGGACTAGTGGACCTTTGCTGGTTGTAACATATACTTGACCTGCACACGCAGCCTGCGACACAAGACCCCGGCTCAGTCCCTTATGGACTCTGATAATCACAGGACTAAGACTTCAGCAGGTCAATCCGCTGCGCACCTCTATCACTGGCAGACAACAGAAACTAATCAAATTAAATGGCGATAACAAATCTGGAATTTAAAAAAAGTAAAATATATATATATATATATATATATAAAAAAACAACCACCCACCGGGGTTCCCATGCTTCACTCCTGTGTACAGCGGATACTCAGGGCACCAATTTTCTTCCACCTCGTCTTCAAATTGCTGCGCTGAACGATCTAAATAATAATAAAATGAAAGCGATAAGCGCGGAATTATTGGAATGATGCGTTTAACCCCTTCACTACCACGATTGTGAAACCTGGAGGATTCGGGGGATAGGCGTCTCCTCCTTTCTGTATTCCACATCTTCGGTCATTGGGGGCCTCTTCATGTGGATTTTTTTGCATCGAGGCTCGGTCAGTTACCGGCTTTCTTCAGCTAGCGCTCGGATTCAGAGGCACTAGACACCAATGCTCTTCAATTGATCTGGCCTCTGGGCCGTCACTACGCCTTTCCTCCGTTTTGGATGTTGTGCAGAGGTTTATCTGTTCTTCACGAACAGGAGATGGAGCTAGGTCTGATAACACCACATTGGATACCATGGATGGGTTTGCCAATGTTGCTGGAATTGGCAGTGGATGTCCCTCGCCTACTGCCTCACCTGGGCGATCTGTTGTTGGACCCGGAGGGTCTTCTCCACCCTCTGGTGGTCGAGGCCCACTCAACGCTACTGGCTTGGTTAGTTTCCAGCTCTCCTGGCAAGCCACAGGAGTTTTGGACAGGACTGCAGAACTGCTGCAGCAAGCTTGGGCCCCAGGCACTAGAGAGTATGGCTCAGCCTACGGGCATTGGCATTGTTGCCGTTTGAGAAGGAGTCAGGATTCCCTTATTGCCACTGTGACGTGTGTACTAGATTTTCAGTCATGACGCGAGGTTGGCGTTCCGGATGATTAATGTGCATCGCTCTGCCATTTCAGCCGGCCATGTTGGTTTTGATGACACCCCTGCAGGTAGTCACCCGTTGATTTGTCGATTACTTAAAGAACTATTACACACTGGGTGCATCCATTGTGTGAACGTTTGTGTTGTAAACTGTCCCCACAGGATCTTTACATCACTCTCCTCACTGTGTGACTTTGGGCATAGAATGGAGTCCATGGGTCTTAAGTACAGAAAACCGACCTATAGATTTGAAACGTGTGGACTGTATGTAAGTGAAATCACCGAGGGTGTATTAACGTGTCATTAGCCCATCATCAGATCTCATTCAGCTGCCATCTCTTATCTCTGGTATAATAGACAACACAACAGAACCACTGCAGCCTAGTCTAAATATTCCCTCTTACTTCCCCCTTTGCCGCCTCGTCACTATTGTTTTGTGCACCTCGATAAATTGTGTTCCCGTGTTAGAGTGAAAACAAGTCACTTTTCTTTAATTGCTCTTAAATACACACATATATTGCCAGGACAATGAAAATGTGTTTGTCTTCTAGTGTGAAGAAAGAACTATCATACTATTTCATGATATTTTCAAATGAAGCAGAAAGCACGACACAAGTGCACAGATTGTTCAGTAAACTATATGGATATACTGTACTATAATCTAACCATTTCTAGAAGGAAATCAATGGCTTGCACAGGCTAAAAAGAGTTAGACCAGGATCACTCAACGGCAGACACCATAAGCTAAACAAAATAAATGGCGATAACAAACATTGAATTTTTAAAAAGTACCGTAGATACTCGAGTATAGTGCGACCCGAATATAACGCGATGGATAGAGATTTATTATGGAAATGAGAGAATACTCAAGACTCGAATATAACGCGAGGAACAACATTTTACTGTACCGGTAAACAATTAAAATCTTTCCTGGTTCTCTAAACACAGTCAGGCTCCCCCTCAGGTCAGGGTGCTCTGCTCTAGAATGATTGCAGTTGTTACCAAGTAAGAAGCCACCGGCCACCTGTCTTCTTTACTAGCGATTAGATGACCGGCGGAGGCGAGCAAGGGGAATGATTGGCTTAAACCAAGCGTGCCCTCTGGTCGTGATGGATCCCACCTCACCCAAATCCGGGAGTTCCTGAAGTGTTTGCAGGCATCAGTGAGCCCGCATTCACTTCAGTAAGACTACCAGAACTTCCGGGAGACTTGAGATCCAGAGCAAGGCACGTTTTTTTTTTTTCCAAACGCAATGCAGATGTCTCGAATATAACGCGACTTCTCCAATTTTAAGGTAAATTTTTGTCACCAAAATCTAGCGGTATACTCGAGTATCTATAGTACTTAAAAAAAGCACCGACAACAACCCACCGGGGTTCCCATGATCCTCTCCTGTGTACAGCGGTTCATCAGGGCACCGATTTTCTTCCACATCGTCTTCAAATTGCTGCGCTGAACGATCTAAATAATAATAAAATGAAAGAGTTAAGTCCGGAAAAATCAAAAGAAACACTTTTGTCGCTCTACCTTAGCTCCCACATTTACAGGGGCCTGCCCTGATGAAGCCAGCACAGTATACCGGCGAAACATGCTGACGTTGTGCCCTTTCAATATTATTAATGCCTTCTAAATTCTCTCTGGCAGACCCCATAAACGAATCAAATTACATGGCGAGAATATAACGATTATTATTTTAAAATTATAAAAAAAAAACAACAACGCACCGGGGTTCCCATGCTTCATTCCTGTGTACAGCGGATCATCAGGGCTCCAATATTCTTCCACCTCGTTTTCAAATTGCTGCGCTGAACGATCTAAACAATAATAAAATGAAAGCAATGAGAGCGGAAAGATCAAATGAAACACTTTATAGAAAGTTCATTAAGCAGCATTTCAGAAAGACACCAGTACAATAACTACACACGTGACAACACGTGTACACAGGCAAAAAGCAGCAGCAGCGCACAATTACACGTGCCAGCGACAGCAGCACGCACTTACACACCGATGAATTTTTTGTGAATGATGTGGCTTTAAATACCAGTAGATTTGTGTAATGATTAAACTTTCACTACTGTGCTTGTGTATACATGATCAGCGGGTAGCAGACACAGCAGCCCGAGATCCCGTTAACACCCATATAAAGTTGTCAGGATGAGTGATTGTTTATTCAGATGCACATTCACCAGTGACACAAACACCAAGAAATGAAATGTCCTTATTGTGTTTATTTGTTGTTGCTGATATCTTACATGTGTTTTGTTTTTCTCTTGTAGGTTTAGTTAAGAAAATATTTTCCTCTGTATGTGTCACTGGGTGCATCCATTGTGTGATATTTTCCTCTATATGTGTCACTGGGTGCATCCATTGTGTGATATTTTCCTCTATATGTGTCACTGGGTGCATCCATTGTGTGATATTTTCCTCTGTATGTGTCACTGGGTGCATCCATTGTGTGATATTTTCCTCTGTATGGGTCACTGGGTGCATCCATTGTGTGATATTTTGTGTTGTAAACTGCCCCCCCCATCCCTGTATCTTTCCATCACTTGCTCCTCACTGTGTGGCTTTGTGCATAGAATGGAGTGAATGGGTAGGAAGTGCAGAAAACCGTCCTAGCCATTTGCATTGTGCGGGCTGTATGTAAAGGACATCAGGGGTGAACTAACATGTCATTAGCCCACTATCAGATCTCATCCAGTGGAATTTCAGTGCCGCTGAATTGCTCTGTATGTCGCCGTCAATTCTAGTGTATTTGGTTAATTGACAGCTTAGTAAATAGACAAATTGTCCTGAAATTGCACCAAATGATGGAATTGACAGTTCGGTGCATTGCGGAGGTTATTGAATAACCCCTATAGACACTCCTCTCCCCGGGGGCTCGGTTTATAATATTGATCCTTTTTCCTCCTCTTGGCCTCCGCTCACACTCAGCTTGCGACACAAGACCCGGCTCAGACCCTTATGGACTCTGCTAGTCACAAGGCTATAGTGGTTATTCAGAGAGGTCCGAAAGGTTACCGACATGTCCATGCGCTCTCATTCCCCAACTCTGCAGTGAATTCAGCATTCACCGCCGGGTCCCCAAAATGCAGGGAAAAGCCACCGCAAAAAAAAAAAAAAAGATTGAAGCGACCCAAAAAATCTCAGAGATATGATACGATTGCGCACGTTACACTGTGTGGCTCTCCTCGCCGAGCCGTCAGAAAGCTGCGGCGGAAGCAGAGAGGAGGGGGGGGGGTCACACTGACACGTTAAGTGTGCCCTTAAACCTGTCGAATCTAAACACCGAAAATCAGGCCGTTTTGCTGAAATTTCGGTTTAATTCGGCATTCTGTGAATAGAAGACACAATATCCTTCTATTGGCTTAATTCGGTGCGGCTGAATTGCTCTGTAGGTCGCTGTCAATTCTCGTGTATTTGGTGAATTGACAGCTTGGAGAATAGATGAATTGTCCCGAAATTGCACCAAACTGAAATTCACCATTCGGTGCAATTGGGGCCAATTCAGAGGTTATTGAATAACCCCTATAGACACTCCTCTCCCCGGGGGGCTCTGTTTATAATCTTGATCTCTTGGCCTCCGCTCACACTCAGCTTGCGCCACAAGACCCGGCTCAGGCCCTTATGAACTCTGCTAGTCACAAGACTATGACGCCAGCGTGTCGATCCGCTGCGCACCTCAAATCATTGGCAGACACCATAAACTAATCAAAATAAACGGCGATAATAAAGATCTAAAAGTATGAAAAAAATAAATAAATAACCCACCGGGGTTCCCATGATCCTCTCCTGTGTACAGCGGATCATCAGGGCACCGATTTTCTCCCACCTCGTCTTCAAATTGCTGCGCTGAACGATCTAAATAATAAAATGCAAGCGATAAGCGCAGAAAGATCAAAAGAAACACTTTATAGAAAGTTCATTAAGCAGCATTTCAGAAAGACAAGTATGCACACGCAGGCAAAAATCAGCAGCAGAGCGCAATTACACACGCACAAAGGCAAAAAGCAGCAGCACCACGCAATTACACGCGCATGCAGGCAAAAAGCAGCAGCACGCAATTACACGCGCATGCAGGCAAAAAGCAGCAGCACGCAATTACACGCGCATGCAGGCAAAAAGCAGCAGCACGCAATTACACGCGCATGCAGGCAAAAAGCAGCAGCAGCGCGCAACTACACGCGCATGCAGGCAAAAAGCAGCAGCAGCGCGCAACTACACGTGCACACAGGCAAAAAAGAGCAGCAGTGCGCAACGACACGTGCACACAGGCAAAAAGCAGCAGCACCACGCAATTACACGCGTACACAGGCAAAAAGCAGCAGCAACACACAATTACACGCGCACCCAGGCAAAAAGCAGCAGCAGCGAGCAATTACACGCGCACCCAGGCAGAAAGCAGCAGCACCAAATACACGCGCACGCAAGCAAAAAGCAGCAGCAGCACGCAATTACACACACACACACACAAAAAGCAGCAGCGCAAAAAATAAATAAATCACAGACCGAGGGTGTGTTTAGTAAAAGCTGTGGCTTTTAACACCAGCAGATTTTAGTAATGATGTGTTTAACCCCTTCACTACCATGATTGTGTACACATGATCAGCGGGTAGCAGACACAGCAGCCAGAGATCGTATTATCACCATCTGGGTCTGTGCTGTGTTTTAGCCCTGTGGGCATAACGGCCAATGTGCTAAAATGGTTTAAAATCTGTTGGGGAATGTCCTATAACAGGGGTTCCCAGCCCTGGTCCTCAGGGCCCCCTAACAGGACAGGTTTGCAGGATATGTGAAGCACAGCACAGGTGATATGATTTGCTGCGCAGTGATTGCAGGATTCAGTCTGAATTTCCCCAAGGTGATCCTTAAAACCTGGTCTGTTAGGGGGCCCTGAGGATCAGGGCTGGGAAAACCTGTCCTAACATTACAGGCTTTCCCCAGCTGACACCGACACATGGGCTGAAGTTCTACCTGCAGTAACTCCACTTGGCCAGAAGATCTCCGCAACATCTCCCAGCTGAATAGGTTATCGCAGTGAGGAATACACCGGGAATATTCCTGAATAATTCTTATTGCATAATTAAAATGATTTTCCAAAAATCCACTGGTTCCAGACAGCGCATTTTGGGAAAATCCCTCGGTAGTGAAGGGGTTAAGATGCATTAACGTGTAAAAGGATTTAAGGTTATTAAATGGTAAGCAGGGATTAGTATGTGGTGAAGCAGGAGGCTGTGTATGCATGCAGTGTTTAGGGTTTTTTTGGTAAATGAGCTTCTTTAATCCATGCACACCACCACGCTGGCACCGATGCGTCTTTAAGATTATGTTGGACAGGTTTTCTATTATGTGGATATGCTCACGCAGACCTTCACTCGGCAGCTCTCAAGATGTTGGGGGTTATTCACTGAAACCCGCACTTTCATTATGAGAACGGTGTTTTTATTTTGGGGCGTTACGGTGGACCGAGCATGGAGACCTCACCGACTGTAACTGGAGTTTTCCGTACACGTCACCTTCCTTTCTACTGTAATTTCTACCGAAGTTATCTAGGGTTGTTCTCCGCTTAAGTTTCACTGTAGTTTATGCTGACGTTGTCTAGCATTTTTACCAGAGTTCACAGGACACAAACACTTAAAAAGGGACACTCTATTAAAGGAGTTTCCTTTATTGCTTGTAAATAAATTGCCCAATTATTTTTATTTTTCATTTTAACAGATTTTACTCGTCCCTCGCCGCACGCTGCTGCTCCGCTTCAGCTCAGGGACTCCCGAACCCCCGAAGCTTTTCTGTGCAGCTTGTTCTACAAAACTCGTGTAGCGTAGGACCCGCAAACTGCGTAGCACTACGGGACACGTTAAGTAGCGCCTGTGAAGTGTGATGAATAAGAACTACGTGCATGCGCAGATCTCATCTGTCGGCTGCCCCCGAGAACGCTTGCTACAGCAATTTGTCTGAGAGGTTGACGTCGGCACAATTTCTGTGTGACCGATCTGGTGACTGGCAACTGGGAGATTCAAAATCCCGGCTGCTGGTTAAGCTGGGTGAGGTGGAGGATATGCCTCTGAGTCGCCCCGCACGAAAACCAGAACAGGGGAGGGTGCACGCATATCCTAACCACTATAAAGCTGTCAGGATGCTTCGATCACTGGTGTTGCAAACGACAACAAATGGAGAATAGCCGGAGTTCACTCAATTTATGGAGGGACAATGGTGCTAAAGTTGCAACCACTGGCATCACACTCACCTCGCAGTCCTCTTTCCCTTTCTCACCCCTTAAACCCTTCTAGATTGTAGGTTCCCTGGGTAATTGGGCCCTCGTTTAATACTGTGATGGTCAAATGTCATCCTGTCTCAAAGTATTGGACCACTGTCTATATTGTACCCATTGTTCAGCGCTGCAGAATAGGATAGTGATATAAAAAACATACCTTTTATTTTTTTTGAGCAGCGTAACACTTAAACAACACAATGTAACTCCAAGTCAATCACACGTCTGTGAAATCAAACTGTCCACTTACAGTTGTGTTCAAAATTATTCAACCCCCAATGCTGTAAAGGGTTTTAGGGAATTTAGTGTACATTTGTAATTGTATTCAGAATGAAATCCTACAAGGACTTTTTAAAGAACCATATGCAACTAAAATGACATCAATTGGTTTTGTAATACAGTAGTAAATGTTTCTTTTGTGAATTCTTCATTGACACAATTATTCAACCCTTAAAGACTACCACTCTGAAGAACAGAGGTTCATTCAAGTGTTTTCAATCAGGTATTGAAAACACCTGTGGATGTCACGGAGCAGCAATAAAGCATAATAAGCACCAATTAGGCAGCTTTAAAATGACTGTGATACTCAGCTCCTTCTAGACATTTACTGGTGTGGTTACAAACATGGTGAAGTCAAGAGAATGGTCCAGGAAGACAAGAGAAGAGGTGATTACTCTTTACAGGAAGGGCAATGGCTATAAGAAGATTGCAAAGATGTTAAACATACCAAGAGAGACCATAGGAAGCATCATTCGCAAATTCAAGGCAAAGGGCACTGTTGAAACGCTACCTGGTCGTGGCAGAAAGAAGATGCTGACTTCGACTGCTGTGCGCTACCTAAGCGTAGAGTGGAGAAAAGTCCCCGTGTGACTGCTGAGGAACTGAGAAAAGATTTGTCAGATGTGGGTACTGAAGTTTCAGCTCAGACAATACGGCGCACACTGCGTAATGAAGGCCTCCATGCCAGAACTCCCAGGCGCACCCCCTTGCTGTCTCCAAAGTATAAGAAGAGTCAACTGCAGTATGCCAAAAGTCATGTGGACAAACCACAGAAGTTTTGGGATAGTGTTCTGTGGACTGATGAAACAAAATTAGAACTGTTTGGGCCCATGAATCAACGCTATGTTTGGAGGAGGAAGAACAAGGCCTATGAAGAAAAGAACACCTTGCCTACTGTGAAGCATGGCGGGGTGTCAATCATGCTTTGGGGCTGTTTTGCTTCTGCAGGTACAGGGAAGCTTCAGCGTGTGCAAGGTACCATGAATTCTCTTCAGTACCAGGAGATATTGGATGACAATGTGATGCAGTCCGTCACAAACCTGAGGCTTGGGAGATGTTGGACCTTTCAACAGGACAATGATCCCAAGCATACCTCCAAGTCCACTAGAGCATGGTTGCAGATTAAAGGCTGGAACATTTTGGAGTGGCCATCGCAGTCACCTGACTTAAATCCCATTGAGAACCTCTGGTGGGACTTAAAGAAAGCAGTTGCAGTGCACAAGCCTAAGAATGTGACTGAACTGGAGGCTTTTGCCCATGACGAATGGGCGAAGATACCCGTAGATCGCTGCAAGACACTTGTGTCAAGCTATGCTTGACGTTTAAAAGCTGTTATAACTGTAAAAGGATGTTGTACTAAGTACTAAGATTGAATGTCACTTGGGGGTTGAATAAAACTGATAATGATGTGAGCACAGAAAAGACATTTGTGGTTATTTCATTATAAATGTTATGTTATATTTGTCTGACCTACACGTGCCGCTTTGATTTAATTGTAAGCAAGATGACTGAATGATCAAAATCAATGTCAAACTGGACAAAACACTCAATTTCAGTGGGGGTTGAATAATTTTGAACACAACTGTAGGTAGCAACACTGATTGACAGACAAGTCCACATGCTGTTGTGCAAATGGAATAGACAAAAGGAGGGAAGCATAGGCAGGTAGCAAGACATCCCCAATAAAGGAGTGCTTCTGCAGGTGGTGACCACAGACCACTTCTCAGCTCCTATGCTTTCTGGCTGATGGTTTGGTCACGTTTTGAATGCTGGCGGTGCTGTCACTCTGGTAGCATGAGACGGAGACTACAACCCACACAAGTGGCTCAGGTAGTGCAGCTCATCCAGGATGACACATCAATGCGAGCTGTGGCAAGAAGGTTTGCTGTGTCAGCGTAGTGTCCAGAGCATGGAGGCGCTACCAGGAGACAGGCCAGTACATCAGGAGACATGGAGGAGGCCAACAACCCAGCAGCAGGACCACTACCTCCGCCTTTGTGCAAGGAGGGACAGGAGGAGCACTGCCAGAGCCCTGCAAAATGACCTCCAGCGGGCCACAAATGGGGATGTGGCTGCTCAAATGGTCAGAAACAGACTCCATGAGGGTGGTATGAGGGCCCGACGTCCACAGGTGGGGGTTGTGCTTACAGCCCAACACCGTGCAGGACGTTTGGCATTTGCCAGAGAACACCAAGATTGGCAGCTTCGCCACTGGCGCCCTGTGCTCTTCACAGATGAAAGCAGGTTCACACTGGGCACATGTGACAGACGTGACAGGGACTGGAGAAGCAGTGGAGAACGTTCTGCTGCCTGCAACTTCCTCCAGCATGACCGGTTTGGCAGTGGGTCAGTAATGGTGTGGGGTGGCATTTCTTTAAGGGCCCGCACAGCCCTCCATGTGCTCGCCAGAGGTAGCCTGACTGCCATTAGGTACCGAGATGAGATCCTCAGACCCCTTGTGAGACCATATGCTGGTGCGGTTGTCCCTGGGTTCCTCCTAATGCAAGACAATGCTAGACCTCATGTGGCTGGAGTGTGTCAGCAGTTCCTGCAAGACGAGGGCATTGATGCTATGGACTGGCCCGCCCGTTCCCCAGACCTGAATCCATTTGAGCACATCTGGGACATCATGTCTCTCTCCATCCACCAACGCCACGTTGCACCACAGACTGTCCAGGAGTTGGGGGATGCTTTAGTCCAGGTGTGCCAGGAGATCCCTCAGGAGACCATCCGCCACCTCTTCAGGAGCATGCCCAGGTGTTGTAGGGAGGTCATACAGGCACGTGGAGGCCACACACACTACTGAGCCTCATTTTGACTTGTTTGAAGGACATTACATCTAAGTTGGATCAGCCTGTAGTGTTGTTTTCCACTTGAATTTTGAGTGTAACTCCAAATCCAGACCTCCATGAGTTAATCAATTTGATTTCCACTGATAATGATTGTGTGATTTTGTTGTCAGCACATTCAGCTATGTAATGACCACAGGATTTAATAAGAATATTTCATTCATTTCAGATCTAGCATGTCTTATTTTTGTGTTCCCTTTATTTTTTTGAGCAGTGTATAATAGTAATGTGCATCAACTTCATCTCTGGAAAGCAATATTTACCATTGCTATGACTTACAATGGACTTCAGTGACACTACACTGGTTAGTGAATAAACCCCTTACAAATTTGTGTCTGTGGCGCCATAGTTTCAGGTGTGCAAAGGCAACACATTACGACAAGCCTGCTCACCGATATCAAATCAAGCTGGATCAGGTCCTCGCTCCACGGTACCAAAAATAATGAAAATCCAGCACCCCATTACCATATAAACATGTGGGTTTATTCCAGCAGCAGCGACAACGTTTCAACCCTCACTGGCCTTTTTCAAGTCTTGATAACAGACCCATAAAGGTTGAAACGTGGTCACCGCTGCAGATGGAATAAATCCACATCTTTTCATATTCTAACGGTGTGCTGGATTTATTACAAATTATTTTGTGATATTTTCAGGTGTGCACACATTATCATCTTTATTTTGCAAGCACCACCACATTCCGCAGTGCCGTACAAAAGGCATAACGGGAAAGAACAATACAAATTATGCTTTTGTTAGTTATTTCCATGCCCTCTATGATTAGTCAGATAAGACCCCCCCCCTCCAAAACCAGTGTTCGGGGGGGGGTGAAAATGTCGGCAGCAGGAGCAATTCACCCAGCAGTCACAAGCATGAACGTGCCTTTTCTTTGCATCAAACATGTAAAAAACATCCCCATTATTGTGCATATAAAACGCATAATCAATACCTTACACCTCTTAATGCTCAAGAAGTGGAACAGATCTGCACAAGGAGCCTAGTGTCAATCTAATTAGGATGGGAGAAAAAAAAAAAGACTGCGGGAAAAAAAAGCTGCAATAAATTATTTTTAAAAGGCTGTCCGCTTTTCTGAGCATTGTAAAACGCTGATATATGAAAGACCTTGGCTGGGGACAACTGGTGTATTTTCAGACAAGTCTTGAAGGGAGTTGTACGAATCCTCTCTGAACCTCCGATACTGGTAATATCCTAGAAAAAAGAAAAGAGCAGCGTTAAAAAAAATAAAAAAATTAGATACACACAATATTGCCAAAAGTATTCGCTCTCCCATCCAAATAATCAGAATCAGGTGTTCCAATCACTTCCATGGCCACAGGTATATAAAATCAAGCACCTAGGCATGCAGACTGTTTTTACAAACATTTGTGAAAGAATGGGTCGCTCTGAGGAGCTCAGTGAATTCCAGCGTGGAACTGTGATAGAATGCAACCTGTGCAACAAATCCAGTCGTGAAATTTCCTCGCTCCTAAATATTCCAGTCACCTGTATTATAAGAACGTGGAAGTGTTTGGGACCAACAACAACTCAGCCACGAAGTGGTAGGCCACGTAAACTGACGGAGCGGGATCAGCGGATGCTGAGGCGCATAGTGTGAAGAGGTCACCAACTTTCTGCAGAGTCAATCGCTACAGACCTCCAAACTTCATGTGGCCTTCAGATTAGCTCAAGAACAGTGCGCAGAGAGCTTCATGGAATGGGTTTCCATGGCCGAGCAGCTGCATCCAAGCCATACATCACCAAGTGCAATGCAAAGCGTCGGATGCAGTGGTGTAAAGCACCCGCCACTGGACTCTAGAGCAGTGGAGATGCGTTCTCTGGAGTGACGAATCGTGCTTCTCCATTTGACAATCTGATGGACGAGTCTGGGTTTGGCGGTTGTCAGGAGAACGGTACTTGTCTGACTGCATTGTGCCAAGTGTAAAGTTTGGTGGAAGGGGATTATGGTGTGGGGTTGTTTTTCAGGAGCTGGGCTTGGCCCCTTAGTTCCAGTGAAAGGAACTCTGAATGCTTCAGCATACCAAGACATTTTGGACAATTCCATGCTCCCAACTTTGTGGGAACAGTTTAGAGCTGGCCCCTTCCTCTTCCAACATGACTGCGCACCAGTGCACAAAGCAAGGTCCATAAAGAGATGGATGACAGAGTCTGATGTGGATGAACTTGACTGGCCTGCATAGAGCCCGGAAGAGGGAAGAATACGACAGAAGAGGGAAGAATACGACAGAAGAGGGAAGAATACGACAGAAGAGGGAAGAATACGACAGAAGAGGGAAGAATACGACAGAAGAGGGAAGAATACGACAGAAGAGGGAAGAATACGACAGAAGAGGGAAGAATACGACAGAAGAGGGAAGAATACGACAGAAGAGGGAAGAATACGACAGAAGAGGGAAGAATACGACAGAAGAGGGAAGAATACGACAGAAGAGGGAAGAATACGACAGAAGAGGGAAGAGGGACGACAGAAGAGGGAAGAATACGACAGAAGAGGGAAGAATACGACAGAAGAGGAAGAATACGACAGAAGAGGGAAGAATACGACAGAAGAGGGAAGAATACGACAGAAGAGGGAAGAAGAAGAAGAAGACGGAAGAGGGAAGAAAGAAGACGGAAGAGGGAAGACGACGAAGAGGGAAGAAGACGAAGACGGAAGAGGGACGACGACGGAAGAGGGACGACGACGGAAGAGGGACGACGACGGAAGAGGGAAGACGACGGAAGAGGGAAGACGACGGAAGAGGGAAGACGACGGAAGAGGGAAGACGACGGAAGAGGGAAGACGACGGAAGAGGGAAGACGACGGAAGAGGGAAGAAGACGGAAGAGGAAGACGACGGAAGAGGAAGACGACGAAGAGGGAAGACGACGGAAGAGGGAAGACGACGGAAGAGGGAGACGACGGAAGAGGGAAGACGGAAGAGGGAAGACGACGGAAGAGGGAAGACGACGGAAGAGGGAAGAAGACGGAAGAAGACGAAGATGGAAGAAGACGAAGATGGAAGAAGACGAAGATGGAAGAAGACGAAGATGGAAGAGGGAAGAAGAAGAAGACGGAAGAGGGAAGAAGACGAAGACGGAAGAGGGAAGAAGAAGAAGAAGACGGAAGAGGGAAGAAGAAGAAGAAGACGGAAGAGGGAAGAAGAAGAAGAAGACGGAAGAGGGAAGAAGAAGAAGAAGACGGAAGAGGGGAGAAGAAGAAGAAGACGGAAGAGGGAAGAAGAAGAAGAAGAACGGAAGAGGGAAGAAGAAGAAGAAGACGGAAGAGGGAAGAAGAAGAAGAAGACGGAAGAGGGAAGAAGAAGAAGACGGAAGAGGGAAGAAGAAGAAGACGGAAGAAGAAGAAGACGGAAGAGGGAAGAAGAAGAAGACGGAAGAGGGAAGAAGAAGAAGACGGAAGAGGGAAGAAGAAGAAGACGGAAGAGGGAAGAAGAAGAAGACGGAAGAGGGAAGAAGAAGAAGAAGACGGAAGAGGGAAGAAGAAGAAGACGGAAGAGGGAAGAAGAAGAAGACGGAAGAGGGAAGAAGAAGAAGACGGAAGAGGGAAGAAGAAGAAGACGGAAGAGGGAAGAAGAAGAAGACGGAAGAGGGAAGAAGAAGAAGACGGAAGAGGGAAGAAGAAGAAGACGGAAGAGGGAGAAGAGAAGAAGAAGAAGAAGACGGAAGAGGGAAGAAGAAGAAGACGAAGAGGAAGAAGAAGAAGACGGAAGAAGAAGAAGACGGAAGAGGGAAGAAGAAGAAGACGGAAGAGGAAGAAGAAGAAGACGGAAGAGGGAAGAAGAAGAAGACGGAAGAGGGAAGAAGAAGAAGAAGACGGAAGAGGGAAGAAGAAGAGAAGACGGAAGAGGAAGAAGAAGAAGAAGAGGGAAGAGGGAAGAAGAAGAAGACGGAAGAGGGAAGAAGAAGAAGACGGAAGAGGAAGAAGAAGAAGACGGAAGAGGGAAGAAGAAGAAGACGGAAGAGGGAAGAAGAAGAAGACGGAAGAGGGAAGAAGAAGAAGACGGAAGAGGGAAGAAGAAGAAGAAGAAGAAGACGGAAGAGGGAAGAAGAAGAAGAAGACGGAAGAGGGAAGAAGAAGAAGACGGAAGAGGGAAGAAGAAGAAGACGGAAGAGGGAAGAAGAGAAGACGGAAGAGGGAGAAGAAGAAGAGGGAGAAGAAGAAGAGGGAGAAGAAGAAGACGGAAGAGGGAAGAAGAAGAAGACGGAAGAGGGAAGAAGAAGAAGAAGACGGAAGAGGGAAGAAGAAGAAGAAGAAGACGGAAGAGGAAGAAGAAGAAGACGGAAGAGGGAAGAAGAAGAAGACGGAAGAGGGAAAGAAGAAGACGGAAGAGGGAAGAAGAAGAAGACGGAAGAGGGAGAAGAAGAAGACGGAAGAGGGAAGAAGAAGAAGAGAAGAAGACGGAAGAGGGAAGAAGAAGAAGACGGAAGAGGGAAGAAGAAGAAGAAGACGGAAGAGGGAGAAGAAGAAGAAGACGGAAGAGGGAAGAAGAAGAAGAAGACGGAAGAGGGAAGAAGAAGAAGACGGAAGAGGGAAGAAGAAGAAGACGGAAGAGAAGAAGACGGAAGAGGGAAGAAGAAGAAACGGAAGAGGGAAGAAGAAGAAGACGGAAGAGGGAAGAAGAAGAAGACGGAAGAGGGAAGAAGAAGAAGAAGACGGAAGAGGGAAGAAGAAGAAGAAGACGGAAGAGGGAAGAAGAAGAAGACGGAAGAGGGAAGAAGAAGAAGACGGAAGAGGGAAGAAGAAGAAGACGGAAGAGGGAAGAAGAAGAAGACGGAAGAGGGAAGAAGAAGAAGACGGAAGAGGGAAGAAGAAGAAGACGGAAGAGGGAAGAAGAAGAAGACGGAAGAGGGAAGAAGAAGAAGAAGAAGAAGACGGAAGAGGGAAGAAGAAGAAGACGAAGAGGGAAGAAGAAGAAGAGGAAGAGAAGAAGACGGAAGAGGGAAGAAGAAGAAGACGGAAGAGGAAGAAGAAGAAGACGGAAGAGGGAAGAAGAAGAAGACGGAAGAGGGAAGAAGAAGAAGAAGACGGAAGAGGAAGAGAGAAGAAGACGGAAGAGGGAAGAAGAAGAAGAAGAGGGAAGAGGGAAGAAGAAGAAGACGGAAGAGGGAAGAAGAAGAAGACGGAAGAGGGAAGAAGAAGAAGACGGAGAGAGGAAGAAGAAGAAGACGGAAGAGGGAAGAAGAAGACGGAAGAGGGAAGAGAAGAAGACGGAAGAGGGAAGAAGAAGAAGAAGAGAAGACGGAAGAGGGAAGAAGAAGAAGACGGAAGAGGAAGAAGAAGAAGACGGAAGAGGGAAGAAGAAGAAGACGGAAGAGGAAGAAGAAGAAGACGGAAGAAGAGGGAAGAAGAAGACGGAAGAAGAGGGAAGAAGAAGACGGAAGAAGAGGGAAGAAGAAGACGGAAGAAGAGGGAAGAAGAAGACGGAAGAGGGAAGAAGAAGAAGGAAGAAGAGGGAAGAAGAAGAAGAGGGAAGAAGAGGGAAGAAGAGGGAAGAAGAAGAAGAGGGAAGAAGAGGGAAGAAGAAGAGGAAGAGGGAAGGAGGACGGATCTGTTGTCGGGGGGTCCCCGTTACCGTGTGTGATGCTTGGGGGAATTTAGATCTACACAAATGATTAACTCATAGAATAATATTGACAGACTTCCCTAAGCCGCACGTGCAAAGAGTAATATGATCACCTACTCAGCACAGCAATTAAAAGCTGCTAAGTCAAACAATTAAATATGCAGGTGATAGCACCCCCTCTATTGGATTCGTGTAAATATATGTAATATGGCAGCTGAAGTCTTGTGGAAAAAAAAGGACCCTTATACGTTTTTTCTTATTTTTAGTAAAGATTGTCAGGTCAAGTCACTAAAAGGTGAAGAACCAGGAGAACTGGCAGGAGAAGAGAACAATCTAGACTAAATAGCAGATTTGGAAAGAGATTAATGGGAGAATTTTTCTGGTTTGGCTATTTTGACCTAGAATTTTCCATTCTCCAGTGATTCTCCTGAGTTTCACCTTTCTTTGAATAGTGTGTTTTGTAATGTGTGTTTTTTTTCTTGTATAAATGACGTAACAGGTTCTCCGTTTGATTTAGGGCTGCAACTAATGATTATTTTTTCAATTAATTGGTTCGTTGGAGAATAAAATTGCATTTTTTTTTTTGTTTTGCAGTTTGCTTAGTGTACGTAATTTATGTATCTTGCATACTTTTCACACACAAGGTACACGGCCGGCTGGTAACAGTGATGGATTGATGATGCGTGCGGAGCTCAAGCTCATGTCTGCTTTGTACATGAATGAATGCTGCTAACAGCGCTCTGATAGACATGATGTCAGAACAGAAAGTGGGGGACACGCCACACAGCCTGACCATGTTAAGAAGCTATAGTGGACAGGGTGCATAGGGTGTCCCTTTTAAAATGATTTAATGAACAAACAGAGGGGGGTTACTGGAGAGGAGAGGGATCAAGTTTGGGCAAGAGACAGGACCTGAATTTGGGAGGGAGTCTGTGGTCAAGGAACTGGACCAACGGGAGTGATAGCAACTCTGGACCGGAGAGAAAAAGGGTGGGGTGCTGGCACAGGACTCCAGGTCCAAGTAAGGATAAAACAAAGGTGATAACAGCTCCTCCACCAAGCGTCAGCACCCCATGGTGTGGGTGTGCAATAGTTCTGCTACTGGCATAAAGTACATAAAGACAAACTGGTGACATGCACCATAACCCTAGAATGTAATCCTACAGAGTAACGCAGTGGCAGGTCTTCACCATTCAGCTCAAAGTAGATTCTGAGGTTAATCCCTTCAATACCAAGTGGTTTTTTCAAAAGAACATCGTCAGAAACCAGTGGGTTTTTGCAGTATCATTCTGAATTAATTACACAGTAATAAATAGCTATCTGGCCAGTAGATGGCGCCATCTACTGCCATATTGAGTTACAGAGGTTTGAGCAGCAGGTCTAACTCTCTCCCCCCCCTGCATCAGCTGCTGAAAGCCGAATATGTCACAGCATTCAGCTGCTGATTTTACAGTTTTAGCTGCATTTAGCTGCTGATTTTACAGTTTTAGCTGCATTTAGCTGCTGATTTTACAGTTTTAGCTCTTTGAACATTATGCCCACAGGACTAGAACTTTGGGGGCACCTTCTGCAGCCCAAAAGCTAACATTTCATTAGGTTTTGGGCTGCAGATCAAGATATCTCGATATCGGGGCACCAGATGGTGCCTTTGAAGCCCAAGATATCTTGATATCGGTAGTGAAGGGGTTAATAATATTTACCCAAGTTTGACTCTAAACAGTGTGTGCTGTATACAAACCGGTTAATCAGTTGACAACTATTCTCATTATCGATCATTAAGTTGTCTCGGCCCTAATTTTTTTTTTTTGTTTAAAGTAGCATAAAATAAAATCATAAAATATATATATTTTTTTCACATTTTATCATCCGAGCCTTTGTGGTTATATATTCTATGTGATACACTTGTTAAAGAAAATTAGAAATGGGAACCGGTTACTTTATTTTTCTGAGAAAATATGTGATTTTAACTACAACTGATAAAACAACATTTTTCATTGTGGGAATTCAGAAGGTGAGTTTGTGCAGCATCATTGTTCACATAATTGAAAAGTGAACAATATTGCTGCATTACAAAAATAAAATTTAAAAAAAAAAAATTACACCTTTTTTTTATTCTTATTTTTCTAATTTTGTTTGTATAAATAACCGGGTCGTGTTTGGTATCATTGGAAAGGCCATGCTCTGGCCTTTCCAATGATACCAAACATAATCCTCTCCTTTAAGGCTGGGGTCAGACGAGCATAGTGTTCACGTCCGTGATTGCGCCTAAAAGTACGTCCGTGATAGCATGAAAGAAAGTCCATTGGAGCCTGTTACACAAAGTACGTCCGCACTGAACTACGGACGCACCACGGCCGCAGCAAACGGACGCAAGGCAGGCAAGAACGTACAACCCTTAGAACGGCCGCACAAAGTGCGCTGCGTCCGCAACGTCCGCATAGCTTTGTGTGTGAGTGATGGAACGTGGTCAGACGGACTGCATTTATACGTCCAGCATTTTTCACGGACAAAATGGTTTTGCTTTTTAATTTATTTTCCCTCCTACATCCGTCAAAATATATACGTCAGTGAAAAAAACGGACTGTCTGGCCACTACTGCGTCTTCCGTACTAACGTACGTCCGTGTGCACGGACGTACAGTCCGTCGAAATCACGCTCGTCTGACCCTAGCCTAACTGGTCACGAGATACGGGTGTCCTTTGGACCCGTGTATCTCTAACATACGGAATGCCAGAATTTCCTTTTGGACGTCATCCAGCACCCATGATTGCCCCCAACAGAAGAGTACCGTGATCTGGCGCTGATTGGTGCCAGATTGCGGTAGTGGCATGTAAGGGGTTAAGAGGAGCATCGCTGGAAAGGTCAGACTATGACCTTTCCAACAATGGCTATCTTCTTTCTGTAGCCCCTACTGATGGGGAGACAGAGGGGGTTCAAAGGACCCCACCCCTACGGGCACTATCCCGGCATGCCAGAGGAGGGGGGCCTGAAAACAACATCATTGCAACGCTGGGGGCCACTCCCACAGCAAGTGTTCACATGCAAGATGTGAGCCCACTGTGATTGAAGCTCAGGTTCAGCGACAGGTCCTGAACTTTGTGAATAGACCAATTGCCCTGAAATTGCACCAGTGAAATTCACTGTTCGAAGGATAGTGGATAGTCCCTTGCAAATATTAGCGGCAAAGCTAAAAAATGTTACGGTATTGTCCAAATTCAGCTTTTTCACCCAAAAAGCTGCCATGTTCATCATCCACGATTAGCACAGAAAAAAAATACATGGGTGTTCTTCACCAACCGCGATAAACTTCACCTTGTTTTGTTTAACCCCCCTGGCGGTTTTCCCGAGTGTGGCTCCGGGTTAACTTTCAGTGCTGAATGCGGTAACCCCGAGCCACACTCGGGCTGCACACAATACCTGTACCTGCACTCCCTCTCTGACCTTCGCAATCGCATTCTCCTCCGTCGATCGCGGCGTTCTGCTTCCTTTCTCACGAGAAGGGAACCAGGAAGTAAAATGTCACGATCGCCGGAGAATGGGGACAGTGAGGGAGCACAGGGACAGGTAATGTATCCAGCGGCAGCCCGAGTGTGGCTCGGGGTTACCGCTTTCAGCAATGAAATTTAACCCCAAGCCGCACTCGAATAGCACTAGGGTGACGAATAAATTGTTCCGATTCTGACATATAAAATATGTCAGAATCTGAACGCTAGGGAGGTTAAATTTTCCCAACGGACTTACTGAAGTTTCATTAAAGATCACTGAAGTTTACTGTGGTGCAATAACAGTAAAGCAGCTTTGATTAGTGAATACCCCCCCCCCCCAAGGTTAAGAGGTCATGGCATTGTCATATGAATTATGGTGAATATTTACAAATTTTCTTTCTGTTCCCCTGTGACAGGCTCCGGCATCTTTATGGGCTTCCAGGGAACCAACTCTTCTAAATTTACAAGAAAAAGGAATATAAAAAGGGCTCGTATCACTAAGAAAGAAACAAAAAAATTTTAAATCATAAATCCATGTGGGTTATGCACTAAGAACCATTGTTCGGTGCTGTTACAACCAGGATAAAACTTCAGCAACGCAGAGAGGGAAATTCAAACAACACATTCCAACAATCATAAGCAGCAATGATTAGTGGATAACACACACGTTAGATTATGAGGTCACGTTGGAACCATAAGAATTACCTTCTTGTACGTTTGCGTCAGGCTCCAGCAACTTTTCCGTTTTCCCAGGAAGCCACTCTGCTTCTAAATTTGAGAGGAAAGGGAAAAAAAAACAAACAATTAAAGTCGTATGAAAATGAAGAAAAACATTTTTTTTAACCCCTTCTCTGCTGAGCCATCTCACCCGTGTGCGGAGCTCATTTTTAATGCTTTTGCTCATCTTTAAACACGATTTGAAGACACGTTTTATTATAGAATCCAGACATATTCTATATCTCTTTTTTTACAGCAGATTCATAATATATCATTATTGTACGAATACGTCATGCCCTGCCTGAAAATAATAACAAAAAAATGCAATAAAATTTGAATTTTCAATCATCTACAGCTTGTAAAGTGGTTTTTTTTCCCTCACATTTTATAATCCGAGCTTTTGAGGTTAGAATTTCTATGGGGTGGGTTTTTTTAAACAAAAAAAAAAAAAAATTTAGAAATGGGAACTCGTTACATTTACAGGGTTACTCCGTAAGCAGTGTGAATTGCTGAAAACTCGCAAAAAAAGTTTAATGAGCATAAAAAACAGGAGACCCCCCCCCTTTCGGGACAAGATTCTTTGTTATATAAACACAACGCATAGTTCTGCGATAGCCTTACGGAAAATAAAAAAAGGAAATCGCAAAAAAGTAGTACACTCAAACCCATAAAAATTTCTATATTTACAAGCAAAAGGAATATAAAAGGGTCATATCTCACACACACATATATATATATATATATACACACACACGCGACCGAGTGTTGCTTAAAAAGAACACTGCACAGCCTGACCACTGTAAATTTATTAAATGGTCAGGTTGTGAGGAGTTCCCCTCAGTTATTTCCTAAAAAGCTGGTTGACGTGGAGGAGTTTCCTCCACCCAGTGTCACCAGCAGCAAGGAAATTTGAATGAGAAAAAAAAAAATTAACAAACTTTATTCAATTTACATAAAGGAAAAAGGCTGCATTTAACAGACAATTACAAGGGGGTGCTTGTAAGGCAAATACAACATACAGGGCATGAGGGATGCTGTTTTATAGATTTTTTGGGAAGTTTTGCACCACCTTAGAAAGCAAAGAATGTAGATTTGGTTACATTGACTAGCAGGTTTATTCAGAGAAAGGTGAAACTCTGGAGAATGTTTGGAGAAGTGAAAATTCTAGGTCAAAATAGCCGATTTGTAAAGTGAGATAAATGGGAGAATTTTTCTGGTTTGGCCATTTTGACCTAGAATTTTCACTTCTCCAGAGTTTCACCTTTCTCTGAATAAACCTGATTGTGATAAACCAGGGGCTTGACAAATCCATGGGCCTGGTAGCCACTGGCTCCTAGAATTTCACTCCTGGCTCCTAAATTTCCAGATTATTTTACACCAATCTAAAAGCAGTCTTTGGCATCTAAACATCTAGTTGGCCTCAATGTTTTCTTCAGGTCTCCTACATTCAATGCAAATATATCCAGCCCTGGTGTATATATTTCTATGTGAGGTCTGGTGTGTGTCTGGTGTGTGTCAGTTGTGTGTCAGTTGTGTGTCAGTTGTGTGTCAGCTGTGTGTCAGCTGTGTGTCAGCTGTGTGTCAGCTGTGTGCAGGGGGTAAATAGGGTGTCTGGCCATACATTTCAATACCGTCATAAATTGAACAGGCTTTCAGCAAAAACTTTATTGGAAAGCGTCACATGACATTAAATAAAAGTATCGGTGAGTACCTGGCAAAAAGAATATTGGTGCTCGTACTCAAAAAAAAAATAAAAAAAATGGTATTGTGTATCTTAAGCTTTGTTAGTCTGAAGCAAAAACTGGCTCCTAACTTTTATAGCTGGCTCATAGATTGAGGAAATTTGTCAAGCCCTGTATGATAGACTTAAAGGAACACTACTGAAAAAGTGTATTTTTCCCCTTAACTATCTGGGCACAGGCTATGGATTTTTTTTTATATTTTTGGTGATATTACTCAGCTTTTCTCCCCTATCGCCTGCAGCTCCTCCTCTTCAGTTCAGGGACTCCCGAACCAGAAGAGTAGGGAAAGCAATTTGCACGCCACAACGGGACTTGCGAACCTCACATAGACAAGTCCCGTAGCACCTGTGCTGAACGATGGATCTGAGCTGCACGCATGCGCAGCTCCGATCCATCACGGCCTCCGAGAGCGATCGCTAAAGCAATTGGTCTCACAGAGAGTGAAGTCGGCACGCTCCCTGTGGGCTGGTGTGTTACTAGTAACCGAGAACTGCTTTTTAATAAAAAAAACAGAGGGGGGGGGGGGTACTGCTCACAACCTGACCATTTAATAAATGTAAAGTGGTCAGGATGTGCAGAGTGTTCCTTTAAACAACACTTGGTCAGGTTTTGTGACCAAATCCCCATTCTACGGTGGATAAAAAAATAAATAAAAATATATATATATAAAAAAAGGAAAAGAAAAACCGAGTATTCTTCTTGCATATATAACATACACGCTCATAACTGCTCTGTCAAGCCTTGCGATCAACGACAAAAAGGAACCAATGTTAACCCCTTCACTACCAGGTGATAAAAAAATAAAAAAATAAAAAAAAAACAACATTGTCAGAAACAAGCGTTTTTTGTAAAATCATTTTTAACCCCTTAAAAGGATGGGGGCAATTTTACAAGTTCGACACTCTACTAAAAGTAGAAGTGTGCTGAGCTCGGTTTTACAGTTTTCGCTCATCATGTTTAAACGTGATTTGAAGGTACTTTTTATTGTACAACCCAGACAAATTATATATCCTTTTTTTTCCTGGCAGATTCATAATATATATACCATTATTATATGTATACTTCATGTCCTGCCAGAATGATATAACAAACAATGTTTTTTAAAAAAAAGTGCATTTGCAATAAAATTTCAATCATCCAGTGTGTGCAAAGTAATTATTTTCACATTTTATCATTCGAACCTTTGCGGTTATTTATTCTATGGGGTACACCTGTTAAAAAGGACTGGGAACTCGTTACCTTATTTTTCTGAGAAGTTACGTGATTTTAGCCAACCCCCCCAAAAAAATTGTTAGTGCAGCATCACTGTTGAAACACATAATATTCACATAATTGAAGTGTGAACACTACTGCTGCATTGATAAAAATAAAACTTTTTAAATTATTCTTTATTTTTCAAATATTATATTTTATTTTTACTTTTAACATGCAGGGTTATTCAAAGAAAAGTGAAACTCTAAGGAGAACTTTTGGAGAAGTGAAAATTCTAGATCAAAATAGCCAAACCAGAAAGATTCTCCCATTTATCTTGCTTTCCAAATCAGCTATTTTGACCTAGAATTTTCACTTCTCCAAAGGATCTACAGAGTTTCACCTTTCTTTGAATAACCCCTGATGGTCATGTTCAGTATCATGCTTTGGCCTTTACAAATGATACCAAACATGACCCTCTATAGCTGCCATCCACCGGGAGATACTGGGGTTCAAAGAACCCCCCTAGCTCCACCATAGGATCTCCTTATGGGTTACAGGCTGACGTCATCATGCACGATGAGTCCGTTGACATGGGGGGGGGGGGACCTGAAGGTGGGGCTGCCATCCAAGATGCTGGCCCCCACCGGAAATAGGCTGCGATCCGGCCCTGATTGGAGTCGGATCATGGCCTCACCTTTCCAGGGATGCCTGTCATTAATCTGAACCCCTCCACCCTGGCAATGTGGAGATAGGCGCACCTCCTGCTTTGGCAGGCACCTGAAACTGATGTCATCGTGCCGGAGGGTATCAACATGCTGATCTGACTGTGGAAGTCACATCAGCGTGAGACCCAGAGAGAGAGGTATCGGTGGGAATGGGGCTTCAGACGCACGGGACGTGCTATGCCATCTTGTGGCGTTAAAGTCCGCTTGATGCAGGACGGCATAGCACGTCCTGTATCATAAAGGGGTTAATTAAATCCAACATTAATAGTTATTACCTATTTGGCCAGTTGGTGGCACAATCTACTGCCAAACTGAGTTACAGAGGTTTGAGTCGTAGGTCGATCCCCCACCCCCCTCATGCAGATTGAGATATATTTTGATAGAGGAACCAGATGGCGCCTTCGAAGCCTGAAATATCTCAATGAAAGGGTGAAAGCACAGAAAAACAGAACTTACCGTGGCAAACATTTGTGGACTCCTTGTCAGCGGCCACTGGCAATGTTGAAGGACGTTCCGCGTTGACTGCATGAGGCTCTTGAGACGACTCAAGGCTGGAACGCTCAAAGCTACCTTCACCAGGAGGAGGATTCGTGTCAGTTTGCTTTCCAACAACCCAGAACGGCTTCATTTCTTCATTCACCAAATCACCTCCGATTTTTACGTTCACAGAGAGCATTACGATGTCGCACATTCCATATGGTTGAAAATCAACAGCTTCAATGCTCAAGTTGTCATGGTATAAGCGTGTGCTAAAGTGCGTGCTGGCTTCTGAATTCCAGCTTCCTTCCAAAGGGCTGAACCCTGCCAGGCGACACGGGAATGCTTGCACGGGGACATCGATTAGACAACCTGGAAGACGACGTAGTCGATCAAGGTGAACGGTTTCTTCGTCGCCGTAGTCAACGTATCTTACGGTTATTTGATCTTTGTCTAGATTGGTAACCATTGCCCTATACCAATTATCGTCAGTAAGGGATTTTGCATTACACGAATAACCAACTTCAAGCTTAGAGATAGCGTATTCGTCTTTAGCACACATTTCTCCGTATTCGTGTAGTTCAGTCGACAAGTCGTCGATGTTTAAAGTTGTTAACTGACACCAAAAATCCTCAGGGTCATTAACGACGACTGCTTTGGCGCACACAGAAACACCTGGCCGAGGTAGTTTCCAAATAAATTTGAATGCTGGATCAGCTTTAGAAGCTGCACCGCCGGGCCATTTTGCATTCAGGACGTCGGCAACATTACCGCGGTAGTCCAAAAGCTTTACCTGCCACGTATCGCCACGCTGCTGAACAAAGTCACAAGTGAGCCAGCCACTAGATGTTCTTTCAATGAACCGGTGCCGCAGAGCATCATCAGAAAGCCCAGAAGACGCCGAATCAAAAGAGCTCAGCGTACAGTGGACAGACATTACAGGAAAAGTCAGTAATTCTTTGGAAAGTGAAGCTATTTCCTCAAAAGATACAGAAGCGGTATGCCCCAAATCCACGTACTTGATTTGCAAGCCACCGGGCGTCTTCTCCTCTACAATAGCACGACATCTTACCACGTCGTTCGTGACGTCTGTATAGTTACAGCATATCAGATCTCCAACGTTAACATCTTTCTCTTCAAGCCATCCAAACTGTCCCGATATGCTACAGAATTTCACTGACATAAGCGAACGTTCCCAGGCTTGGGCAACGTCTAAATAAAAGTCATGAACGCTGTTGGTGGCGTTTACCCAGACCGGGTAAAATTTACCTTGGTAAATCGTTCTTTTCGGCAGGTCACTCAGTTTAGGCACAACCAACTTTGAGTGTTGTAATAACGAAATATTGCAGCTTGATTCCACATCAGAAGATGTCTGATTGTTCGATCCCATGGAAGGCTGTGGTGGAATATTGCTCATTGGTACCCATTCTTCACTATCTAAGCTATATGCCGGAGGCTCTGGGGTTAAATCGTTGATACCTTTTTTGTCCAAACAATTGTTCTGTCTCACACAGTTCTTTTCTCCTTTAACAGTCTTTGCATGCCCAGCCGTCTTCTGATCTCCCAAAGCCAATTTCCTTTTTAAAGTTGCATTTATTTGCTCTGACCCTTTGTACAACTCTACCTCTAACTTGCCGTCCGTGTCTCTGGCAACTATCAAAGCCTGGTATTCATTGCTTAGTACGTACTTCTTAAACCAGGAGGCGATGTCACTCGGGACGTTAGGAGGAACATCGGAGAGTGAGCATTTCACTGCTTGCATCGGGCTGAGAAGCAGCTCATAGGCATTCGGCTTTATAGGAATCAGGTCCTGGTCCAATACCACGTCAATGTTTCCGTAGTCTACAAAGAACACTAACGGATTTTTGCAGCACTGTGTGATAAATCCACGGTACCATTGCTGATCTGTGAATTTGGCAAGGCACAAGGGGCCAGGGTTCTTTGAGGATTTGGGCACAGTAGTCTCTTTGGCCACCTGACTGACTATAGAAGAAATTTTGTCAATGGTTTTATAGTTCTTTGCAAGCTGGCAGTAGACCTCTAAAGATGGCGTGACGTGGGTGACGAAGACGCTGAGCTCGCTCCCTACTTTGAGGTCGTGCATCGAATAAAAGTAAGAGTTAAGCTCGACGGACGGTGACAATGTCTTGTTAGACAAGCGGGTGGCAAATCCCTTGTTTACCAACAGGTCACATACACTTTCAAAAGGGGTGGAGAGGTCAACAACGTTGAACATCTCGTGTTCCACGGAGGCAACAGCATAAATCATGCAGTAGAACTGGGAAAACTTCCCTGAGGCGGTCTCAATGAAGTCATTAAAGGCAGAAGTTGCTCTTTTGTCCCAACAAAAGGTGTCCCTGCCAAGTGGAGCAATTAGGTTGTACAGGCTACACCTAATGGCCTGGCACTTCACACTCAGGAACTCACCATCGATGGCACGGAGGTCCTTCACAGGAACCGCTTCTTTGTTCCCATAGTCCACATACAGGACTTCGGCGGTTCCAGAAGCAGAATAACGTTGGGGCATTTTTGTTACCAAAGCTCTGTACCAGTTGCTGTCACTTGGACTTAGTGCAAGGCAGCCCGGCGTACTTCCATCGAAAGGGTGACTGCTATTTTCGCAGTACTTCTGTATCCGGTCGTTCAGGTCATCCAGCATCGTGAACTGCGAGATAACATGGCACCAAAACAAGCCTGGACTCTCCACAAATGACACCACCACTTCGACTGTGGTGCCAGGCTCGAAAGACTGGGTTTGAAACGGAGAATGCTTTACATAATCTGGGAAGTTGCTCTGCGACTGTTCTGGCTTTGCTGGGCTCACAAGCTTTTTCACAGGACTTCTAACCGAGGCGGCATCACCCGCAAACTGCTTATGTCCGTCTGTGACCGTCATAGCCGTGACGAGCTTAGAAACTTGGCCTACTGTCTCTAACTCTTCATACTTTGCGTGCCCCGCCGAGGACAGCATTTTGCCAATGCTCCTTTCTCCTAACCTGGATTGGTCGAGCACTTCTGCGACGTACTTGTTCGATTCTTTGGAGAGGACGTAGATCACCAGCTTTTTGTCGACTACGGCCACTTTGAAAGCAAGTATTGCTGCTGGACTCCAGCTGTTGCCATCCGCCGGGGAGACGTCAGCCATGGAACAATATATGGCAGCACCTGGCACGCCTCTGAAACGCTCGGGCAACGATTTCACGTCGTACCAGTTCACACATTCTGTGTTGCCATGATCGATAAAGTAGACTTCGACCCGCTTTCCGTGGATTGCCACTACTTCAGCTCGGTAGTATTTGTTGTCCTTGAATCTTGCGGAGCACAACTGGCCTGTCTGCGGTTCGGCGATGATGCCCTCCAGTTTCGACTCTGTGGAATACAACGACGTGATGCTTTCCACAATTTCATTATACTTGAGTGCGTTTTTGGTGATCGTAACCCAGAAGTTGGAAGGGTCGTGGATGTGTTCCACCATGGCATCATGAAACATACCGATCTTCAGGTCAACTGTTGGTAATTTAGGGACATGGAAACGCTTCGGGGATGCCTCCACCATGTCTGCTTTGTCATGGCATTCCGTCGGAGTGGGATTCTTGTCCGGTAGTGCGCCGACCTGCCGGATCTGCAAAGTCTGAGCTCTCGCGCTGTACAAGGAGTTCAAGTTGAGCCCGTCGTCTCCGAATATGGTGACCACGTACAGGTTGGAGAAGGAGTTGTAAAATTCCACTTTAGCGCTGAGCGGGCGTCCGTAGAGCAGGGAGCGCAGCTCGAAGAGGTGAGCTTGGTCCCACCCAACTCCTTCATGAGACACACCATACAGGGAACAGGGAAAGGTCACCACCGGCATGCGGAAGAAATCCGGGGCCAGGGGGCGCAAGGAATCCACAGGGACCACATCCTTGCAGCCAGAGTCCACATGGATGACGGCGGCCAGGTGCTTGTCTGGCAGGTACTCCTGAAGCAGGGAGCGGTGCCAGCGGTTGTCTGTGCCCCGGGCGGCGCAAGGCTGCCCCAGAATGAAGGACAGCGGCGTGCCGGGGTCCACGTAGCCACTTTGCTGGTCGTAGAAGTGGTTGAGGCAGTCTGAGACTCGCTGCACCTCCCCAGACAGGCTCCTCAGCTGGCAGTAGAGGCGCTGGGGGTCCGTCACCTCGGTGACCAGGACAGACTCTGTGACGCCAACTTGCATCTGCGGGTAAAAGTAGTCCGTTCTGCAGGTGGGGTGTGCCGGGGGGCTGCTGGAGACCATGGTGCCGCCGAGTTCCTGGGGACCAAGGTTCCCCTCCAGGCTCTTCCTGAGGACCTCGCGGAAGGAGTAATCCGGGACCAGGCGGGCCAGGCTCTGCTGCAGAAGCTCTTTGTTGACAGAGGGCACCTCCAGGAGGACGAGGGGCTGCGGGAGGATGATGTCGCGGATCACACCGTCCACCTTCTGGCCCTGCAGGCCGGTGAGGTAGCTGAGGGCCTGCTTGCTCCACCAGGTCCCCTCCAGGGGCAGCAGGTCGCACAGGACGTGGCACTGGGCATGGGGGGGCAGCCGGAAGAGGGAGGCCGGGGCCAGCCGGAGCCGGGCCAGCGTGGCCGGGCAGGAGTAGCCCAAGTCCTGAAGGAAGACCCTCAGCTCGGGGGTGGGCAGGAGCCTGCAGCGCTGCCAGGAGCCGCTCACCTCCAGCAGGCAGGGCTCGCCGGGGGCCGGCAGGCGGCTGAGCTCCGAGGCGGCCAGGCAGGACGGAGCCTGGGACTGCACCTGCTCGCGGAGCCGCCGGTATTCCTCGGCGCGGTGGCCGGCGCTTCCCCACAGGCGGACCAACGGGCGCTCGGAGCTGGCCTCCACGTAGGACACCAGCAGGGTGACGGCGGAGCCCGGGACCAGCGCGGAGTGAGACATGGCGGCGGGAGTGAGCGTTGCGCGGGGCGACCAGCGACTCAGAAACAGCGCGAGGGCGGCACACGCGGATGACGTCAGTGCGTCGCATCGACCACTAGGGTGGGTCAGCGAGCGTGGGGGAAGGGACAGGAGTGATGGCTGGAGAAGGAGGGGGGGGGGTTCAGAGGTCACTTTGTGTTTGTTTTCCGCACCAAGCAAAGGTCACAGCAGCCAGAGAGAGGAAGGAAGGGGGGGGGGGGGCAGCAGGTGGACTGGAACCTACATGAGTAATAACGTCTATCAGACGCGAGGAAGCACCGAAACGTTGACAATTTTTTAATAAACCTGCTCCATTTTTTGCACTAAGACCCTTAGCCTGGCATAGTATCAGGTGGTGCAGGGGGTCTTAGCCTGGCATAGTATCAGGTGGTGCAGGGGGTCTTAGCCTGGCATAGTATCAGGTGGTGCAGGGGGTCTTAGCCTGGCATAGTATCAGGTGGTGCAGGGAGTCTTAGCCTGGCATAGTATCATGTGGTGCAGGGGGTCTTAGCCTGGCATAGTATCAGGTGGTGCAGGGGGTCTTAGCCTGGCATAGTATCAGGTGGTACAGGGGGTCTTAGCCTGGCATAGTATCAGGTGGTACAGGGGGTCTTAGCCTGGCATAGTATCAGGTGGTGCAGGGAGTCTTAGCCTGGCATAGTATCAGGGGATCTTAGCCTGGCATTGTGTAGATCAGTGTTTCCCAAACCTGTCCTTGGGACCCTCAACCAGGCCAGGTTTTATGGGTCACTTTGGGGAAAAGCAGCCTGAATCCTGCAATCACTGAGCAGTAAATCATATCACTTGTGCTGTGCTTCACATCTCCTGCAAACCTGGCAAGGCGGAGGGTCCCGAGGACAGGTTTGGGAAACACTGGTGTAGATGGTGGTGGTAGGGTTGCCAGGTCTTCCTTGTTTTCCTGGATACATATAAATTATTCATGTTGACGGGCAACTTATGAAATATGCCAGCCCGCAGTCTGTAGAACGCATGTGCAGTGAGAATAGAGAGTGGAATCTCAGGTGTCCTGCACTCAATAAATAACAAATTTCCCTCATGCAGCATATGAATTATACATAGTGCAGGGCAGCATCTTCCATGTGATCTCACTCTCCGTGAAATAATACGTGCCTGAAAAAACATGGGTGTGATGGATTGGCATAGTGCGGATGGGGGAGGGGTGTGATGGCTTGGCATTGTGCAGATGGGGAAGGGGTGGTGTGATGGATTGGCATAGTGTGGATGGGGAGGGGTGTGATGGCTTGGCATAGCGCGGATGGGGGAGGGTGTGATGGCTTGGCATAGTGCGGATGGAGGAGGGGTTTGATGGCTTGGCATAGTGCGGATGGTGGAGGGGTGTGATGGCTTGGCATAATGCGGATGGAGGAGGGGTGTGATGGCTTGGCATAATGCGGATGGAGGAGGGGTGTGATGGCTTGGCATAGTGCAGATGGAGGAGGGGTGTGATGGCTTGGCATAGTGCGGAGGGAGGAGGGGTGTGATGGCTTGGCATAGTGCGGATGGAGGAGGGGTGTGATGGCTTGGCATAATGCGGATGTTGGAGGGGCGTGATGGCTTGGCATAGTGCAGATGGAGGAGGGGTGTGATGGCTTGGCATAGTGCGGAGGGAGGAGGGGTGTGATGGCTTGGCATAGTGCGGATGGAGGAGGGGTGTGATGGCTTGGCATAATGCGGATGTTGGAGGGGCGTGATGGCTTGGCATAGTGCGAATGGAGGAGGGGTGTGATGGCTTGGCATAATGCGGATGTTGGAGGGTGTGATGGCTTGACAATGCGGATGTTGGAGGGGTGTGATGGCTTGGCATAGTGCAGATGGAGGAGGGGTGCGATGGCTTGGCATAGTGCGGATGGTGGAGGGGTGTGATGGCTTGGCATAGTGCGGATGTGGAGGGGTGTGATGGCTTGGCATAGTGCGGATGGTGGAGGGGTGTGATGTCTTGGCATAGTGCGGATGGTGGAGGGGTGTGATGGCTTGGCATAGTGCGGATGGAGGAGGGGTGTGATGGCTTGGCATAATGCGAATGTTGGAGGGGTGTGATGGCTTGGCATAGTGCGGATGGAGGAGGGGTGTGATGGCTTGGCATAGTGCGGATGGAGGAGGGGTGTGATGGCTTGGCATAGTGCGGATGGAGGAGGGGTTTGATGGCTTGGCATAGTGCGGATGGAGGAGGGGTGTGATGGCTTGGCATAGTGCGGATTGAGGAGGGGTGTGATGGCTTGGCATAGCGCGGATGGGGGAGGGTGTGATGGCTTGACATAATGCGGATGGAGGAGGGGTTTGATGGCTTGGCATAGTGCGGATGGTGGAGGGGTGTGATGGCTTGGCATAATGCGGATGTTGGAGGGTGTGATGGCTTGGCATAATGCGGATGTTGGAGGGTGTGATGGCTTGGCATAGTGCGGATGTTGGAGGGTGTGATGGCTTGACATAATGCGGATGTTGGAGGGGTGTGATGGCTTGGCATAGTGCGGATGTTGGAGGGTGTGATGGCTTGACATAATGCGGATGGAGGAGGGGTTTGATGGCTTGGCATAGTGCGGATGGTGGAGGGGTGTGATGGCTTGGCATAATGCGGATGTTGGAGGGTGTGATGGCTTGGCATAATGCGGATGTGGAGGGGTGTGATGGCTTGGCATAGTGCGGATGTTGGAGGGTGTGATGGCTTGACATAATGCGGATGTTGGAGGGGTGTGATGGCTTGGCATAGTGCGGATGTTGGAGGGTGTGATGGCTTGACATAATGCGGATGTTGGAGGGGTGTGATGGCTTGGCATAATGCGGATGTTGGAGGGGTGTGATGGCTTGGCATAGTGCGGATGGAAGAGGGGTGTGATGGCTTGGCATAGTGCGGATGGAGGAGGGGTGTGATGGCTTGGCATAATGCGGATGGAGGAGGGGTGTGATGGCTTGGCATAGTGCGGATGGAGGAGGGGTGTGATGGCTTGGCATAGTGCGGATGGAGGAGGGGTGTGATGGCTTGACATAATGCGGATGTTGGAGGGGTGTGATGGCTTGGCATAGTGCGGATGGAGGAGGGGTGTGATGGCTTGGTATAGTGCGGATGGTGGAGGGGTGTGATGGCTTGGCATAGTGCGGATGGAGGAGGGGTGTGATGGCTTGGCATAGTGCGGATGGAGGAGGGGTGTGATGGCTTGGCATAATGCGGATGTTGGAGGGTGTGATGGCTTGGCATAGTGCGGATGGTGGAGGGGTGTGATGGCTTGGCATAATGCGGATGGAGGAGGGGTGTGATGGCTTGGCATAGTGCGGATGGAGGAGGGGTGTGATGGATTGGCATAGTGCGGATGGAGGAGGGGTGTGATGGCTTGGCATAGTGCGGATGGTGGAGGGGTGTGATGGCTTGGCATAGTGCGGATGTGGAGGGGTGTGATGGCTTGGCATAGCGCGGATGGGGGAGGGGTGTGATGGCTTGACATAATGCGGATGGAGGAGGGGTTTGATGGCTTGGCATAGTGCGGATGGTGGAGGGGTGTGATGGCTTGGCATAATGCGGATGGTGGAGGGGTGTGATGGCTTGGCATAATGCGGATGTTGGAGGGTGTGATGGCTTGGCATAATGCGGATGTTGGAGGGTGTGATGGCTTGGCATAATGCGGATGTTGGAGGGTGTGATGGCTTGGCATAGTGTGGATGTTGGAGGGTGTGATGGCTTGGCATAGTGCGGATGTTGGAGGGTGTGATGGCTTGACATAATGCGGATGTTGGAGGGGTGTGATGGCTTGGCATAGTGCGGATGGAGGAGGGGTGTGATGGCTTGGCATAGTGCGGATGGAGGAGGGGTGTGATGGCTTGGCATAATGCGGATGGAGGAGGGGTGTGATGGCTTGGCATAGTGCGGATGGAGGAGGGGTGTGATGGCTTGACATAATGCGGATGTTGGAGGGGTGTGATGGCTTGGCATAGTGCGGATGGAGGAGGGGTGTGATGGCTTGGTATAGTGCGGATGGTGGAGGGGTGTGATGGCTTGGCATAGTGCGGATGGAGGAGGGGTGTGATGGCTTGGCATAGTGCGGATGGAGGAGGGGTGTGATGGCTTGGCATAATGCGGATGTTGGAGGGTGTGATGGCTTGGCATAGTGCGGATGGTGGAGGGGTGTGATGGCTTGGCATAATGCGGATGGAGGAGGGGTGTGATGGCTTGGCATAGTGCGGATGGAGGAGGGGTGTGATGGCTTGGCATAGTGCGGATGGAGGAGGGGTGTGATGGCTTGGCATAGTGCGGATGGTGGAGGGGTGTGATGGCTTGGCATAGTGCGGATGTGGAGGGGTGTGATGGCTTGGCATAGTGCGGATGGAGGAGGGGTGTGATGGCTTGGCATAATGCGGATGTTGGAGGGTGTGATGGCTTGGCATAGTGCGGATGGTGGAGGGGTGTGATGGCTTGGCATAATGCGGATGGAGGAGGGGTGTGATGGCTTGGCATAGTGCGGATGGAGGAGGGGTGTGATGGCTTGGCATAGTGCGGATGGTGGAGGGGTGTGATGGCTTGGCATAGTGCGGATGTGGAGGGGTGTGATGGCTTGGCATAGTGCGGATGGAGGAGGGGTGTGATGGCTTGGCATAGTGCGGATGTGGAGGGGTGTGATGGCTTGGCATAGTGCGGATGGTGGAGGGGTGTGATGGCTTCGCATAATGCGGATGGAGGAGGGGTGTGATGGCTTGGCATAATGCGGATGGAGGAGGGGTGTGATGGCTTGGCATAGTGCCTATTTTGCACAGGATGTTATACAAATACAGCATTCGTTTGTGCCTCTTAAGGCTGGGGTCAGACGAACGCAGTGTTAACGTCCGTGTTGCCGCACATAAGTACGTCCGTGATAGCATACAATTGTGTTAAATGGAGCCCCACACGAAGTACGTCCGCACAGAAGTGCGGGGGCTGACGGACGCTGCAAACGGACGCAGGTTAGGCAAGAACGTAATACGGCTAGAACGGACGTGCGGAGTGCGCCACGTCCACAACGTCCGCATAGCTTTGTGTGTGAGTGATGGAGCGTGGTCAGACGGACTGCATTTATACGTCCAGCATTTTTGACGGACAGAATGTTTTTTCATTGTAATTTATTTTTCCCTCCTACATCCGTCAAAAATAACTTCAGTGAAAAAATGGACTGTGTGACCACTACTGCGTCTTCCGTACTGACGATGTCCGTACTGCACGGACGTACAGTCCGTAGAAATCACGCTCGTCTGACCCTAGCCTTAGGCCGGCTGCACACTAGACGTTTTTTTTAACGCACTAACGCGCGTTAAAAAAAAAATCATCGTACTCGACACTCGTCTACCCCCCCTTGCGTTATCTTCCATAGGAGGATAGCGGAGCACCCGTCGACGCGAATCATAGCGCATCGCCATTCTAGAACGCTAGGATTCACGTCGACGTTAGTGCGTTAGTGCGTTAAAAAAAACGTCTACTCTAGTCTAGTGTGCACCCGGCCTAAATCTCCGTTCTGTTTCGTTTTGTTTACAAATTAAAGATTCACTGAAACACAAACTCCTCTAAAAATTTACCTGAGATCGCGAAACAACACAAGTTACCAGCTTCACCCTGACAGCAGCTACATTAAACGTATTGTGTATAAGGGACTTTATCTATATATACAGGTAAACGTTTATGAGTTTTATTGCTGTAGAGCACTGTGATACGCACACACACACTGCACGTTACTGTGGGTGTTATTGCTGTAGAGCTCTGTGATACGCTCATACACACCGCGCATTACTGTGAATGTTATTGCTGTAGAGCTCTGTGATACGCTCATACACACCGCGCATTACTGTGAGTTTTATTGCTGTGCAGCTCTGTGATACGCTCCTACACACCGCACATTACTGTGAGTTTTATTGCTGTGCAACTCTGTGATACGCTCATACACACTGTACATTACTGTGAGTTTTAAGCATGTCTGGTTGAGCAGGATGTATGTGGACATAAAAGAACTGATGTAAAGTGTAATGCTCATCTGCGCAAGTCTTGTGTTTGTTGAGATTGTTGATGTCGTTAGGTCTCTAGGCTGTAATGAATTAAGACCTTTTAACTAGGGATAGACCGATATCATTTTTTCAGGGCCGATACCGATACAGATTATCGGCAGTTTTTCTGGCCGATAGCCGATATTTGGTGCCGATATTCTGTAAATTTAAAGTTCTGAAAAAAAACAGAACAAATCTGACTATGCCATGAACTCAATGGCCTAAACAACAATCTTCGTGCAAACGTTTCCACCGGTGCAAAAAAAATTTAACGCGAGAGGCAAAACCCTTTACGCCGAATGCCATATTACATAGTCAGTGCAACAAACGCACGTAATCGTCTACCGCGGGTGAACCTGCGAACCCTGCGTGAGCTTACTGTACGTCGCGCGATCTATACTTAACATTGTGCGCACAAACGCATTTGCGCGCTGGTATGCGGATGGTATTACAATCTATGAACAGTTTGTAACACACAGCGTTTGCGCGTATAATTTTAGCAACTCCTAAAAGCTGGTGGTAACGGCAAATCTGAATGTCCTGGGCGAAACCAAATACACCAGCCCAAAAAAAGAAAAATGCAGGAAAGTATAGTTACACATTCTACACATACCCAAACCAATAAAATGGAGAAGTTGTGCGTGCATGTATTATTGCTGCAGCATATATACTCAGATTGACTTGTGGTTCTTAATTCTGATTGTCTGAATTGCGTGAAAAAAAAATGACAGTAAGCACACTGATTTCTGCGCGCAACAGTACTGCGCGAGCATTTGGGCGCATCCGGTTTATGTGCGTTTTTGATCGGGTCAAAAACGCGCGAGGATTGTAATTCCAGCGGTGATTTGCGCACGCAAACGTTTAACGCTTGGCGCAAAACTTCACGCTTTGCACGAGCGTTTTTGCGCAAAGATTGTATATAGCCCAATGTGTTTAACATGTAAACATTGCACCACGTCCACTTCATTTATTCAATTTAATAAGAATTTTTATTTTACTTAATCTTTTATTTTTTACAATCAGACCGTGTCTTTGGCTTTCTTAGGCTAGGGTCAGACGAACGCATTTTTAACGTGTGTTTAGTCGCACGAAATCACGGCCGTGCTAGCAGCAAATGACGTCCAATGCCGGGGAACACACGAAGTTCGTCCGCACGAAAGTTCGTCCGCGCAACGCAAGTGGCAAACGAACGCATTTTTTCTAGAACGTCAAACCGCTACTACTGACGTACAGAGTGCGCTGCGTCCGCATAGCGGCGTGTTTGCGTGATTAGGAGACGTCAGACGCTGCTAATGTCCGGCCAACATAACGTCCAGACGCAAAAAGTGTTTTATTGATGATCCGTACAAAATCACGGACGAAAAGGCGCATCGTATGACCGCTATCGCGTATTCCGTGAAAGAATACGTCCATTCGTTCGAACGCACTTTTTCACTGACAACACGAAAAATGCATTCGTCTGACCCTAGCCTTAACTGCTATGTTTTAGGGAACATTTATCTCAATCAGGACATATAGATCTGGCTACCGGTCCTCCTTTATCACTGACAGCCGAGCTGCCGGTGTGTCTGGAATTGGCTGAGCGCTACCCTATGCCATTCTGATATGCCATTCTGATGAGCTTTTCCTTCGCAGGGCACCATGCCGCGTGAATGCGTGGATTTCCTTCTATCCTTTTAGACTCGTCTCCCGAGCTGTGCTGCTCGTATTTACCTCTCTTAGTTGTGTTTTTGTTGTTGGAGGATCTCATGGCTTACCCTCTCTCTGAATGGCTCTGTGCTGGCTGAGTCGCACCACTTGCGCTTTATACGAGCTATACATTACCGGGGCGCTCACATAAGGACGCCACATCAACCATGTTTTCCTGGACACATAATTTATTTGTGCTGATGGGCAGTGCATGAAAAATGCCACCCAGCAGCATGTAGAACCAATACACTGCAGCTAGGAAATCAAGAAGGAATCCTAGATGACGTGCGTTGATTTCCTTCCTGCAGCATATTATTATTATTCTTTATTTATAAAGCGCCAGCATATTGCGCAGCATATGAATTATACATGTTGCAGTGCAGCACTTTTTCCTGTGCTCCCCCTCTGAAATGGTAATATGTGTCCAGAAAAACATGGCCGACCTGGCAACCCTACGCTCACACATGTGATATGTGCTCTTAAGAAAGTGCTGCCCTGCAGTATGTAGAATTCATAGGCTCAATACAATTAAAAGCAGCACCACTAAGGTATGCTGGGTATGGAGAGAGGATGCAAACCTTCCTTCTAACCTCAGGACTAAACCAACAGATCAGCCATAAGGGCTTATTCACTAACAGCCGAATTTACCACCACATCGCACCGAACGGTGGATTTCATCGTACGTGCAATTTCGGGGCAATCCGTCTATTCACATAGTTGTCACTTGGCAGCAAAATACGGTGCATTTCGGCTCAATTCGGTGCGTTTCAGCTGCACCGAAATTGTCCCATTGGAAACTATCAATTAGTCTGTTCACATAATGCCGAATTGCACCGAAACGATCACGAAATGCCCTGATTTTCGGCAGTTCGATTCGACAGGTTTGAACAAGCAAATACTATAGCTTTCAACATAATAAATGTAATCTCTTTTTTAAAAAATATATTTTTGAAAATTAATTAACCCTTTCGCTGCTGAGGCTTTTCCCGCCCCTGTGCTGAGGTCATTTTTTACCTGTTTTGCGCATCATGTTTAAACGTGTTTTTAAGGCTTATTTTAGTATATGACACCGACATATTATATATCGTTCTTTCCGTCAGACTCGGTAGATTCATAATATGTCATTATTATATGTATACGTTATGTCATGTCTGTATATTATAACAAAAAATGCAATAAAATATGTATTTTCAATAATTTACAATGTGTAAAGTGTTTTTTTCCACATTTTAACATGCGAGCAATTGCGGTTATATTTTGTATGGGGTGCGCTTGTTAAAAAAATTAGAGATGGGGTCTCGTTACATTTTTTTTTGGGGAAAATGACACTATTTTTAACAAACGCACCGCATACAAAAATCGTTAGTGCAGCATCATTGTTCACATTATAATTGAAATGGGAACAATATTGCTACACTAACAAACCAAAAAAAATAAAAAAAAAAGTGTTTATTTTTTTTTTTAAATTTTTTTTATTTTTCTTTTTTTTTTTTTTTTTACAAAATTTTTAACTTTCATGTTTGGTATCGTTGGAACGGCCATGCTCTGGCCGATCCAACCATATCAAAATTTAACCTCTAACTGCCCCGGGTATCTCCACACTTGGTGGCAGTTAGGGGTTAACTGTAGGACTGGCGTCATCGTGCTACGCACGATGACGCCAGTCCTCTGGGGGAGTTCCCGGAAGCTTGGCCGACATCCAAGATGTCGGCCAGCTCCGGGAAAGGATCGCGAACCGGCGCTTTTCAGCGCCGATTCGCGATCCAGCTCCCCAGGGGTTAATGCCAGCATCATTTGGAAGGGCAGGCTGTGCCCTTCCAAATGATGCCTGGGTTAAGCCCCTGTGCGCCGCCGATCGGGAGGGAGAGAGGTCGAAGGACCTCCCCCCTCCCTTTCAGGCGCCTCCTCCGCACATGCGGGGGGGCGCGCTGAATTAGGTGTCATCGCGCCCCCGCCGCGATGACCCCTAATAATGGCGGCTGCTGGTCCGGATGCCGGGCTGACATCCAGGATGTCAGCCCGCACCGGAGGGGCAGCGATCGGCCGGAACCCGGCCGAACGCTGACCCCGATGGGAGGACGCGCTCAGCGCGTCCTCCGCATACCAGCGGGAATGCTGAGGACGCGCTGAGCGCGTCCTTAGCATTCAAGTGGTTAAAGACCACTTATTATTTTTTACAAATACCTTTTTTTTTATTATTTTTTAAAATTCCGTATTTTTTTTAAAAATACTTTACTATTTTTTTATCAGACCTTTCCATTATTATTATTAAGGGACCTTTTTTTTAAAATTATTTCGACACATTTTTTTACTACATTTTTATTGATTTAAGCTCCTATTAGACGAATAGGGGACTTGCTATTTTTTTTTCCCCTGTGTTGGAATTCAGCGCTTCACGCCAACGTCCGATAACTGCTTTGGGGATTACGATTTCGGCAAAATTCACAAAGTTGTCAATTGGTCAAATGATGTTCGTCCATCGTATTCGATGAGGACCTTGACATCTAGTAGGTTGTGGGTGGTCCACGGTGTGTCCGCAGATGGCTGATGAGTCCTATTCGGGCACGAAATGTTCTGCCACACGTCGAGCAGACATGTGTGGGTACCCCTGTTGCAACATTTGCAGTTCTGACTTTGCGAAGTGCTCGCTTCTCTTGTGCTATGGTTGCTCTTCTGTCCTCAGATATCTGGCAGCCTTGGAGGGTCAGCATGCGCCATGTCGATCGATCTTGTGCCAAGATTTCCCAGGAGGTGATATCAATATCCATGGACTTGAGGGAGGCTTTCAGTGTATCTTTGTATCGCTTCCTTTGTCCCCCGTGCGACCGCTTTCCTTGAGACAGCTCACCGTAGAGGAGCTGTTTAGGGATGCGATGATCGGGCATCCTTGCAACATGACCTGCCCAGCGTGTCTGGGCTTTCATCAGCAGGGTGTAAACTGATAGCAGGCCTACTCTTGAAAGGACTTCTGTGTCTGGCACCTTATCCTGCCACCGGATCCTGAGAAGTCTGCGGAGGCATGTCATGTGGAAGCGATTCAGTTGCCTAGCATGCCTCCTGTATATAGTCCAAGTCTCACTGGCATACATCAGCGTAGTTAACACTACTGCTCGGTAGACTTTGAGCTTTGTGTCAAGGCTTATTCCACGGCGGTCCCACACGTTAGTCGATAGTCTGCCAAATGCAAAGCTTGCCTTGGCTATTCTGCAGTTGACCTCAATGTCAATTGTCACTGCGTGGGAAAGGGTGCTGCCTAGGTAAGTAAATTGGTCCACTGTTTGCAGCTTTTGTCCCTTCACTGTGATGGTGGGCTCTTGATGTTGGGCTTTCGGAGCTGGCTGATGCATCACCTCGGTCTTCTTTGTGTTGATAAGGAGGCCAAAGTTGTCACATGCTGCTGAGAATTTGTCCACACTGGCTTGCATTTCCTGCTCTGATGCAGCATTCAGGGCACAGTCATCAGCAAAAAGGAAGTCTCGTAGCACAGTATCCTTTACCTTGGTGACAGCCTGGAGTCTACGCAGGTTGAACAGCTTCCCATCGGTTCTGTATCTCAGGCTAACTCCCAAGGAAGTGCTCTGGAAGGCTTCTGATAGCATAGCTGAAAACATTATGCTAAACAGAGTCGGTGCCAACACACAGCCTTGCTTGACGCCATTTGTAACGGGAAAGGCCTTTGAAGCATCTCCATCGTCCAGTACACAAGCTGTCATGCCGTCGTGGAACTGACGTACCATTAAGATGAATCTATCAGGGCACCCAAACTTCGACATGATGCGCCACAGACCTTCGCGACTGACTGTGTCAAAAGCCTTGGTGAGATCTACAAAGGTGGTATACAATTCACGATTCTGCTCTTGACACTTCTCTTGGAGCTGTCGGGCTGCAAAGATCATGTCCACAGTGCCGCGTTCTTTGCGGAAGCCACACTGGGTCTCTGGTAATAAACCCTGTTCCAGGTGGTCAGTCAGGCGGTTCAGCAATACTCGTGCAAGGATCTTGCCTGCGATGGAAAGCAGTGATATTCCTCTGTGATTATCACAGACTTGTCGATTCCCTTTCCTCTTATAGAGATGTACGATGGACGCATCTTTAAATTCCTGAGGAAGAGATCCTTGATTCCAGAAAGACTGGAACAGCAGAGTGAGTTTGTCGACAAGCACTGTACCGCCATCTTTGTAGACTTCCGCTGGAATCCCATCAGATCCTGGGGCCTTGCCACTGGACAGCTGGCTGATAGCCTGTTGGGTTTCAGTATTTGTTGGTGGGGCGTCCAGGCTGTGGTTGATATCCACCTGAGGCATTCTGTCGATTGCCTCGTTGTTAATGGAAGATGACTGGTTCAGTACAAATTGGAAGTGTTCAGCCCACCGCTGTAGGATCCGAGTCTTCTCAGTAATGAGAGTTACGCCATCTAAGTCTAACAGAGGGTAGCACCCTGATGGTTGAGGTCCGTACAAGGATCTAAGGGCATCGTAGAACCGTTTGGCATCGTTTCTATCAGCAAATTCCTGAATTTCATCTGCTTTGGCACTCAGCCAAGAGTCCTGCATCTTACGAAGCTTGCTCTGTATGGTCCTGCGAATGTTGTTGAAGGCATTTTTCTTGGCTATTGATGACGCGTCATTCTGATAAGCACGATGAAGGCAGTGCTTCTCAGCAAGTAGGGCCTTGATCTCATCATCATTTTCGTCAAACCAGTCCTGCTGTTTCCTGTGTGAGGGTCCAAGAACCTTCAGTGCAGAAGAGTGCACAATATCCCGGAAACTTTTCCAATCCTTCTCAGCATTTCCTTCTAATTGCAGCTCTGAGAGTTGGTTGTCAAGATCTTCTGCTAGTGAGGTTGCTGTATTGGGGTTCCTCAGTTTACTGATGTTAATCCGTTTCATCACAGCTTTGTTTCCTGGTGGACGTCTCTTTGGCTTGATGTAAAAGTTTAATTTGGAGATAATAAGTCTATGGTCAGTCCAACAGTCGGCACTCGGCATGGCCTTGGTCACCCTTACATCCTGTCTGTCTTTCCTCCGCACGATGACATAGTCAATAAGATGCCAGTGCTTCGAACGTGGATGCATCCAGGAAGTCTTTTTGCGATTGGGCAGGCGAAAGATGGTATTGGTGATGGTTAGATCATGGACTGCACAGGTCTTCAGTAGTAATAGACCATTGCTATTACATTTTCCGATTCTGTTTTTTCCAATGACGCCATCCCAGGCAGAGTGATCAGATCCTACTCTCGCGTTGAAATCGCCAAGTAGAATCAGCCTGTCAGTGCGCTTCACGGATGAGAGTAAGGCATCGAGATCTTCATAAAACTTGTCTTTTACTTCATCCGGATTCGTCATTGTGGGTGCATAGGCGCTGATCAGTGTGGCTTGTTTTCCTCTCGGTAGTGGGAGATGCAGTGTCATGAGTCGGTCGTTCACGCCCTTGGGAAGACTGGGAAGTGTGCGGACAAGGTGATTCTTAACCGCAAAGCCAACTCCAGATGTACGGTGTTCATTACTGCTGCGACCACACCAGAAGAATGTATAACCGCCTCCTATTTCTGTGAGCTGACCTTCGTTAGCTAGACGAGTTTCACACAGTGCCGCGACATCAATGTTAAATCGTGCGAGCTCTCTGGCGACCAAGGCTGTTCTTCTTTCTGGTCGATCTGCTGAGGGGTTGTCTTGAAGCGTGCGTACGTTCCATGTGCCAATGGTGAGTGGTATCATCTTATGTTTACTTTTTAATTTTGTTATTCGACCGCATAAAATTGGGATCCCCTCCAGCCGCGGTTAACTGGCCAGGGTTACATAGGTTCTGTGAAGCAACAATGTTTAGGGCACCTTTTCTAGCCCCTTCCTCTGGCTATGGAGGTGAGCAGTGTGGTCCTAAAAAGGGCTGCTCAATCACTCAGGTAGACGCCGAATCCTGCTGTTGCTTCAGTCACCAAGAAAACGACCATTAGACCTGAGCCGCCTGTGTGCAGGTCCGCGGCTACAGCTCCCAGTGTATCCACACCTGCTGCTTCGTCGCTCGCCCATCGCCACAGGACTTTGAAGTGGGGGGGTGAGATGTCAAAACTTGCGCGTGAATTGGATTAAAGTGAGGGAGAGGTGCGCATAGTCAACCTCACTCTCTCTTCCCAGATTCCATCTTGCTCCAATGGCAGGACAATAGCCGAGACAGTTGGAGATGGGCTGGGCGCAGTGGTTGACCAGGGCGCCTTCCGTGTCTTGCCCTGCTCTTAGCGTACCACATCACTTGCAGAGACCGCCTTCATGACCGTTGACCTATTCTAGTAGGTTCATCCATCCGAATCCGCCGGAATCTGTCTTCACATGCTCGGGATAGACAAGTCCCTGTCTCACCGAAGGTCGATGACCCGACGGCTACTCTCTACCTGGTTTAGCCAGCCTGTCGAAGCTGTTGCCCGGGGTGTGGCCGCTGTGCATGCTACAGCTACTAGGAGCCACAGGTGAGAGCTGAGCGACAGGTGGGGACCAAAGGTGAACAAGCTGTCCTAAAAGGACACGACCAGCCCTACACCAGAGGTGCTACCCCTCCCTGTACACCCCATACACCCCATTGGTCAAATACAGGCGAATTGACAGCAAAGTACCTTTCATTTCGCCTCAATTCGGTGCAGCGGTGAAATTGAAAACGAGAGAAATCTCAATGTGTCCTTCCTGATAAAATACTTTATAAATTTCCGTAAAGTAACATACATGGAACAAAACAGGTGGGAAACCGTAAATAGGAGAAGGGATCGACGTCCATCTAGGAGAGAGAATAGAACTCCACAGCCCTTATCTCCACGGGGTTACAGAGGGCAAGACATTCAGGGTTATTCAAAGAGATCCAATTTGTGGCTGAAAAGGTAACCAAACAGTGAAATTCAGCGTTCGGTTACCTTTCCTGGCCATTCGGCTTCCTTTCCTGGCCATTCAGAGAGCAGGCAGTTCGCCAAATCCTGGCGAATTGCCTGCACATACGGTGCCTGTTCGAGGGCAGTGAAATCCCCATAGAGAAGCAATGCTTCATCTATTCAGAGAACACAAACCAGCAGTGAAAAGTTGCCGAATTGCCCTGCCATTCGGTGGTTTCATTCGGCAGGTTTATTCAGGCGAATCCCATAGGCTTCAATGTTAAAAATATTCCCGTTTTAATTCAATATCTAATAAACCGCTTATTATTTTATTCTGCAGTAAAAAGTCTCTTTATTTATTGATTTTTATCTTTTAGGCATTTTTTTGGATTTTGTAAATTTTTTCCTCTTTTTTTTGGATTTTTCAGGATTTTTTTTGCAAAATACTTTTTTCCATTTTTCTAAAAAAATCTTTTTTCTCTTTTCTGTAACAGCCCTTTTTATTATCATTCATTGAATCTCATATGTAAATTTCAGACATTTTCGCTCTGTAGTTTCTTTGCAAACAGCGTTTCACTTTTCAAACATTCAAGCATACAGTTCACTCCATTCGTCTGCGGTGTCGGGGTTTTTCCGGCGGCTGCTCTGCGCTTTGATCGGCGGCTGCTCGGGTTTCTCCGGCGTGTTCGGCGGGGTTAATCCAGATGTTTTTGCGGGTTTCGGTGTGCGTTTGCTGGGGTTTGAGGGAGCTTTTCCCTGAATTACGATGGCTCTGTGGTGCTTGCTGAATACACCGCAGGGTTGCCGCAATGGGATCGCCAAATCGCACCGAATTGGAGAGAGCGAAAAGCCACCGAACGTGCGGCGACTTTTCGATTCTCTTTGAATAACCCTGAATGTGGTACAATAGATTTGAGGCTCTAGTTGAGCTACAGGATGAACAGGTTTTTCACCAAGGGCCCCCCCCCCTCATGTAAGGCACAAATAAAACCAAGACTGGGATTCAAGACGAGAAAGAAAGCCGGGGGGGGGGACGACTCTCCATAGACGAGGACGAAGAGCAGGAAAGCTGGTACAGATTAGAAAAAAGAGAAAGAAGATAAATATGGAGGGCAGCTTTCACCTTAGTACTAAGAAATGAAATGACCACCATATGAGGGTACTACAAAAGGGTTTGAAATGTGCCCCTACCTGTAAGATGAACACGTTTGATATGTATATTGATCTTCAAAATTTTTGAAAGAGAACTGGCCCTTAACCCCTTAAGGACGGGGGAGTAATTTTACAACTTCGGCGCTGTTTCGGAAGTAGAAGTTTGCGGAGCTCATTTTGACCGTTTTTAAGTCACGTATTATTATACCACCCAGACAAATTATATATCGTTCTTTCCAGCAGACTCGGCAGATTAATAATATATCATTATTATATGTACAGTTGTGTTCAAAATTATTCAACCCCCACTGAAATTGAGTGTTTTGGCCAGTTTGACATTGATCTTGATCATTCAGTCATCTTGCTTACAATTAAATCAAAGAGGCACGTGTAGGTCAGACAAATATAACATAACATTTATAATGAAATAACCACAAATGTCTTTTCTGTGCTCACATCATTATCAGTTTTATTCAACCCCCATGTGACATTCAATCTTAGTACTTAGTACAACATCCTTTTACAGTTATAACAGCTTTTAAACGTGAAGCATAGCTTGACACAAGTGTCTTGCAGCGATCTACGGGTATCTTCGCCCATTCGTCATGGGCAAAAGCCTCCAGTTCAGTCACATTCTTAGGCTTGTGCACTGCAACTGCTTTCTTTAAGTCCCACCAGAGGTTCTCAATCGGATTTAAGTCAGGTGACTGCGATGGCCACTCCAAAATGTTCCAGCCTTTAGGCTAGGGTCAAACTAAAGCATTTTTACACGCGAACGTAAAAAAGTGCGTCCGAACGCATTGACGTATTTTTTCACGGAATTCGCGAAAACGGTCATACGATGCGCATTTTCGTGCGTGATTTTTTACGGATCCAAACCAGGAAACTTTGGCTGTCTGGACGTTATGTTGGCCGGACACGAGCAGGGTCTGACGTCTCCAAATCACACACACACACCGCTAGCGGACGCAGCGCACTCTGTACGTCAGTACTAGCGGTTCTGCGCTCTCGAAAAAATGCGTTCATTTTCCACTTGCGTTGCGCAGCCGGACTTTCGTGCGACCGTACTTCGTATATTGGCCGTCATTGCCCGTCATTTGCTGCTAGTACGGCCGTAATTAAGTGCGCCAGAACGCACGTTAAAAGTGCGCTGGTCTGACCCCAGCCTTAATCTGCAACCATGCTCTAGTGGACTTGGAGGTATGCTTGGGATCATTGTCCTGTTGAAAGGTCCAACGTCTCCCAAGCCTCAGGTTTGTGACGGACTGCATCACATTGTCATCCAATATCTCCTGGTACTGAAGAGAATTCATGGTACCTTGCACACGCTGAAGCTTCCCTGTACCTGCAGAAGCAAAACAGCCCCAAAGCATGATTGACCCCCCGCCATGCTTCACAGTAGGCAAGGAGTTCTTTTCTTCATAGGCCTTGTTATTCCTCCTCCAAACATAGCGTTGATCCATGGGCCCAAACAGTTCTAATTTTGTTTCATCAGTCCACAGAACACTATCCCAAAACTTCTGTGGTTTGTCCACATGACTTTTGGCATACTGCAGTCGACTCTTCTTATTCTTTGGAGACAGCAAGGGGGTGCGCCTGGGAGTTCTGGCATGGAGGCCTTCATTACGCAGTGTGCGCCGTATTGTCTGAGCTGAAACTTCAGTACCCACATCTGACAAATCTTTTCTCAGTTCCTCAGCAGTCACACGGGGACTTTTCTCCACTCTACGCTTCAGGTAGCGCACAGCAGTCGAAGTCAGCATCTTCTTTCTGCCACGACCAGGTAGCGTTTCAAAAGTGCCCTTTGCCTTGAATTTGCGAATGATGCTTCCTATGGTCTCTCTTGGTATGTTTAACATCTTTGCAGTCTTCTTATAGCCATTGCCCTTCCTGTGAAGAGTAATCACCTCTTCTCTTGTCTTCCTGGACCATTCTCTTGACTTCACCATGTTTGTAACCACACCAGTAAATGTCTAGAAGGAGCTGAGTATCACAGTCATTTTAAAGCTGCCTAATTGGTGCTTATTAGGCTTTATTGCTGCTCCGTGACATCCACAGGTGTTTAATACCTGATTGAAAACACTTGAATGAACCTCTGTTCTTCAGAGTGGTAGTCTTTAAGGGGTTGAATAATTGTGTCAATGAAGAATTCACAAAAGAAACATTTACTACTGTATTACAAAACCAATTGATGTAATTTTAGTTGCATATGGTTCTTTAAAAAGTCCTTGTAGGATTTAATTCTGAATACAATTACAAATGTACACTAAATTCCCTAAAACCCTTTACAGCATTGGGGGTTGAATAATTTTGAACACAACTGTATAGGTCATGCCCTGCCAGAATGCTATAACAAAAAATGTAAAAAAAAAGTAAAAAAATGTGAATTTTCAATAAAATTTCAATCTTCCACAGTGTGTAAAGTGTTTTTTTTTTAAATTTTATTATCCGAGGCTCTGCGGTCATATGCTATGGGGTAGACTTGTTAAAAAAATTAGAATGGGGAACCCATTTTTTTTTGGGGAGAAATTGCGTGATTTTAGCTAAACCGCCCCCAAAAAAAAATCATTAGTGAAGCATCTTTGTTCACATTATAATTGAAATGTGAACAATAGTGCTGCATTAAAAAAAAAAAACACAATTATTTTTTTATTATTTAATTAATTATTTTTTATTTTTTAAACTCTTCATTTACTTTTACCATGGTCATGTTTGACATCATTTGGAAAGGCCATGCTCTGGCCTTTCCAGAAATATCATACATGACCCCCTAGCTGCCACCGATCAGGAGATAAAGGGGTTCAAAGAACCCCCCCTATCTCCTCTATGGGATTTCCATAGGAAATCTCTTTGCAGCTAGGGGGTTCCCCGGTTAACTGACATCATCGTGCATGGCGCGATGAGTCAGTTGACGCGGGGGGGGGGGACCCAGAGTTGGGGGCCGCCATCCAAGATGGCGGCCCCCACCGGAAATAGCCTGCGATCGGGCACGAATTAGTGCCCGGTCGTGACCTGGCAACTAAGGGGTTAACCCCCATACATCGCTGGAAAGGTCAGGCTGTGACCCTTCCAGCGATGCTGGCCACAGCATCCTGGTCCCTGGTGATGGGGAGATAGAGGGATCCAAAGGATCCCCCCTCCCCTTCAGGCGCTTCCCCTGCTCCGGCGGGGGGGACAGGACGCCTGAAACTGACGTCATTGCGCCCCCGGCGCGATGATGTCAGTGCACCAGAGGAGGAAACCCTGCCGATCTGACTCCGTGGGACTCAGATCAGCGAGGGAGCCGCCGGAGGAGGTGAGTATCTGCCAGGGGGGATGAAAACGCCAAGGACGTACAATTACGTCCTGCAGCGTCAAAGCCCTCCTAATGCAGGACGTAATTGTACGTCCTGCGGCGTTAAGGGGTTAAAAAGCCTTTTTGTAAATCTGCAATAGAACGACCAGTAGCGGAAACAACGTTTGTGTATATTTTTTGCAATCTTTCCCAAGTTATGACGTAGCCCAGTAGCTACAAAGCACCAAGGTGCGACATGCTGCGGGGTGGCATTTTTCATCAGCATGAATAAATTATATGTGTCCAGGAAAACATGGCCGACCTGGCAGCCCTAATCCATAACCGGCATATGGTTTCTACATGCTGCAGGGTGGCATTTTTCATGCAGTACCCAGTGGCGTCTCTAGGGTTGGTGTCACCCCCCCCCCTCGAGTTTTACGGTTTCTTTTTTAACTTATAAATCAGTACTCCCATAGAACACTGAATGTTCATACACCGCGCACATTACTGTGAGTTTTATTGCTGTGGAGCTCTGTGATACGCTCATACACACCGCGCATTACTGTGAGTTTTATTGCTGTGGAGCTCTGTGATACGCTCATACACACCGCGCATTACTGTGAGTTTTATTGCTGTGGAGCTCTGTGATACACTCATACACACCGCACATTACTGTGAGTTTTATTGCTGTGGAGCTCTGTGATACGCTCATACACATTGCACATTACTGTGTTTTATTGCTGTGGAGCTCTGTGATACAGTAATGTGCAGTGTGTATGAGCGTGAGTTTTATTGCTGTGGAGCTCTGTGATATGCTCACACACAAATTTTGACGAACTGCCAGCACGTACGGTGCTTGTTCGAAGGCAGTGAAAGTCCCCATAGAGAAGCAATGGTTAGTCTATCCAGAGACACTGAACAGCAGTGAAATGCCCTGCTGTTCGGTGATTTCATTCGGCAGGTTTATTCAGGCGAATCCCATAGGCTTCAATGTTAAAAATAATCCCGTTTTTATACAATATCTAAATAAACAGTTTATTATTTTAATCTGCAGCAAAAAGTCTCTTTATTGATTATTTTAAGTATTTTTTAGTCATTTTTCAGAATTTTTTTCTGCAAATTATTTTCCCATTTCTTTCTCAACAGACTTTTTATTATCATTCATAGGATCTTATATGTTATTTCTGAACATTTTCCTTCAGTAGTTTTTTTTGAAAACAGCGTTTCAATTTTGACACTTTCAATCGTAATATTATTTATTTATTTTTTACCCGTCCGATGGCTTGGCGGCTTTTTATTGCGGCTGTCAGCTGCCAATTCCCTGCACTTCGGGGACCCTGCCGTGAATGGTGAATCTACTGAAGGGTGGGTGGGGAAATTTTGATTCCCCGAGGTGCGAGGAAGAACAGAACACCGAAATGTTGGCGTCATTTTGGTGCTCTGTGAATAACCCCTTTAGTGGTGGTTTATTTATTATTATTATTTGCCTACCCAGGACATACTGGAAAATGAGAGAAATCTCAATGTATCCTTCCTGGTAAAATACTTTCAGGTTTATTCAGAGAAAGGTGAAACTCTGGAGAACTTTTGGAGAAGCGAAAATTCTAGGTCAAAATAGCTGATTTGGAAAGTGAGATAAATGGGAGAATTTTTCTGGTTCGGCTATTTTGACCTAGAATTTTCAGTTCTACCAAGTTTCACCTTTCTCTGAATAACCCTGATAGTGTGTAAAACAACAAAACAAAAAAATTATTTTACGGGTGGTGTCACCCGGTGTGGGCTGCACCCCCCTGTCCCCCCCCTTTGTGATGCCACTGCAGTGCCCATCAGCATGAATAAATTACATGTGACCAGGATAATAGGGCTGATCTGGCCCACTCTGCTTTACACAGCGGTGCAGGAGCCTCCTTTCTTCTCCAGGAGCTGTCCATGGTGCTCGTCCACCAGATCCACCGTAGCCGTGACAACCTATGAAAGAAAGGAAGGAGAAAGAACAGCAGGGCGAGGGAGGATGGGACCTTTCTCCTCTCTGTCAGGGGATTAAGCAATGAGAGGTGGGGTAGGGTGAAGTCCTCTTTTAAGACTGGGTTCCTGGCCTTTGCCTGCTTCCCCCCCCCCCAATCCAAATCCTCTGAATACACCGTAATCAAGACGACAACATTTCACCTAGCTCAGGGGTCAGCAACCTCGCCCTCTAGATGTTTTGGAACTACATCTCCCATGATGTTCAGTCAATCTTATGGCTGAGCACCATGGGAGGGGTAGGTCCAAAACAACTGGAGGGCCAAGGTTGCTGACCTAGGGGGCTACGCACTAAGCGCCTGTGTACGCCGGTGCTGCGAAAACTGGCTATAGTCGCCGGTATTGCAGCGCAAAGAAACGCCGGCGCTTCTCAAAACTACGATTCGAACAGTACAAGGAGAAGCGTCAGAGTGTGAAGGAACGCGGGGATAAAGAGAAAGCGACACGCCTCAATTAATCATTTAATTAATCATTATGTGCAGTTTACAGATCTATAATAATTTAGAAAAAAGTCACATATAAGAAATGATTGGCGTGAAAAGTCTGTGCGAGTCCTTTCCAATCGATAAATCCACGTTTTAAGACTTCTGTTTATGCAGCCGGTTTTCTCCTCGCTCGGGAAGTGCTCCGGATATCTCTCCTTCATAAATCCGACGCGTCCTGAATGTTCCTGGTGACGTAAACACGGATAAAAAAAAATAATTATATATACACACACACCTCGATACTGGGTCCAGCACTCACCAAAATCTCATTCCTTGCCCGGTGCAAAAAACCTCTTAAGGAACAATATACACTGTATACATATATATATTTATTTATTTATAAAGTATTTTACCAGGAAGGATACATTGAGATTTCTCTCAGTTTCAAGTATGTCCTGGGTTCAAGAACATTGAATTGTTACAGTGTTACAGAAATACAAAGTAATAAAATGCAAGATATTAAAAAAACAACACATATATATATATACACACACACGCGTTTAGGAAACGCACTCTGGGAACCTTATAAAATAAAAAAAACTTTATTAAATCTACAAAAGGGTTACATTTAGGCCCCGTTCACACTGTGCGATTTGAAAATCGCGCGACTTTCATATTCGCGACATGGTGCGATAATGTCGCGCGACATCACTGTTTTGTGCGATTTTTGCAAAGCACCACCAATACAAATCGCAGATAGCAAATCGCTAAGGCCAGGGTCAGACGAACGCATTTCTGACGTCCAGCGTCAAAACGTACGTTGGTGCGTGCGAACGCATTTTTTCACGGAATACGCGAAAGCGGTCAGACGATGCGCAATTCTGGACGTATTTCATGACGGAGCTGTAAAAAAAGAGAAAAAACCGATGAATCTAATTACTTGATGAATGAAAACATAAGGGGTAGGGTTATAAAAAGCCATTTTGGGTATGGTGGCGTTTTTCAAAGATGGATCCAGTACACGTCTTTGTGTTTTGCTGCAATGGGGTACCTGTACCTTAAGAGGAAGAGAAAGCGGCGAACCTGGGTTCATCAAATTAACGCTGCCAGACCCACGCATGGACACTTTGTGACGCTGTACAGGCCACTGCGAGAGAGGGACCCCGTGAAGTTTTTCAACTACATGCGGATGTGCATCCCCTCCTTTGATGAACTGTTGTCACGGGTACGCGAGCCACTGACCAAGAGCCACACCAACATGAGGGCCGCCATACCACCGGAGGAGATGCTGGTCATCACTTTGCGGTACGTACTGTCAAACACCTGCATACATGACATCGCTGCCAGTCACCTGACATGAGTGCATCATGTCTGTAGTCACATCACATGCCCACTGTCACATGCATACACACACACACACACAGGCATCACATCACACGTACATAATCATAAATGACTCCAACAACAATGTAGACCAAAATAATAATATAATATGAAACATGAAATAAAATAACAGTAATATATTCTCGACATATATTATAACTTGTTAACTGAAGGTCATGATATATTAAACATGAAACCAAATAACACATGACAAACAAAACTAAAACATATTCATGACATGTATCACAGATCATGATACCGCCGAGCATCTGGGTCATGAGGGCCGGTGGTGTGGCTAGAGCAGTACTCCGACTCTGTGTGTGGCCTGGCTCCAGGGGGCATGGCTGGGTGGGTGGACAGCACCTCACTGGGGAGGGAAGATCCACTGGCATTGGTGGATTGTGGTACAGCATTGTAACCGGCTGCGTGATGGGGACGCGAAAGGATGTCGTCAAATATTGCCAGAGATCTGCGCCGGTACTCCACCTTCTCAGTCTCGCTCATCTTGTTGAGGAGTTTCATACAGGAATTGAAGAATGACATGTCCATGGAGTCCGCAAGCATGCAGCGTTGGTGTGGATGGTTGGTTTGAGCCTCCATGAAGGTAACCATGGCCTGCTCCAGGTCTGTAGCTGGTGCCCTTCTCCTCTGTGCAGGTCTGGTGCTGACCGTTGTTGCGGTACCTGCCACCTGTCCTGTCTCCACATCCTCCTCCAGTTGCGACTCTGCACCACCCCGGTTCACCTCCTCCTGGCAGCTGGCAGAACCTCCTGGCACCATGTGTTGGACCTGTGAGCCGGAGGTCGATGGCTGGTCGATGCTGCTGACGCTACTGCGCGGCTCCTGGGTCCTTCGGAGGAACGACAGTTGCTCTGTATAGATGTATCCACGGACCTTTTTGGAACCAGCTCCAGAGCGCGCAGCCATGGCTTGCTTCTTCTGCACCCGCGTATAATTGTCGCGTACTGTGCGCCATTTGTTCATCGCCTCTTGTGCTGCAAAACATGAGGAGTGTGACATTAGCTTGTGTTCATGGTATGTGATCATATTCAAACAGTTTTGTTTTGTCTTCTAGGTATCTCGCTAGTGGATGCAGTTTGAAGGATCTGCATTATAACTTCCGCGTTGGCAGATCAACAGCTGGTGAGATCGTCCGCAAGGTGTGCCAAACCATATGGGAAACCATGAAGGACCAATGTTTGCCAAAACCGACACACAAGGCATGTGTAGAAATTGCAGCAGGATTCTGGGAGAGAGCCAACTTTCCAAACTGCCTGGGAGCCGTGGATGGCAAACATGTCCGCATAGTGAAGCCACCGCACAGTGGCTCACTGTATCAGAATTATAAACATTACTTTTCCATTGGCCTACTGGCGGTGGCAGATGCCAACTATAGTTTTGTCTATGTGGATGTCGGTTCATACGGCAAGGACTCTGACTCCACACTGTTCAGGAACTCCACACTGTGGAATGAAATTGAGAGTGGGTCCCTGAACATCCCCAGAGCCGCACCATTGCCTGGCAGTGACGTGGCAGTCCCCTATGCCTTCGTGGGTGATGAAGCATTCGGCCTATCCACACACCTCCTAAGGCCCTACTCAGGGACACACCTGAATGTGAAGAAGCAGGTTTTTAATTATAGGCTGTCGCGGGCGAGACGGTATGTGGAGTGTAGCTTTGGCATACTGACCAACAAGTGGAGGATTTTACATAGACCGCTTGATGTACATGTTGAATTCTGTGTGGATATAGTCAAATGCTGTTGCATCCTACATAATTATGTGCGTGCCAGGGATGGTTTTAATTTTGATGATACCCTCACAGTTGTCGGTCTTGAACATGATGTGAACGATGACATCATAGCTGTGAATAGATACAGCACCAGGTTTCGCGATGCTCTGGCTAATTATTTTACGAGTGATGCAGGTCAGGTGCCCTGGCAGCTGGGGAGCATTTGAGATTTCACCTCAATGATTACATATTTGTTTTTATTATTATTATTGAGATTTACATGTATGGGATTATGAATAAAATAATCAAATACTCACTCTGCATATGCTGCTCTTTCTCGGACCACGTATCATAATCAGGGTACACGACACGGGACACCACGACCCATGCGTTGGCCTTCTTCCCCTTGTCTTTGTACCTGTCGCAGGCCGTGTCCCATATCTCAGGATGCTCCCCCACAGCGCTGATCAGCCTCTCCACGTCGATCTCTGGTCCAGCAGACATTTTCGACAGTCGCAGGTACGCTCCAACAAAACCTGGAAACTTTGGCTGTTTGGACGTTTTGTAGGCCGCACAATAGCAGCGTCTGACGTCTCCTAATCACGCACACACGCGGCTATGCGGCCGCAGCGCACTCTGTACGTCTGTACTAGCGGTATCACGTTGTACGAAAAATGCGTTCCTTTGCCGGTTGCGTGGCGTGGACGCACTTTTGTACGCCCGTACTGCGTATATTGGCCGTCATTGGCCGTCATGTGCTGCTACTACGGCCGTGATTTAGTGCGCCTGCATGCGCGTTCGCACTGCCCCAGTCTGACCCTAGCCTCAATAAGGGTCATGTACCTGCGACATGCTTCTGTGACGCATGACATGCGACAACGCGCGGCAAGATGTGAACGGCTCCATTGAAATGCATTGGAGAAGCTACACAGCGCGACGTCGCGTAGATTTTGCTGCGACGTCGCGGCAAAATCCGCGCGATAAATCGCACAGTGTGAACAGGGCCTAAATCCAGGATTCACTGCAAAGCTTTTGTAGATTTAATAAAAAAAAATATTTTACAAGATTCCCAGAGTGCGTTTCCTAAACGCATGAATATCTGTACACACACACACACGTTGCCAGATCAGCCATGTTTTCCTGGTCACATAGGTGGATAATGTGCGCATGCAGGTTTCTCCTTAGTGTCCCCGTTCTAGCGTGATATTATTACGGTGCAGGAGCTGAGCCTCAGGATGTTCGAGGCAGCGCTAAGCGGCGCTGCGAGCATCCCCTCCATGGAGTCCATAGGACTCCATTGAGGCTTCCACCGCCGGTCACATGACCTGCAGGCTCTCGCCTCGTGAGATCCGGGGCAGGTCGGCGTAGTGATTCGCAGAGGGAGACTGGGGGACTTTTTTCCCCAGTCTCTCTCTCTGCTCCCGGCGGCCAGAAAAGGTGGATGGAGCTGCCGTACTCACCGTGGGATGGGAGGTGAGAATGTGATTTTTGAGGGGGTTTTTTAGCTGCTGTTGAGGGTTTCTGCAGCTCCTAGCCGTGAGTAACATTTCAGTAACCGCAGCAGGACGGTAATTAGCGTTAGGACTTTGTAATCCTAACGCTAATTAACTCTCCCCCCCCCCCCCGTTAAGTATAGGGAGCACAAAGTACAGTAACCTCGCGCTGAAAAGCGCAAGATCCACATAGCTAACGTTTTTTTTTTAACCCGTTAGCGTTGGGATTGTAATATGGTGCATCTGCGCTAGAGCAACCAGAGCTATCGTTATCCTCACACAGGTTAGCGGCGCTAACGTTAGCGTTAGGAATGTAATATGGCCTCTTTTTATTATTATTATTCTTTATTTACAAAGCGCCAGCATATTCCGCAGCGCTGTACAATAAGCACAGTATAGACAGGGTTACAATACAATACATTGAACAACATTTGACAAACAGTACAGGAGGGGATGAGGGCCCTATTCCCGTAGGAACTCACAATCTGGGAGGGTTGGGGTTGGAAACAGGAGGAGAGGACTGTAAGGTGAGAGTGATTGATGGTTGCGTCAGTGAGTTGGGTGGTAGGCTTCCCTAAATAGGAACGTTTTAAGGGAGCGTTTGAAGGAAGAGAAGTTAGGGGAAAGTCTGACAGTACGAGGGAGAGCGTTCCAGAGAGTGGGGGCTGCGCGTGAGAAATCCTGCAGTCTATCATGGGAAGAGGTGATGCGGGGGGAAGCTAGGCGCAGGTCACTGTTTGACCTTAGGGAGCGGGCTGGGGTGTATCTGGTGAATTACTTCAATTACTTCAGGACAGGCAGGCGTCACCCGTCGTGTGGCGGTTAACGACGGCGAGGCATAGAGGCACGCCTCGCCGCCAGGTGCTGCCGCAGACCTCTAACTTGGCCCAGCCAACGCAGCCGACGTGCTGTACGCATTATTGGCTGCAGGGGCGGCCTAACTTCAGCTCGTCTCTCTGCAGCCAATGAAGCGCGGTGCGTACCGCCTGCAGGGAGCGCTCTTTTGTTTCGTCCCTCCCTAACACGGCTTTACTGACACGGTATTTCAGATTGTTAAAGGGACACGGCCGCTTACATAAACTGGAACTAGATTACTCCTGCATTACTTATAAAATGAACACATGCTGCTGCTGATTTTTTTCTTTGTTTAACCCCTTCCCGCCACGGGACGTTATATGCCGTCCTTGAAGACGCAGGGCTACATGTACACCCCGCTGTCATCAAGGGGCCGCCTCGGCGCCTCCCTGCAGGCGGTACGCACTGCGCGTCATTGGCTGCAGAGAGATGAGCTCAACTTAGGCCGCCCCTGCAGCCAATAATGCGTACAGCACGTCGGCTGCGTTGGCTGGGCCAAGTTAGAGGTCTGCAGCAGCACCTGGTGGCGAGGCGTGCCTCTATGCTTCACCGTCGTTAACCGCCACACGACGAGTGACCTTTTGCCTATCCTGAAGTAATTGCACGTAAAAAGGAAAACTAAAGATAGGTTTTTATCTCCGGTTTCCAGTTAGTGTATTTTTCCCATAATGCAACAATTAGCAAAATCTTATGGTTAGTTTTACTTTGTGGCTGTGCTTTATCCTACACAGCGTTTAGCAGTTAATAGTGTGAAGGAGGACATTTTTAGATAATACAACATGGGGTGTATTGTGTTCTCCAGGCTACCTGAGATAAGAGCTGGCAGCTGAATGAGATAAGACAGGGAGCTTAAAAGACTTCTAATCTACCCTTGGTGATGTCCTTTGAATACATCCCACACAATACATACAATGATGCGAGTCGGTGACTGATCCATTCACTCCATTCTATGGCCAAAGCCACACAGTGAGGAGCAAGTGATGGAAAGATACTGTGGGGGGGGGGGCAGGTTGCAACACAAAATATCACACAATGGATGCACCCAGTGACACATAGAGGAAAATATCACACAATGGATGCACCCAGTGACACATATAGAGGAAAATATCACACAATGGATGCACCCAGTGACACATATAGAGGAAAATATCACACAATGGATGCACCCAGTGACACATATAGAGGAAAATATCACACAATGGATGCACCCAGTGACACATATAGAGGAAAATATCACACAATGGATGCACCCAGTGACACATAGAGGAAAATATCACACAATGGATGCACCCAGTGACACATATAGAGGAAAATATCACACAATGGATGCACCCAGTGACACATATAGAGGAAAATATCACACAATGGATGCACCCAGTGACACATATAGAGGAAAATATCACACAATGGATGCACCCAGTGACACATATAGAGGAAAATATCACACAATGGATGCACCCAGTGACACATATAGAGGAAAATATCACACAATGGATGCACCCAGTGACACATATAGGAGGAAAATATCACACAATGGATGCACCCAGTGACACATATAGAGGAAAATATCACACAATGGATGCACCCAGTGACACATATAGGAGGAAAATATCACACAATGGATGCATCCAGTGACACATATAGAGGAAAATATCACACAATGGATGCACCCAGTGACACAGAGGAAAATATCACACAATGGATGCACCCAGTGACACATATAGAGGAAAATATTTTCTTAACTAAACATACAAGAGAAAAACAAAACACATGTAAGATATCAGCAACATCACATAAACACAATAAGGACATTTCATTTTTTGGTGGTAGCGGCCCTTTATCAATAGTCAAACATACAGAGGAGTAATATAGGGACTGGCAATCATGTGTTTATAACATATACAGGGTGAGACACCATTGCAGGAAGCACAAGGTGGGACATAAGGAGAGGGAGGAAAGAAGCGCGAAGAAAAAAAACCAACAAAACATTTTATCATTTTGCATAACGTCAATAAAACAAATATTATATAGAGCATATTTAGGGATTGAAGAAAGAAAAAAAAGGTATATGAATCTTTAGATCACTGGTCAGCAACTGTGGCCCTCAAGATGTTTTGCAACTACATTTCCCATGAGGCTCTGCCTGCATATTGAATAGCTGAGCATCATGGGAGATGTAGTTTCAAAACATGTGGATGGCCAAGGCTGATGACCTTTGCTTTAGGTATACTATAGAGTGCTATCCATAGGATTTGGACCAGGAATTACCTGACGGGTTTCAAAATGAACTGACCCCCACCAGCCGCCGGATCTGCTCGTACGTCAGCCAGAACACCAGTGACCAGGGAGCCTGAGGAGCGACATGAGTGAAGGTTATTACATGCGGGTTAGATCACTCCGTGCTGCCATTTCTGCAGCGTGAATGCGTGTCGCGAGGGGTTTTGGGGGATCTTTTTCACAGTAATGACAGAATATACATTTGTACCTTCTCTCTGGGTAAAAGATCCTACACATACATCGGGTCGCCAGATCCTCCATGTTTTCCTGGACAATATAATGTATTCATGCAGATGGGCAGAAAAATACCACCCTGCAGTATGTATATTCTATACGCTGCAGGTAAGAAATCATAAAGGAATTCCAGGTGACCTGCCTTGATTTCCTTCCTGCAGCGTATGAATTGTACATGTTGCAGGGCAGAACTTTTCTCTGTGTTCCCCCTCTGCATGAAATACTAATATGTGTCCAGGAAAACATGTAACCAGGGGTCTTCTTCATAGTGATTTATATTTAACGTGTCCTGGTGGCACGTCCTCTCAGGCAAGCTGGCTGAGCATCATGAGAGATGTAGTTTAGAAACATCTGGGGTGTTAAGGTTCACCGTCACTGATGTAGGTTATGTGCATCGCCCAAAATCTGTATAATTAACCTGTGTTGGGATAATGGGTTCACTTACTTACATCTGTGTGACTTTTTACACGTCACTCCCGACAGAGTCACTAAACGCCAAGTTGCACGCGCCGAGTTTAACTAAACATGGATTAATACTCCTGATTGGGCACAATTGCTCCTCTGTTTGTGTCTCTCCCCCCACATTTTTATTTCATTCTGCCATTAGAGGAGCCTCAGCCGACACTGGCAAGGCCAGCTCGGCGCTTGGTGCCCGGTGCCCTCCGTGTCCTCCATTCACTCCCAAAGACTTTCAGAAACAATTTTGTTTTGCAAAACATTAACAAAAACACAAAACAACAAAGTTTATCCCATGAAAACACTTAGAATACCTTTTAAAATAGGATTGGGCTTTACTCAACAAAATCCTCTTGTAGACTTCACCCCTGACTGCAAGTAAGCTGGATGAGCAGCCCCCGCCCTCACTGTAACAAAAAGCTCAACAAACTTTACTGCTGCATTACAGCAGCCAGGGAGAGGGCAGAATACAGGGAGAGATGTGGGGCCAGTCGCGGCTGTACAGGGATAAGATTCAGGGGGTTAGAATGAGTGATAAACCCTGTAAAGTACAGATGCAAGGTGTTGCTGTAATTGCAGGCATTATGTCACATACAGATGCCCCGGCAGGTACTTTGTTTCCCCTTTAAGTATGCAGAGGTCTTCTCCATTTCGCAATGTTTTCCCTGTCAGACTGAGAATTATAGCATTTCAGAGTGCATTGAACAAAAGAAAGAACAAAATAGGCCTCGTGTTTCTCCAGAGGTCACAGATAAACTTTAACCAGCCAGGTTAACCTTTACATAAACCCCTTCATATAATCCTGAAACCTTCAGCAAATACAGGAAGGTAAATATCTGTATCACAGAGAATGACACGGTGCGCCAACACAAACCACAAACAATATATCAACATAAACACAAAGAAAGAGTGAATATCTGTATCACACAGAATGACACGATGCGCCAACACAAACCACAAACAATATATCAACATAAACACAAAGAAAGAGTGAATATCTGTATCACACAGAATGACACGATGCGCCAACACAAACCACAAACAATATATCATATAAATACAAAGAGTGAATATCTGTAACACACAGAATGACACAAAGCGCCAACACAAACCACAAACAATATATCAACATAAATACAAAGAGTGAATATCTGTAACACACAGAATGACACAAAGCGCCAACACAAACCACAAACAATATATCATATAAATACAAAGAGAGAATATCTGTATCACACAGAATGACACAAAGCGCCAACACAAACCACAAACAATATAACATATAAATACAAAGAGTGAATATCTGTATCACACAGAATGACACGATGCGCCAACACAAACCACAAACAATATATCAACATAAACACAAAGAGTGAATATCTGTATCACACAGAATGACACAAAGCGCCAACACAAACCACAAACAATATATCATATAAATACAAAGAGTGAATATCTGTATCACACAGAATGACACGATGCGCCAACACAAACCACAAACAATATATCATATAAATACAAAGAGTGAATATCTGTAACACACAGAATGACACGATGCGCCAACACAAACCACAAACAATATATCATATAAATACAAAGAGTGAATATCTGTAACACACAGAATGACACGATGCGCCAACACAAACCACAAACAATATATCAACATAAACACAAAGAGTGAATATCTGTATCACACAGAATGACACAAAGCGCCAACACAAACCACAAACAATATATCATATAAATACAAAGAGTGAATATCTGTATCACACAGAATGACACGATGCGCCAACACAAACCACAAACAATATATCATATAAATACAAAGAGTGAATATCTGTAACACACAGAATGACACGATGCGCCAACACAAACCACAAACAATATATCATATAAATACAAAGAGTGAATATCTGTAACACACAGAATGACACGATGCGCCAACACAAACCACAAACAATATATCATATAAATACAAAGAGTGAATATCTGTAACACACAGAATGACACGATGCGCCAACACAAACCACAAACAATATATCAACATAAATACAAAGAGTGAATATCTGTATCACACAGAATGACACAAAGCGCCAACACAAACCACAAACAATATATCATATAAATACAAAGAGTGAATATCTGTATCACACAGAATGACACGGTGCGCCAACACAAACCACAAACAATATATCAACATAAACACAAAGAGTGAATATCTGTATCACACAGAATGACACGATGCGCCAACACAAACCACAAACAATATATCAACATAAACACAAAGAGTGAATATCTGTAACACACAGAATGACACGATGCGCCAACACAAACCACAAACAATATATCAACATAAACACAAAGAGTGAATATCTGTAACACACAGAATGACACGATGCGCCAACACAAACCACAAACAATATATCATATAAACACAAAGAGTGAATATCTGTATCACACAGAATGACACGAAGCGCCAACACAAACCACAAACAATATATCATATAAATACAAAGAGTGAATATCTGTATCACACAGAATGACACGATGCGCCAACACAAACCACAAACAATATATCATATAAATACAAAGAAAGAGTGAATATCTGTATCACACAGAATGACACGATGCGCCAACACAAACCACAAACAATATATCAACATAAATACAAAGAGTGAATATCTGTATCACACAGAATGACACGATGCGCCAACACAAACCACAAACAATATATCATATAAATACAAAGAAAGAGTGAATATTTGTATCACACAGAATGACACGATGCGCCAACACAAACCAGAAACAATATATCAACATAAATACAAAGAGTGAATATCTGTATCACACAGAATGACACGATGCGCCAACACAAACCAGAAACAATATATCAACATAAATACAAAGAGTGAATATCTGTATCACACAGAATGACACAATGCGCCAACACAAACCACAAACAATATATCAACATAAATACAAAGAGTGAATATCTGTAACACACAGAATGACACGATGCGCCAACACAAACCACAAACAATATATCAACATAAATACAAAGAGTGAATATCTGTAACACACAGAATGACACGATGCGCCAACACAAACCACAAACAATATATCAACATAAACACAAAGAGTGAATATCTGTATCACACAGAATGACACGATGCGCCAACACAAACCACAAACAATATATCATATAAACACAAAGAGTGAATATCTGTATCACACAGAATGACACGATGCGCCAACACAAACCACAAACAATATATCATATAAATACAAAGAGTGAATATCTGTATCACACAGAATGACACAATGCGCCAACACAAACCACAAACAATATATCAACATAAATACAAAGAGTGAATATCTGTATCAACACAGAGATGACACGATGCGCCAACACAAACCACAACAATATATCATAAACACAAAGAGTGAATATCTGTATCACACAGAATGACACGATGCGCAACACACAAACCACAAAACAATATATCATATAAATACAAAGAGTGAATATCTGTAACACACACAGAATGACACATGCGCCAAAACACAAAAACCACAAACAATATATCATATAAATACAAAGAGTGAATATCTGTATCACACAGAATGACACGATGCGCCAACACAAACCACAAACAATATATCATATAAATACAAAGAGTGAATATCTGTAACACACAGAATGACACAATGCGCCAACACAAACCACAAACAATATATATCAACAATAAATACAAAGAGTGAATATCTGTATCACACACACAGAATGACACGATGCGCCAACACAAACCACAAACAATATATCAACATAAATACAAAGAGTGAATATCTGTAACACACAGAATGACACGATGCGCCAACACAAACACAAACAATATAATCATATATCAACAAAGAGTGAATAATCTGTAAAACACAGAATGACACGATGCGCCAACACACAAACCACAAACAATATATCATTAAAATACAAAGAGTGAATATCTGTATCACACAGAATGACACGATGCGCCAACACAAACCACAAACAATATCATATAAATACAAAGAGTGAATATCTGTAACACACAGAATGACACGATGCGCCAACACAAACCACAAACAATATATCAATCATAAACACAAAGAGTGAATATCTGTAACACACAGAATGACACGATGCGCCAACACAAACACAACCACAAACAATATATCAACATAAATACAAAGAGTGAATATCTGTATCACACAGAATGACACGATGCGCCAACACAAACCACAAACAATATATCATATAAATACAAAGAGTGAATATCTGTAACACACAGAATGACACAAAGCGCCAACACAAACCACAAACAATATATCATATAAATACAAAGAGTGAATATCTGTAACACACAGAATGACACGATGCGCCAACACAAACCACAAACAATATATCATATAAATACAAAGAGTGAATATCTGTATCACACAGAATGACACAATGCGCCAACACAAACCACAAACAATATATCATATAAATACAAAGAGTGAATATCTGTATCACACAGAATGACACGATGCGCCAACACAAACCACAAACAATATATCAACATAAATACAAAGAGTGAATATCTGTATCACACAGAATGACACGAGGCGCCAAAATAAACCACAAACAATATATCATATAAATACAAAGAAAGAGTGAATATTATTATACTTTATTTATATAGCACCAGCATATTCTGCAGTGCTGAACAATGGGCAGTGTTACAATACACTGAAACTGAAAAACATTTGACAAACCAGTAGAGGAGGAAACGAGCTCTATTCTCGTGGGAACTCACAATCTAGACGGGTTGGGGGTGGAAACAGGAGGAGAGGACTGCAAGGTGAGAGCAATGGGCTGCAAGGTGAGAGCGATGGGCTGCAAGGTGAGAGTGATGGGCTGCAAGGTGAGAGTGATGGGCTGCAAGGTGAGAGTGATGGACTGCAAGGTGAGAGTGATGGACTGCAAGGTGAGAGTGATGGACTGCAAAGTGAGAGTGATGGACTGCAAAGTGAGAGTGATGGACTGCAAGGTGAGAGTGATGGACGACAAGGTGAGAGTGATGGACTGCAAGGTGAGAGTGATGGCCTGCAAGGTGAGAGTGATGGACTGCAAGGTGAGAGTGATGGACTGCAAGGTGAGAGTGATGGACTGCAAGGTGAGCGTGATAGACTGGTTGGGGCAGTGACGTGTATTAGTGAGTTGGGTGGTCGGCTTGCCTGAATAGGAATGTCTTAAGGGAGCGTATTAGAGAATATCTGTATCACACAGTATGATACGATGAGAGTAGAGAGAGAGAGAGAGAGAGGAGAGTGGGAGTAGAGAGAGAGAGAGGAGAGTGGGAGTAGAGAGAGAGAGAGAGATAGAAAGAAAAAGAAAGCGAGAGAGAGAAAAGAAAGGAAAGGAGTTCTGCCAAAAACATTTGACAAACCAGTAGAGGAGGAAACGAGCTCTATTCTCGTGGGAACTCACAATCTAGACGGGTTGGGGGTGGAAACAGGAGGAGAGGACTGCAAGGTGAGAGCAATGGTCTGCAAGGTGAGAGCGATGGTCTGCAAGGTGAGAGTGATGGGCTGCAAGGTGAGAGTGATGGGCTGCAAGGTGAGAGTGATGGGCTGCAAGGTGAGAGTGATGGACTGCAAGGTGAGAGTGATGGACAGCAAGGTGAGAGTGATGGACAGCAAGGTGAGAGTGATGGACTGCAAGGAGAGAGTGATGGACTGCAAGGAGAGAGTGATGGACTGCAAGGAGAGAGTGATGGACTGCAAGGTGAGAGTGATGGACTGCAAGGTGAGAGTGATGGACTGGTTGGGGCAGTGACGTGTATTAGTGAGTCGGGTGGTCGGCTTGCCTGAATAGGAATGTCTTAAGGGAGCGTATTAGAGAATATTTGTATCACACAGTATGATACGATGAGAGTAGAGAGAGAGAGAGAGGAGAGTGGGAGTAGAGAGAGAGAGAGAGAGAGGAGAGTGGGAGTAGAGAGAGAGAGAGATAGAAAGAAAAAGAAAGCAAGAGAGAGAAAAGAAAGGAAAGGAGTTCTGCCGAAAACATTTGACAAACCAGTAGAGGAGGAAACGAGCTCTATTCTCGTGGGAACTCACAATCTAGATGGGTTGGGGGTGGAAACAGGAGGAGAGGACTGCAAGGTGAGAGCAATGGGCTGCAAGGTGAGAGCGATGGGCTGCAAGGTGAGAGTGATGGAGTGCAAGGTGAGAGTGATGGCTGCAAGGTGAGAGTGATGGGCTGCAAGGTGAGAGTGATGGGCTGCAAGGTGAGAGTGATAGGCTGCAAGGTGAGAGTGATAGGCTGCAAGGTGAGAGTGATGGACTGCAAGGTGAGAGTGATAGTCTGCAAGGTGAAAGTGATGGACTGCAAGGTGAGAGTGATGGACAGCAAGGTGAGAGTGATGGACTGCAAGGAGAGAGTGATGGACTGCAAGGAGAGAGTGATGGACAACAAGGTGAGTGATGGACTGTAAGGTGAGAGTGATGGACGACAAGGTGAGAGTGATGGACGACAAGGTGAGAGTGATGGACTGCAAGGTGAGAGTGATGGACTGCAAGGTGAGAGTGATGGACTGGTTGGGGCAGTGAGGTGTATTAGTGAGTCAGGTGGTCGGCTTGCCTGAATAGGAATGTCTTAAGGGAGCGTATTAGAGAATATCTGTATCACACAGTATGATATGATGAGAGTAGAGAGAGAGAGAGAGAGGAGAGTGGGAGTAGAGAGAGAGAGAGATAGAAAGAAAAAGAAAGCGAGAGAGAAAAAGAAAGGAAAGGAGTTCTGCCACTTTTTTTTCAGCAGGAACAGAGTTCCCTTTTGGCCCCAGCAATGTAAAGCTTTCAGTGAGCTTCACTCCTATGTTTCCTTATAAAGTATATGAGAGAGAGAGACTTAATATTTATTATAATAATGAATTTCTAAAACCACGCCTAGATTTAGTATTAAAACCTTATTGGTAAATTTGCATGTGGGACACTGGGTTAAGTGCGACATGACAGCGGTTAATTTTACCACAGGACTCGGAGGCTCCTATTTTGCCATCTCTTTCTTTACTTTCTTCACAGCAGCAAAGAGTTAACAGTATATAAAAACATCCTCTCTCAGCCAATCCATATAGTCCCGCCCAGGTATAGACTCCTCCTCTTTCTTTGCTGCTCTTCGTGCAGATAAGTATCATTTTCTTTTGCTCTGTAAAATTTCTGTCTTTTATTATTATATTGTGTGTATTTTATGTCATTTTGATTTCCTTTGCAGTGTCTTTTGCTTCAATCTGCGCTGCTTGTTGGGGCGCCGCTACCCTCCGGTTCTAGCCGCGGGGGTCAGTGTCCCCACCGGACCTGACTTGGGGACTACGGTACCCACAGTCAGATCTGGCGTTTTTTGTCCTAATTGCCCCGCTCGGATCTCTATTCATCCGCGCTGGGCATAACTCTACCGCTGTGTGCGTAGCACTCGGAGCGCGGCGTTCTTCCCGCGCGCGCCAACTGAGATTCTCCTCACGCGCCGGGGTACGCCCACTTCCTGCGCGCGCAGCTCCACTTCACCTCAACGAAGGCGAGAATATATCCAAGTAAGATGTCAGTTTCCCACCGCAGCCCCTCTCGTTCCCCCACCCGGGGCTCCGGGTCGGAGGGTCCCTCTGTAAATATAACATCTATATCGGAAAGGGACTTCCCCTCCCCCCCCGCAAACATAAAAAAATCAGGGAGCTCAGCAAGATTCGCGGCCCTTGAAGCCTCCCTCAGATCCTCCATCACGGAGTCGGTCTCGACGGCTGTCGCTGAACTCCATTATTCATTCAGACGATCTATGGATGAGGCTGTCATTTCCCTTCAAATACCCCCAAAACCGGTAGCTGCATGCTCTGCAACATTACAAAAAAATATATTAAACCAAACACATGAACCTCAGGAACTACCACAGGACGCCTCCCCTCACAGGGTTTTAGACCCCTTGGCCTCAGGGCCTAGTGTTTCTTATTTATCACATCTCCCAGGTGCTTATGGAGGGGCTGGCATCCCCGCAACACTGCCATTACTGACTCGCGAGCCAGACTCTCGCAAAAGAGCCCCTGACCGCGGGGCAACCAATGCGGCCGAGATAAAGAGACCTAAGGCGGCCGCCTGGAGTCTCGTCCCAAGAGGGACAAATGCAGGGGAAGGCGATCCTGAGGGCGATGACGGAGATGACTCCATTACTTTATACGCCCCGGTCAATGATGAAGACCTTATGGTGGAGCCACCCCCTATGCAGGTTGGGGATACTATCTATGACCCAGCGGGAAACCCCATGTTTAATCCCCGTGAGATTTCCCACCCAAGCTCCACTGCTTGGTCCCCTCAACCCCATGTCGAATGCTGGGTCGACAGTGTTATGCGCTGCCCTCTTGATAAGGGTACTCGATTTAACCTGCGGACGGAATGTCCTAGGCCCACCACAGCTGGCAAGACGTGCATCACCCCTGAGGTGGATGAGGCCTTCCAGCAGTTTGTCGCCAACAAAGGTTGGTCAGCCAAAAAGGGCATAGATTTTGCCATGAAAACATGCCAAGATAAATTACTTGACACTACTGGCCCTCTGGTAAAAGCCCTAGACATCGTCACCCATGCTAAACTGTCGGATACCCCCTTAGACCCCTCGGAACTCGAGGAGTGGCTCCAACGATCCCTGTGCCTACTGGGAAACGCCAATGCTGCGATAGCAGCAGAACGCAGGAAAACGATCCTACTCAAAATGGATACCAATCTGACCCACATGGCCGCCACTGACCTGGGAGTCAAGGCAGACGGCCAGCTCTTTGGTGACCCGTTTGCAAAGAAACTTAATACATACGTGGGGTCCTTCTCCATGCTGGACAAGGCGGAGGCCACAATGAAAAGGGTTTTTACCGGGTCGGGTCTCTCGCAGGGCCGGTAGAGGCAGGAGTCGCTCTGCCGGCCGTGGGGGTCCCTCCCGCCCTTATGGCTCCTCCTTCGATTCAGCTCGATATGCCGCCGACAACCCCAGCTATGGCTCTCGCTTCATCCCTTCCAGAGCCAGACCCTGGCGCGGCAGATCATACAGAGGAGGCAGATCCTGTTTTCCAAAGGGGCCATAGAACTAGCCCCTCCATCTTCGGTAGGTTTTCTCAGCACATTATTCCTGGTAGCCAAGAAAGGCGGTGGTTCCCGTCCTGTCATCAATCTATGAGAATTGAACCTCTCGGTCGTCTACCGACACTTCAAGATGGAGGGAATTCACACCATGCGTCATGTCCTCCTGAAAGACGACTGGTTGGCCAAACTGGACCTGAAGGACGCCTATCTGACGGTGCCGGTCTGCTCTTCCCACAGAGATTTCCTCCGATTCAAGTGGCAAGATCAGGTCTGGCGTTTCACCTGCCTGCCGTTCGGCCTGTCATCAGCACCATGGTGCTTCACGAAACTGTTAAAACCAGTGATTGCTTCCCTACGATCCAGAGGCGTCCGCCTCATCATATACTTGGACGATATACTCCTGATGTCCAGTTCCAGAGACACGCTCCTGCTACACCTCCGATGGACGATCTCCCTCCTTCAAGAACTGGGATTCCTAGTCAACGTGGAGAAATCCTTATTGATCCCGTCACGCCGCCTCGAGTTCCTGGGATTCCTCCTGGACTCCCGGGACCTGCTGTTATACCTGCCTCCATCCAAGATTCGGGACATCCGAAAGGAGGCTTCCTCTCTCCTCCGACACTCAGCGCCTACTCTGAGGATGCTGGCCAGGGTCGTCGGACTTATGTCAGCGGCGCGCTTGGCGATAGTCCCAGCTCCTCTCCACTATCGGGCCCTCCAACGCCTGAAGGCCCGTTCCCTCTGGGCGGGTTTGGATTATCCAGATGTGATATCCCTGACGGAGGACGCCAAGTCGGACCTGTCGTGGTGGCATTCTCAGATGATGTCGTGGAACGGCAAGCAATTATTTCCTCCTTCCCCGACTCTCACCATCAACTCTGATGCCAGTGGTCTCGGATGGGGAGCCCACTGCGAAGGCGTAGAGACGGGGGGGGTCGGTGGACCCCCTCCAAACGGACCGCCACATCAACGGGCTGTTCACGGTTCGGTGTTTCACGAGGAATTCCTCACATCGCCGGATCCTCCTACGACTGGACAATTTCCCGGCGGTACGCTACATCAACGCCATGGGAGGTCCTCGATCGGAACTGCTAGCTCTCATGGCGACGGAGGTTTGGCAGTACTGTCTCCAACACGACCTCTGGGTCCAAGCCCAGTTTATTCTGGGTCTATCGAACCAAGTCGCAGACTGGAATTCCAGTCACCTGTCGGATCCAGGGGACTGGCGGATACCACCTTCAGTGTTCGAAACCATTCACTCACTCTGGGGACCCCTGAGATGGGATTTGTTTGCCTCGAGGTTGAACACTCACCTTCGGGAGTTCTTCAGCTGGAGACCAGACCCGGACGCGTTGGGCACGGATGCCTTCCTTCAGGATTGGTCCGGGGCGCGCCACTATGCCTTCCCTCCGTTCAACCTGATTGCTCGAACAGTGATGCAGCTCAGGACTCAGCTGGCGACCCTGGTGTTGGTTACCCCGCTCTGGACGGCTCAACCTTGGTTCCCGACCCTTCTGGAGATCGCGATCGACGCACCCAGGATTCTGCCCCGGTGACCGGATCTCCTCATGGACGCGGAGGGTTCACCTCACCCCCTGGTATCCGGTTTGCCTGGCAAAGCCAGGACATTTCGGTCCGGGCTGGGGAGCTGCTCTTACAGGCATGGGCCCCCGGAACCTGGGGAGTGTACAAATCTGCCTGGTTCCGGTGGTCCACTTGGTGTGTGGGACGGAGTCAAGATCCCGTTTCAGCCTCTCTGAGCACGGTCTTGGACTTCCTGATGGTTTTGTTTGACTCTGGTCTAGCTTTCCGCACGCTGAACGTCTATCGCTCGGCGCTTTCCGCTGGCCATGTGGGCTTCGCTGGTGTGGCATTGGGGCAACACCCTTTGGTCTGCCGTCTGTTGCGAGGTGCTCGTTTCGAACGACCCCCCCTTCCTCGGTATTCAGTGGTGTGGGATGTTTCCCTGGTGCTCCGTTTCCTGGAGGATTGGCCGGACAATGAAGTTCTGTCCCTGCGGCAATTATCGGCAAAACTGGTAATGCTTTTCTGTTTGCTCTCTTGTAAGCGAGTCGGAGATGTTCGGGCGCTGGATTATCCTTCTCGCTCCTTCGGTCCTGATGGTGTTGTTTTTGACGTGACTAGACGTACCAAGACGTCCATTTCTTCTGTGTTTTTTCCGGCCTATCCAGATCGGCCATTATTGTGCCCGGTTCGATGCCTCAGGGTATACGAGGACCGCTTGATGGGGTTCCGAGTTACTCCGGTTTCTCCTCTGTTCCTGTTGTTCCGTGTTCCCCATCGGCCTGTGTCTTCATCGACATTGGCGCGTTGGGTGCGTTGGTTACTGGGTCTGATGGGGGTGGATACCGCCTCCTTTGGGGCCCATTCGGTCCGTACCGCTATGGCCTCCTCGGCGGTAGCCGCTGGTTGTAGACTGGAAGACGTTATGCGATCCGCTGACTGGTCCAGGGAGTCTACTGCTCGCCTTTTCTACATACGGCCCATAAGACACTGGACGGGGACTGTTATTGATCAGCTTTGAATTGGCAAAATAGGAGCCTCCGAGTCCTGTGGTAAAATTGGGGAATTTTCCTAGTCCATGACGGAAAGTTCTAATTTTAATAAGGACTCGGAGGCGAGTATTTTCCCCCCCTGGATTCCCTCCCGTTTGTTTCTCTTCTGTCTGAAAAATAAACTTTGTGTGGTTGTTCGTGTCTTATTTTCTGCGCAAGCCTGCGCTTTGCGTTGTAATATGATACGTTATGCAAGCATGTTGCTCCAATAAACTTTTCGCCTCTGCGATCTCCTGTGTTTTATCACCTGCGCTCTTGCGTTGTACGCCGCTATGTATGCGCGCATGTTACTGATTGAACGTTTCGCCTTTGCGATCTACTGTGTTTCTCGCCTGTGCGCTTGTGTTGCACGTGGGTGATGGTTCGGTTCTAATCCCGACCCGTGTTTGTTTTCTCTTTCAGCTTCGCGCTGATCGTCCTGCCTTGATGGCGTTTTTTGTGGCTTCCCCACGCCCGGCCGTATTTGGTTTCTACGCTTCCCCGTTGGGTAGCTGCGTCTCGTCCTGGAGGTTCTGACTTCTGGATTGCAAAGAAAGAGGAGGAGTCTATACCTGGGCGGGACTATATGGATTGGCTGAGAGAGGGTGTGGGGGTGTGGTTATCCCCTGTTGTGGGGGAAGTTTGTTTTTATATACTGTTAACTCTTTGCTGCTGTGAAGAAAGTAAAGAAAGAGATGGCAAAATACTCGCCTCCGAGTCCTTATTAAAATTAGAACTTTCCGTCATGGACTAGGAAAATTCCCCAATTAGGGAACAGAAATCTCAGCGAGCTCCAACACTTATTTATTTAGGAAGAGAGAGAAAAAAAAGAAACTCAAAACATACATTCACAGAAGCACCCCGGAGAATCATTAAACTGCAAGAAGCAGAAGGACATGGATTGGCTGAGAGATCTCTGCCAGTTCCCTGTCCCTGCAGATGTTACTGGAAAGGATCCGCTTCTATAGGGATTTTATTGTTAGATGGAACGTATTTATTATTAGTAAGTGGTAAGCGCGTCCTGGAGGAGCTCCTTTACCATCAGAACAAAACCATCCCATTACAAGGATTTATAAAGCGCCAGCAAATTCTGTAGTGCTGTACATCCTCTAGAAATAAGTTATAATTACCAGATATTTGTCTTACAGCGATTGTGTTTATCTAATGGATACAATAGTTACCATCCTCATCCATGTAGGAATGAATCCTTTGTAGAGGGACATTAAGCCTTCTCCGCGCACCGCTTGCATGAAGCAGTCGGTCGAGGACCTGTACAGGATCCCCCTATGAAGCCGACAAAGAGCAGAGTGCGACCATCAGCCATGAAAGAATAAAATATTGAGATGTACAGTGGTGTTCAAAATTATTCAACCAACAATGCTGTAAAGGGTTTTAGGGAATTTAGTGTACATTTGTAATTGTATTCAGAATGAAATCCTACAAGGACTTTTTAAAGAACCATATGTAACTAAAATGATATCAATTGGTTTTGTAATACAGTAGTAAATGTTTCTTTTGTGAATTCTTCATTGACACAATTATTCAACCCCTTAAAGACTACCACTCTGAAGAACAGAGGTTCATTCAAGTGGTTTCAATCAGGTATTGAAAACACCTGTGGATGTCACGGAGCAGCAATAAAGCATAATAAGCACCAATTAGGCAGCTTTAAAATGACTGTGATACTCAGCTCCTTCTAGACATTTACTGGTGTGGTTACAAACATGGTGAAGTCAAGAGAATGGTCCAGGAAGACAAGAAAAGAGGTGATTACTCTTCACAGGAAGGGCAATGGCTATAAGAAGATTGCAAAGATGTTAAACATACCAAGAGAGACCATAGGAAGCATCATTCGCAAATTCAAGGCAAAGGGCACTGTTGAAACGCTACCTGGTCGTGGCAGAAAGAAGATGCTGACTTCGACTGCTGTGCGCTACCTGAAGCGTAGAGTGGAGAAAAGTCCCCATGTGACTGCTGAGGAACTGAGAAAAGATTTGTCAGATGTGGGTACTGAAGTTTCAGCTCAGACAATACGGCGCACACTGCGTAATGAAGGCCTCCATGCCAGAACTCCCAGGCGCACCCCCTTGCTGTCTCCAAAGAATAAGAAGAGTCGACTGCAGTATGCCAAAAGTCATGTGGACAAACCACAGAAGTTTTGGGATAGTGTTCTGTGGACTGATGAAACAAAATTAGAACTGTTTGGGCCCATGGATCAACGCTATGTTTGGAGGAGGAAGAACAAGGCCTATGAAGAAAAGAACACCTTGCCTACTGTGAAGCATGGCGGGGGGTCAATCATGCTTTGGGGCTGTTTTGCTTCTGCAGGTACAGGGAAGCTTCAGCGTGTGCAAGGTACCATGAATTCTCTTCAGTACCAGGAGATATTGGACGACAATGTGATGCAGTCCGTCACAAACCTGAGGCTTGGGAGACGTTGGACCTTTCAACAGGACAATGATCCCAAGCATACCTCCAAGTCCACTAGAGCATGGTTGCAGATTAAAGGCTGGAACATTTTGGAGTGGCCATCGCAGTCACCTGACTTAAATCCGATTGAGAACCTCTGGTGGGACTTAAAGAAAGCAGTTGCAGTGCGCAAGCCTAAGAATGTGACTGAACTGGAGGCTTTTGCCCATGACAAATGGGCGAAGATACCCGTAGATCGCTGCAAGACACTTGTGTCAAGCTATGCTTCACGTTTAAAAGCTGTTATAACTGTAAAAGGATGTTGTACTAAGTACTAAGATTGAATGTCACTTGGGGGTTGAATAAAACTGATAATGATGTGAGCACAGAAAAGACATTTGTGGTTATTTCATTATAAATGTTATGTTAGATTTGTCTGACCTACACGTGCCTCTTTGATTTAATTGTAAGCAAGATGACTGAATGATCAAAATCAATGTCAAACTGGCCAAAACACTCAATTTCAGTGGGGGTTGAATAATTTTGAACACAACTGTATATACTCACATACTGACACTTTTTCATTGTCTCACTTGTTTTATTGTTTCATTTTTCATTGCCCCAAGTTGTAACAACACATTTATTTACTATACAGCACACAGTGCGATGACTCATTTGGCTAACACTGGCATGATCAATAACGCGTGTTTCTTTTATGCATTTGTGGTTTGGAAGATTATGTAATTATCACATTTTGGTAAAACAGTATTTTAGCAGTGTAAATGATTTCAACTGTTTTAAGCATTGTGAACCCCAACCCCTAACACTAACCCTGACCCCTAACACTAACCTTGACCCCAAACCCCAACCCCTAACACTAACCCCAACCCCTAACACTAACCCTAACCCCGACCCCTAACACTAACCCCAACCCCAACCCCTAACACTAACCCTGACCCAAACACTAACCTTGACCCTGACACTAACCCTGACCCCTAACCCCAACCCCTAACACTAACCCCAACCCCTAACACTAACCCCAACCAATAACACTAACCCTGACCCCAACCCCTAACACTAACCCTGACCCCAACCCCTAACACTAACCCTGGCACTAGCCCCTAACTCCTTATCCCTGACCCTAACCCCAACCCTGACCCTAATCCCTTACCCCTAACCCTAATCCCGTATCCCTAACCCCTGACCTTAACCCCAAACACTAACACTGACCCTAGCCACTAAACACTAACCCTGACTCCCACCTCTGACCCTAACCCTAATCCCTAACACTAACCCTGACCCCAGCCCCTAACCCCTTACCTCTAACCCTAACCCCAACCACTAACCCTGACCCCCAACCCGACTCTAGACCCTAATCCTTACCCTAACCCCTAACCCTAATCCCTTACCCATATCCCTTACCCCAAACACTAACCCTGATCCCAACCCAACCCTAGCCCCTAATCCTTACCCTAACCACTAACCCTAGCCCCTAACCCTAATCCCTTCACCATAAACTTTACCCTAATCCCTGACCCTAGCCCCTAACACTAACTCCAACCCTAATCCCTTACCATAACCCCAACCCCTAACACTAACACTGACTCCAACCCCTGACCCTAACCCTAACCCCTAACACTAATCCCTTACCCCTAACCCTGACCACAACCCTAGCCCTAATCCCTAACCCTTACCCCTAACCCACACCCTTACCCTTAACCCAGACCCTTGACCACTAACCCTAACCCCTGACCCTAATCCCTAACCTGACCCGAACCCCTGACCCTAACACTAAACCTAATCCTTTACCCCTTACCCCAACCCCTAAACCTGATCCTGACCCTAACCCCTGACCCCAACCCTATACTGACACTGTCTGACATTTACAACATTATTATAACGGAAATATAATAATGTTGTAAATGTCAGACAGTGTCAGTATAGGGTTGGGGTCAGGGGTTCATATTCTAACTCCCAGAGTACGTCTCCTACCGTGGATATATTTATCATTCACTGAGATTATTGCACCGGGCAAGCAAAGACTTCACCTGGAGAGTACTGGACCCAGTGTAACGGTGTGTGTATGTATATATATGTATATATATATATATATAAACAAATGGTGGTATATATACACACACACACACACACCGGCTGGGTGGAGTAGAGGTAACATCACTGCTCTGCATGGAGGGAGCCTGTGGAGACATGGGTTTGATCCCGGCAAGAGCACCTCTCCAGTAAGTGTCCTTGGCAAGACACCTAACGGTACATACTCGCCACCCAGGACATACTTGAAAACGAGAGAAATCTCAATGTATCCTTCCTGGTAAAATCCTTTCCCAAAAAAAATAAAATATATATATATATATATATATGACTGTAAGCTCCTATGAGCAGGGCCCATGTCCGTTTGTATCTCGTGGTTATTGTAAAGCGCTGCGGACACTGTTGGCGCTATATAAATGATGATAATTATATATATATTTGTTTTTTAAATCACAGTAAATCTGAATAAAGAAGAATCGAATATATTTAATTTCTATAATTCGTGTATCAATATGGAAGGAACCTAATCACCTTGATTTGTATGTCAGTATCACGCCATTTACAGCTATGCAGATGTCGCACTAGTGAGGAGGGGGGGAGCCAAGCCAAACAAAGGAGTGGTGTATGGGACAGATGACCCAACAAAAGAGATGTGGGGGGGAAAGACATACAGATAAGTAACCAGGGGGTGGAGAAAACCAAGAATGGGTAAGGAGCAGTAGAGGGCTGGCAAGTGCTGGCCTGGGGGCACATACAAGAAAACAGCCCATCTGTGACCTAAAGAAACCCATTAAACCCCCATTTCCATACACAGTGTGCTGTATCCTGGGATAGGATATATATATAAATACACACATCAATCAGAATTTCTAACTTTTGATTATATTATAGAATTATTGTGTCTTTTAATTTCCACAGATATGCATAACAAGGGGCTACACACTGGTGGCTCAGGGAGCAATTGCTCCTAGAATCCATGGAGCCATGTAAGACCTTGCATAAGCTCTGCGTGGTGTCACCCAGGAGCCGCTGGAGAACTTTCCTAATCTATGTAGCCCATAACGTGTAACGTGGGCTGGTGGTCCATTCAACCCTTGATAATAAAGTTGAATTGGGCCGATTGCTTTACTTTCTATCTCCCATCAAAAATGGAAAATAATGACGAGATACCTTCCATTCTTGTCTCTGGGTTGATTCATTATCCGCGTTTTGATGACATCAGCCGGGGTTCCGAGAGTAGCAGCCACCAGGCCAGAGAATATGCTTTATGAAAGAAAGACAACCACCAGTAAAAGACATCACCTGGATTTAAAACAGTCTTTAAAATGGTATGGGTGACTCTAATGCACATCAGCTGGATTTATTGGGGCTATGGTCTGCTCAATAGGTTCACTGAGTTTAAGGTGTTCACAACGGCTTTCAACGGAACTAGTGCGTTCATAAATGCTTTCAACGAGACTAGTGTGCCCCGAATGGCTTTCAACAGGACTAGTGTGTTCACGATGGCTTTCAATGGGACTAGTGTGCTCCCAATGGCTTTCAAAGGGACTAGTGTTCTCCCAATGGCTTTCAACGGGACTAGTGTGCTCCCAATGGCCTTCAACGGCGGGACTAGTGTGCTCCCAATGCCTTTCAACGGGACTAGTGTGCACCCAATGGCTTTCAACGGGACTAGTGTGCACCCAATGGCTTTCAACAGGATTAGTGTGCTCCAATGGCCTTCAACGGGACTAGTGTGCTCCCAATGGCTTTCAACAGGATTAGTGTGCTCCAATGGCCTTCAACGGGACTAGTGTGCTCCCAATGGCTTTCAACAGGACTAGTGTGCTCCCAATGCCTTTCAACGGGACTAGTGTGCTCCCAATGGCTTTCAACAGGACTAGTGTGCTCCCAATGGCTTTCAACAGGACTAGTGTGCCCCAATGGCTTTCATGGGGACTAGTGTGCCCCAATGGCTTTCAACGGGACTAGTGTGCCCCAATTGCTTTCGACGGGACTAGCATGTTCACAATGGCAATCAACGGGTCTAGCATGTTCACAATGGCTTTCATTGGGACGAACGTGTTCACAATGGCCTTCAGCGGGACTAGTGTGCCCCAATGGCCTTCAACGGGTCTAGCGTGTTCACAATGGCTTTCAATAGGATGAACGTGTTCACAATGGCTTTCAACGGGACTAGTATGCTCCCAATAGTTGTCAGCGAGACTAGTGTGTTCCCAATGGCTTTCAACGAGACCAGTGTGTTCCCATTGGCTTTCAACGAGACTAGTGTGCTCCATATTGCTTTCAACGAGACTAGTGTTTTCCCAATGGCTTTCAACGAGACTAGTGTGCTCCCTATGGCTTTTTTTCCACGAGACTAGTGTGCTCCCAATGGCTTTCAACGAGACTAGTGTGCTCCCAATGGCTTTCAACGAGACTAGTGTGCTCCCAATGGCTTTCAAAGAGACTAGTGTTTTCCCAATGGCTTTCAACAAGACTATGCTCCCAATGGCTTTCAACGAGACTATTGTGTTCCCAATGGCTTTCAGCAAGGCTAGTGTGTTCCCAATGGCTTTCAACAAGGCTAGTGTGCTCCCAGTGGCTTTCAACGAGGCAAGGTGCTCCCAATGGCTTTCAACGAGAATAGTGTGTTCCCAGTGGCTTTCAACGAGAATAGTGTGTTCCCAGTGGCTTTCAACGAGGCTAGTGTGTTCCCAACGGCTTTCAATGAGGCTAGTGTGTTCCCAATGGCTTTCAACGAGGCTAGGGTGTTCCCAAGGGCTTTCAACGTGGCTAGTGTGCTCCCAATGGCTTTCAACAAGGCTAGTGTGTTCCCAATGGCTTTCAACGAGGCTAGTGTGCTCCGAATGGCTTTCAACGGTATAATGCACTCTTGTGTATGAAGACCACAAGGCAACAAGCACAGCACATGGCAAGGATTATATAGACCTATCTGCCCTCTGCGTAATTTCCTGTGCCAAAATTCTAGAGTGTGGCATTGGCAAAATGACGCACATGACATAGGTGCCCGAGAATGATGCAAATCCGGTAGCGAATAAATGGAATTGACGCTCAAGTGGGCAGCGAGAGAGCAGAGGGAGCAAGCCCCACAGCATCAACACGAGAGACCGAAGCAGCAGAGTGATGCTGATTGACACCTGGTAAGTGCCGATTCGTGACAGTATGAAATCCACCTAATGAGAAAGATGGAACAAAATCTGTCTGTCAGCCACAATAAACGCCCGGTGGAATATTGTCTTTCCTGCGAGAGGGAGAAGTACTAGTTCACTCGAAAACGCTGTAACAGATAAAAGACGCTGTGGGGTCTATTCACAAAGCACCGAAATTGAACACAATTTCATGCTTTGCGTTTCAGCCCATTTTTTCTCACTTCAGCGATTTCATGGTGTTGAAAATTCGTTAAAATCACTAGTTATCAAATCGTTCACCGTATTTTGAGAAAAATCGGTGTCGCAGAAGCAGTTATTGGACGTGTCTAAAAGCGCCAAATTAGCCGCGACGAATTACGCCGACCTAAAAAGGTAAAAATATAATAAAATAGGACGTATCTTTTTCTTCTCCTAATAGGAGCTTAAATCATTAAAAAGGTGTCCAAATAAGAAAAAAGGTCCTTTAAAAAATATTAAAAAGGTCAGTTACAAAATAATTAAAAAGTCTTAAAAAAACTAATTCATAAATTGTATTTAAACAGTCCTAAATTTTTTTTATGATTGTTTAAATGCACTTAATGAATAAAGCAAAATGTTTTTTCGTTTAAATACTTTTTTTGGGTTAAGCCCCTTTTTGTCAATTTTGGTACATTGGTTCCTATTTTTTCTTCTTTTTTAAAAAAAATAAAAAACGTCTCTTAAAAAATACACAAAATAAAAAAAGTTTTTTTAGGCTGGTGTCAGACGAGCGCGTTTTCTACGGACTGTGCACCCGTGCAGTACGGACGCACTTTTTGACGGAAGACGCAGTAGTGGCCACACAGTCCGTTTTTGTGACTGACGTTATTTTTGACGGATGTAGAAGGGAAAATAAATTAAAATGAAGAAACATTTTGTCCGTCAAAAATGCTGGACGTTTAACTGCAGTCCGTCTGACCACGTTCCATCACTCACACACAAAGCTATGCGGACGTTGCGGATGCGGCGCACTCCGCACGTCCGTCCTAGCGGTTCGACGTTCTCGCTAACCTGCGTCCGTTTGCCGCGTCCGTAGTGCGTCCGCAGTTCATGTGTGGGCCTTCATCGGTCATGATTATCTGCTACCACCGATGTACTAAAGTGCGGCTACACGGACGTTAAGGCTGGGGTCAGACCAGCGCACTTTTAACGTGCGTTCTGGGGCACATAATTACGGCCGCACTAGCAGCAGATGACGGCCAATGACGGCCAATATACGAAGTACGGCCGCACAAAAGTCCGGCCGTGCAACGCAAGTGGAATTTGAATGCATTTTTTTGAGAACGCTGAGCCGCTAGTACTGACGTACTGAGTGCGCAGCTGCGTTCGCTAGTGGCGTGTGTGCGTGATTAGGAAATGTCAGACACTGCTAATGTCCAGCCAACATAACGTCCAGACGCAAAAAGAGTTTTATTGACGATCCGTACAAAATCACGCCCGAAAATGCGCGTCGTCTGACCTTTTTTGCGCATTCCGTGAAAAAATACGTCAATGCGTTCGGACGCACTTTTTCACGTTCGCGGGGAAAAATGCTTTCGTCTGACCCTAGCCTTAAAAATTAAAAAAGATTTTTGTAAAACATGAAAATAATGAATGGTCTTTTAAAATAAAAAAAAAAGCTTAAAAAAATATTACATGTATTACATTAAAACCTATGAAACGCCAAAAATCTGGTAATTTTGCTGAAATTTCGGCGTTCTGTGACTAGAAGAATCGATAGTTTCCAATGGGATAATTTTGGTGCTGCTAAATAGCACGAATTGCTTCGTATTTCGCTGTCAATTTGTCTGTATCTGGCGAATTAACAGCTTTGTGAATCCACAAATTGTCCCGAAATTTAATGTACGGTGCAATTCACCATTCGGTGCAATTCACTGGCAAATACGGATGTTAGTGAATGACCCTCTGTATGTTTCCGTGTGTCTTTATGTGTGATAAAGACATATGATCGTGGGTAGATTAAAATGCGGTTACCTGGATATACTGTGACACAGCATGTTGTCCTTCAGGTTTGTGTTTCTAAGTAGAAAGTGCTTCACTGTATCATACGTGGTCAGATCTGCAGAAGAAAGAGGAAATCTAAGGAAGGGCGAACAGCTGAGAATCCTGCAGCTACATTGTAACAGAAGAGACTTCTTAATGTCTTATACAATGCACAGGATTAAAATAACCCCCATATCCAGCAGCCGGCCCGGGTGAAGATTGCGATCATTCACTTGTGTTCTCTTTCTCTGATCAGGAACCTCACTGGTGAGGTCACAAAGGGGTCTCACAACGAAGTGGTCACAGTGCGTGATGACAACAACAAATTGGCACATGGGTTTTCAGTGGGCTAGGCAATGCCCCGACAAGGGCTCGATTTAATTCCACCCCAAAACCTATCAGTGAGCTGTGATTCATATTTTATGATATATTGGTTAATTCAGTTCAACGGATTCAAAGGAAAAGGAATATGAGGAAGGAAGGTCAGGCCTCAAAAACAACCCCTGTGCGCCCCCCCCCCTGATTTTTTTGTCCAAATTTTTTTTAATTAACCCATTAGTTAGGTTGGGTTACTAACATTACTCAAAACTACCCTAATTGTATAAAATATCCTAACCATAACCCTAGCAATATCCATAAACCTAACCCTAATCCAAACTATACAGATAACCCTAACCCCAACTCTAAAAATAACCCTAACGCTAAAGATAACCCTGACCCCAAATCTAAAAGTGACACTAACCCCAAGTCTGAAGATAACCCTAACCCCAAGTCTGAAGATAACCCTAACCCCAAGTCTGAAGGTAACCCTAACCCCAGGTCTGAAGGTAACTCTAACCAACTCCAAAGATAACCCTAACCCCCAGGTCTAAAGATAACCCTAACCCCAGGTCTGAAGATAACCCTAACCCCAGGTCTGAAGGTAACCCTAACCCCAGGTCTGAAGGTAACCCTAACCCCAGGTCTGAAGGTAACTCTAACCAACTCCAAAGATAACCATAACCCCCAACGCTAAAGATAACCATAACCCCCAACGCTAAAGATAACCCTAACCCCAGGTCTGAAGATAACCCTAACCCCAGGTCTGAAGATAACCCTAACCCCAGGTCTGAAAGATACCCTACCCCAGGTCTAAGATAACCCTAACCCCCACTGCTAAAGATAAACCACAACCCCCAGGGCTAAAGATAACCCTAATCCAAACTCTAAAAATAACCCTAACCCCAGGTCTGAAGGTAACCCTAACCCCAGGTCTGAAGGTAACCCTAACCCCAGGTCTGAAGATAACCCTAACCCCAGGTCTGAAGATAACCCTAACCCCAGGTCTGAAGATAACCGTAACCCCCAGGGCTAAAGATAACCGTAACCCCCAGGGCTAAAGATAACCGTAACCCCCAGGGCTAAAGATAACCATAACCCCCAGGGCTAAAGATAACCATAACCCCCAGAGCTAAAGATAACCATAACCCGCAGGGCTAAAGATTACCGTAACGCCAGGGCTAAAGATAACCGTAACCCCAGAGCTAAAGATAACCATAACCCCCAGAGCTAAAGATAACCATAACCCCCAGAGCTAAAGATAACCATAACCCCCAGAGCTAAAGATAACCATAACCCCCAGGGCTAAAGATAACCATAACCCCCAGGGCTAAAGATAACCGTAACCCCCAGGGCTAAATATAACCGTAACCCCCAGGGCTAAAGATAACCGTAACCCCCACTGCTAAAGATAACCGTAACCCGAAGGGCTAAAGAGAACCCTAATCCAAACTCTAAAAATAACCCTAACCCCAGGTCTGAAGGTAACCCTAACCCCAGATCTGAAGGTAACCCTAACTCCAGGTCTGAAGGTAACCCTAACCCCAGGTCTGATGGTAACCCTAACCCAACTTTAAAAATAACCCTAACCCCAGGTCTGAAGATAACCCTAACCCCAGGTCTGAAGGTAACCCTAACCTCAGGTCTAAAAATAACCCTAACCCCAGGTCTAAAGATAACCCATGGTGTCCAGGACTCTGCGTGCCTCTGAGTGATTTGAAGCACCCCTTCAACGTAGTGGATGATGTAATGTTTGGGGCTCATATATGTCCCCTGCAGGGGGAGTTCTGTGATGTTGTACCATATTGCTTTTTAATTTTTTTTCTTTTATACATTTACCTCCCATGTTCACCAGGGCGGCGCGCTGAACGTTTGGCACCCAGCCGGCCCACAGCCCGCGTACTCCACCTTTGGACACGATGGTCACCAACGCATGATAAACGCCTCGCACTCTGCAAGGACAGACAAGTAACCACAACGTTACATCTGGAGGGCCATGGCTGAGCACCCCGGCATGGTAAAAAAAAAGTACAAAAACAGGGGGAAAAGACCGGTGTGTGTAAAACATAACAGGAGAGACCTTTTTAGCCGATCGTCCTTCAACTTTAAAAACAACACTTGCTCCAATAAAAGTAAATCCTTTATACAGGTTGTATAGATTTTCCATGTTCAGGGTGAGATGCGCCCCGAGGGGTTCAGTCTTTACCCCCATCATTACGTAAATCACCCGGAAAAAAAAGGTTCCCTTTCAACTACGGCGTTCCTGGTCTGTGATTTTTGCAGAATGCCCCATGTTCATAAAATGCTGCAGAACCCGGGGGAGACCCGCGCATTGTATTATTATATGTATCGCTTGGTAGAATGCATGGCTTGTGCTCACCGAGGAGGTTTCCCTTCCAGCCGCCTCTTTCCTTCCATTTGCATTTGAACTTTCACTAGATCAGTCGGACTGGCAAAAAACTGCCCGATGGCCCCAGCTGTCATTCCACCTATGACTGCTTTCCTGCAGACAGAAATAGATTTATATATATAACCATTTATATACAGCTTTATTTATAAATAATGCCTTTTCCTGGGAATAACAGATGGAGATTTCCCATCGCCTGCAATCATGTTGTGTCTCTGCTCCATCCCGCTCATCCCCATTATGCCTCTGGCCCGTCCAGCTCACTCCTTTGCGTCACCCATTGTGCCTTCGACCCATTCCTCCCACCTCCCAATTATTTCTTTGAGCCATTCCTCCCAATTGTGCTTTTGACCGATTCCACCCACCTCCCAAATGTATCTTCAACCTATTCCTCTCACCCCATTGTGCCTCTGGCCTATTGCTCTCACCTTCCTCCCATTGTTTCCCAGGCCCATACCCCTCACCTCTCACTGTGGCTCTGGCCCATTTCTCTGACCTCAGTTGTGCCGCTGGCCCACTCATCACCCCCATTGTGCCCCATGCCCATTCCTCACCCTCATTGTGCCCCATGCCCATTCCTCACCCCCATTGTGCCCCATGCCCATTCCTCACCCCCATTGTGCGCCACGCCCATTCCTCACCCTCATTGTGCCGCTGGCCCACTCCTCACCCCCATTGTGCCCCATGCCCATTCCTCACCCCCATTGTGCCCCACGCCCATTCTTCTCACACCTCACTGTGCCTCTGGCCCTCCTCGCATTATACCTCTGTCCGATTTTTCTCACTCCCCCTATTTTGTCCCTAGTCCAGTCCTCTCAGCACCCATTGTAGCTAAGATGTATCCATGCCATGGGTGTAGGAACATCTCAAAGGGCTCTATTCCAAGCCTGGTGTAAACTTATCCAGAGCTGTTGTAGACTTGCCAACTTCATAGACTTCCCACATTACGGGACAGGTCCTGGCTGACCACATTACGGGACAGGTCCTGGCTGACCACATTACGAGACAGGTCCTGGCTGACCACATTGCGGGACAGGTCCTGGCTGGTCACATTACGGGACAGGTCCTGGCTGGTCACATTACGGGACAGGTCCTGGCTGGTCACATTACAGGACAGGTCCTGGCTGGTCACATTACGGGACAGGTCCTGGCTGGTCACATTACGGGACAGGTCCTGGCTGACCACATTACGGGACAGGTCCTGGCTGACCACATTACGGGACAGGTCCTGGCTGACCACATTACGGGAGAGGTCCTGGCTGACCACATTACGGGAGAGGTCCTGACTGACCACATTACGGGAGAGGTCCTGACTGACCACATTACGGGAGAGGTCCTGACTGACCACATTACGGGACAGGTCTTGACTGACCACATTACGGGACAGGTGCTGACTGACCACAATACGGGAGAGGTCCTGGCTGGTCACATTACGGAACAGGTCCTGGCTGGTCACATTACGGAACAGGTTCTGCTGGCCACATTACGGGACAGGTCCTGACTGACCACATTACGGGACAGGTCCTGACTGACCACATTACGGGACAGGTCCTGACTGACCACATTACGGAACAGGTCCTGGCTGACCACATTACGGAACAGGTCGTGGCTGGCCACATTACGGGACAGGTCCTGGCTGGCCACATTACGGAACAGGTCCTGGCTGACCACATTACGGAACAGGTCCTGGCTAGTCACATTACGGAACAGGTCCTGGCTGGCCACATTACGGGACAGCTCCTGGCTGGCCACATTACGGGACAGGTCCTGGCTGACCACATTACGGAAAAATGGGGATAGAGATCTAGAAGGAACAGGAATGGTACATAGTATAATACTGTAAAAACAGTTGCAGTCACACGAAGCCTCTGTTAAAATCTCACTCACAAGATGTGGCGGGTATCAATGCATATAGCGTTATCTTTGATTAGCCCGAAATGCTATCCTGCGATCTCACCAGATTCCGTGTCACTCCACTGCTTCTTAGATGGATGCCAGGGCTGCACTCAGCAAGGAAATTCCACTTAGGAAAAAATTCACAGAGAAGGTTCAGCCAGACAGCAGAGATAAGGTGCAAAAAAGGATTTATTGGACCAGTTTAAAAAATCCAACGCGTTTCGTCAGCCATAGAGGCTAACTTCATCACTAACTCCCTGATGAAGTTAGCCTCTATGGCTGACGAAACGCGTTGGATTTTTTAAACTGGTCCAATAAATCCTTTTTTGCACCTTATCTCTGCTGTCTGGCTGAACCTTCTCTGTGAATTTTTCCTAAGTGGAATTTCCTTGCTGAGTGCAGCCCTGGCATCCATCTAAGAAGCAGTGGAGTGACACGGAATCTGGTGAGATCGCAGGATAGCATTTCGGGCTAATCAAAGATAACGCTATATGCATTGATACCCGCCACATCTTGTGAGTGAGATTTTAACAGAGGCTTCGTGTGACTGCAACTGTTTTTACAGTATTATACTATGTACCATTCCTGTTCCTTCTAGATCTCTATCCCCATTTTTCTGTTTTGTTTACTGTACGTCGTTTGGAGGAGACGCTTTAGAGATCTAAAAGGTTGTATACCACCATTTGCTTATTCACTTATAACCTTGGGAAAGAGCACATTTCTGTTTTTGTTGTGACCACATTACGGGACAGGTCCTGGCTAGTCACATTACGGGACAGGTCCTGACTGACCACATTACCGGACAGGTCCTGACTGACCACATTACGGGACAGGTCCTCGCTGGACACATTACAGAACAGGTCCTGGCTGGCCACATTACGGGACAGGTCCTGGCTGACCACATTACGGGACAGGTCCTGGCTGACCACATTACGGAACAGGTCCTGGCTAGTCACATTACGGAACAGGTCCTGGCTGGCCACATTACGGGACAGCTCCTGGCTGTCTCCATGTCACAAACCTGGGGGCTGGCAGTATACATGTGAAATAAATATAATGCAATAATTCAATTCCCAAGACTACCTGAAGGCTAAGCAAAAGGTTAAGTTGCAAACCAGTTTATAAAGACCCACAATCTCAAAGAACACAATGAACAGCCCAACCCAGCATTCCAGGAATTGCCCTCAACACAATAGGTTCCCTGCCTGAACAACGGGAGATAAGGCCAGAGAACAGCAGGGACATAACAATAACCGGCAGATGGCATCTTCCCCATGGAGTGCTTCTCTTGACCACAATAGGTGTGGTGAAGATACAATGTTCCTCATCATACCAAAGCCTTGCACATGGATTAATGACAACAATGGACAGCATCTCCCAAGAGGCACACAATCCCTTTGTGTCCTGAATGTGTCAGAGGCCAGTTTCTAAAAGTGGAGAAGATCCCTTATTGATGTCTCAGGCAAATTCAAAAATGAAGAGTAACCCCCTCATCAAGCAAGGCCAGGCAGGTGCCACCACGATCCATGGAGCGACCACCTCCAAGATATCCATAGAGTAAAAGATGAACTGGACCAAGCGCCCAACCTTCTTTTCAAACAATTGTATTGGACGACACATCCTCAGCAACATTTTGGCAAAAAAAAAAAACAACAACACAAAGAACTTGGCTAAGGCTCTGTGATACTGAAACGTTGCTGTAGTTGTGTTGTCCAATAAACCGGTCTAATACAGAGGTGATCGTCCGGCCCGGTTCCTTTTGACCACTTTATTGTTATAAAGTGGTGAGGATATGTGAGGTGAGTAAAGATGCAGGTTACAGAGCTGGTGTCCGGCGCTAGCACTCACAATCTTCAGTTTCAATAAAAGATATTCAGCCAGGGATCGAGTCCTCAATGAAACAGTTGATGGAGGTGGAAGAAAAAAATGCAAGGGAGGAATTAAGTGCAGACTGTATCGTCCCAGATAGGAGTGAAAAATAAGAGATATACTCACATATTCTGGTGCTGATTTAAATAAATGGGCACCAAACAGAAAGCAGATCGGTGGATTTAAATCAAGGGGCACCGATTCCCCAACCTCAGGTCCACAAGGCAGGAAACCAGATCCTTAGGAATATCTATTCAGGATGCCGAAGGAATAAGGCTAGGGTCAAACGAAAGCATTTTTACACGCGAACGTCAAAAAGTGCGTCCGAATGCATTGATGTATTCTTTCACGGAATGCGCGAAAACGGTCATACCATGCGCAATTATTGTGCGTTATTTTGTACGGATCCAAATCAGGAAACTTTTTGCGTCTGGATGTTATGTTGGCCGGACATGAGCAGCGTCTGACATCTCCAAATCATGCACACACGCCGCTAGCAGACGCAGCGCACTCTGTACGTCAGTACTAGCGGTTCTGCGTTCCCGAAAAAATGCGTTCAAATTCCACTTGCGTTGCGCGGCCGGACTTTCGTGTGGCCGTACTTCGTATATTGGCCGTCATTGCCCGTCATTTGCTGCTACTGCGGCCGTAATTATGTGCGCCAGAACGCACGTTAAAAGTGCGCTAGTCTGACCCCAGCCTTAATCACCCAGGATCATACAGGGTGGAAATTCACAATCGGTTTTATTAAAACAATAAATAAAACACCCACTGATGAAGCTACTTCTAGGGAAACGCGTTTGCGGTGTATTTTATTTATTGTTTTAATAAAACCGCTTGTGAATTTCCACCCTGTATGATCCTGGGTGATTTATTCCTTCGGCATCCTGAATAGATATTCCTAAGTATCTGGTTTCCTGCCTTGTGGACCTGAGGTTGGGGAATCGGTGCCCCTTGATTTAAATCCACTGATCTGCCTTCTGTTTGGTGCCCATTTATTTAAATCGGCACCAGAATATGTGAGTATATCTCTTATTTTTTTCACTCCTATCTGGGACGATACAGTCTGCACTTAATTCCTCCCTTGCATTTTTTTCTTCCACCTCCATCAACTGTTTCATTGAGGACTCGATCCCTGGCTGAATATCTTTTATTGAAACTGAAGATTGTGAGTGCTAGCGCCGGACACCAGCTCTGTAACCTGCATCTTTATACCTAAACGGTTTTGGGGATTTATTTATTTATTTATTTATAAAGGATTTTACCAGGAAGGATACATTGAGATTTCTCTCGTTTTCAAGTATGTCCTGGGTTCAAGAACATTGAAGTGTTACAGTTACAGAAATACAAAGTAATACAATGCAAGATATTAAGAAAACAACACAAATATACAGATTAACAGAAAATAAATATGTAGAAAAATAGTCATTATGTTACATGTTTACAGGTGCATTCTGTATTGAGGTATGTTAGTAAGGAGCTCTTGAGTGACATAAGACTGGGTGAAGATTTGACGGTGTCTGGGAGGTTATTCCATATTTGCGGTGCTCTGTAGGAAAATGAGGACCGAGCCACTGTCTTTTTGTATTGTGGTATTGCAAGTAAGGTGCTGGTCCTGGATCTGAGGTTATAGGATGAGGGAACTGCTGGGGGAAGCAGTCTATTCAGGTAGGGTGGCAGCTTCCCAGAAAAGCTCTTAAACACCATGCTGGAAAGGTGAAGGGTGCGTCTAGATTCCAGCTATGGCCAGTTTAGCTCTTTTAACATGTCACAATGGTGGGTCATGTAGTCACATTGTAATGCAAAGCGGCAGAAGGAGTTATACAATGTAGTAAGTTTCTGAAGATGTGTTTGCGGGGCGGCTGCATACACTACATCTCCGTAATCAATAGCCGGCATAAGCATTTGTTGTACAATCTGCTTTCTTACCGCGGGGCTCAGGCAGGATTTGTTTCTGTACAGGGCACCTAGTTTGGGGTAAAGTTTAGATGAGAGTTTTTCGATGTGAGGGCCAAAGGATAGATTAGGGTCCAACCACATACCTAGATATTTGAGAGAAGTGACTGTGGTCAGCGTGCCATTTGATTTGCCGTTTGTTTGGACAGCCCGGCTGCTGCATCTCCAATATGGCCAGTATAAACAGATTTTTTTTCTTTTTATGTATGGACTATTTTTATACACACTATCTTTTATTCCATTTTTAATTTTGTTCACTTCATTTTTTCACCTTTTAATTGTTTTATTCGTTTTTATGGACTTAAAGGATTAATCTTTTTTTTCCTTTTTTTTTTGTTGCACTTATTTATTGTATTTTGCTTAGTATTTTAACTGCAGCACAAGGATCAAGCACAGCGGCACCAGAAACCAGGAATATTGAATTTCCTGGCTGCCGGTCCCCAGATTGGTCACTAGTGATGTCACACACAGAGAGCGGCCAACGTCACCCTCTGAGACCATTCACTGTAGCGAGCGTTCTCAGAGAGGCAGCGCTGGATCAGATCTGTACATGCGCGTGCAGCTCTGATCTATCGCTCTGCGCAGGCGCTGCAGAACTTCCCTAAGTACGCACGTCCTGTATCGCTGCGAAATTTGCAGCTCCTACACTGCGCAAGTTGCACAAGAGCACAAATTACGTCAAATAGCTGCAGGGACTTCAGGGTTTGGGAGCCCAGGAGCTAAAGAGGAGGAGCTGCGTGCGGCAAGGGACAAAAAGGTGAGTATATCACCTCGAATAACAAAAAAAATAATAAATCAGGCAATTATTTAAGGGCAAAAAAAATAGGGAAACTATTCTTCGCGCAAACGTTAACGCATGCGAAAAAATGCATTAACGCGAGGGACAAAACCCTTTGCGCAGAACGTCGTATTACAAAGTCAGCGCAACAAACACGCGTAATCGTCTAACGCGGGTGAACCTGTGAACCTGTGCAAACCCCTTGCGAGCGTAATGTACTGCGCATGTCCTATACTTAACATTGTGAGCACAAATGCGTTTGTGCGCTGGTACGCGGATGGTATTACAATCTATGCGCAGTTTGTAACGCACAGCGTTTGCGCGCATAATTTTAACGTCTTTGAAAAGCTGGTGGTAACGGCAAATCTGAACGTCCTGGCCGAAACCAAATACACCAGCACGAAAAAAAAACAATACAGCGCAGTATAGTTACACATTCTACACATACCCAAACAATAAAATGGAGAAGATGTGCGTGTTTTTATTATTGCTGCAGCATATATACGCAGATTGATTTAACTGGAGCAATATTTCATTTAACTGCCCCCCCCCCCTGAAGTTCTTAATTATGTAACAATCTATTTGTTAGAGTTACTCTTCTCTTATTCGTTTTAGTTCCACTTCTTTCTCTCCCCTCCCCCCTTTTTTCATTATTATCTATAGCATTTTTTCTGGTAACTAAAGCCAGCAATTGGCAAGTATATGCTCCCATTAAGTGAGTCGGACCCTTAAGTTGGGTACTATACCAACACAAGGTTTTAACAATGAACTAGTCACTTGCCACGTTCTGATCATTTATCTTTTTTATTGCCAGATTTAGGCCTCGCATTATTCAGTCACATATGCATTCATCGCTTTTTATCAACTGTGTTATATAAATGCCGTATCTATTACGTTCGTTTATTGGCACAGTAACCTTACTTTTTTAATCCTGTGACCATTGTTGAACAATCTCACATAAGAGTGTATCACAATGTATCACTGTATCTGTGCCATGCTGTATATTGGTTGTTATATATCGTATTTTAAGTGATCCCCGTTGTAATTATGAAAGGGGGACTATGATTACATCTTAAACAAATTCAGCATTAAGTAAAGACTGTCCCAGGACCAAATATTGGCACACAGAGCGGACTACTGCATATCCCGGCTCCGCTCGCTTCCCAAATCCGCAGAATCGCCACCGCGAATCACATCCAGCGAATGGAACGCAAACAGAGCGCTGGAACGCACATCCAAGATGGCCGCGGCGCCATCGGATGACGCGAACGGCACCACGTGACCGCGACACCATGCGAACCCGGAAGTAAGTCGGAAAACACGAGGAACACACACAGGACCCTTCTAAATAAAAAGGGACAACGAACTTTCTTCCTATTTCCTATTTTTTTTGCCCATTGTTTTGCACATCGACTGAGGAAGGCGCAGGACAGCGCCGAAACGCGTCTCGAGATACCACTATTTTTTTCCCCCCCCCTCCCTATTTTAACTGAGTATTATTGATTGCATTTGTAATTTTTGAATAAACCCTTATCCAAGCATTTAGGAGTATCTGGTTACTGAACCTAAACTGGTAAATCCAAAACAACCTGACCAGGCCAGCCCACCAGAATCTACCACGGAAACTGCAACCTGCACCAAAAGGAACAGCTAAGAGGGGTCCAGGTACTCACCATCAAGCAGTGCCATACGCGCAACGGTTGAGCCTGGAATGATAAGGCTCCCGAATTGGTGAGTGTAACCAACTACCCCCTCACTATAGCAAGTCAGTAATCACTGATGTTGTGCCATGTGAGCACTTCCCCTTTTCTTTCCCTTTATGTCTCTCCACCTGAGGTGAAGACGCTGTATTAAAGAAGGGCAGTAGTCACCCTATAGTTGACACCAGGCGCTTCACTCCAGAGCCCGGATTTAAGCGGCTCTAATTCCTGTAAGTGCACAATCACTGAACACCAAAGCGTGTACCAATATCCAAACGTTGTTGCACTATTGTTATCTTTTTCTCTCCCCCGTTCCTTATCTCCCGATTCGAGTGGAGTTAATCAACGATATAGGAGGAGCCGATACATCGAATGTAAAGCAGAGCGCGTTTAGTGCATATTCTGCCATCCTAGGACCTCTGGAAAGCAAGGACATTGAGGACAATAGACCTTCAATACACACAGGAATCAGTGTAAGGTCACCTTGTATGTACCCACGAATAGACATCCAGTGTATATACCCAGACCGTACCAGTCTTTATAACGCCGATACGCACATTTGCACCTTTTTAATGTGCTATGCTGGTTTTTTCCATACACTCAAGTTGTCACTGATGCACTTTAACAATGTATATATTGTTGCACTATAATACTGTTGCACTTTATACTGCATAAACTGTTGCACTTTATATTACTGTGGCAATAGCACTTTACCTAAACCTGCACCAGTGAAGTTGCTCTCATACGAACCGTAAAGATTTATATGCATCTATTGGTTCTAAGTACGACTTTATGATCTGTTGTACGCAATTGTTGCGCCACTAGGAACCCCCCCCTTTCCTTTAATAAAATGGAGAGGTTGTGCGTATTTTTATTATTGATGCAGCATATATGCGCAGATTGATTTTGACAGCCGCAAAAACTTAACGTGAGACAATTGTGGTTCTTAATTCTGATTGGCTGAATCGCGTGAAAAAACAGTCCGCACACTGATTTCTGTGCGCAATTTTTCGACGGATGAAAAAATGCGCCAGGATTGTAATACCAGCATTAATTTACAGCCGTTATCGTTTAACGCTTCGAGCACAAATTAACTCGCTGCGCGAGCGTTTTTGCGCAAAGATTATAAAAGTGCCCTATATTTTTCAATAGAGCATCCCTTTAAAATATGCCACCGCCGAGATACTTTCTACGATGACATTTTGTACATATTCATTTTAGTGTCACGATTCTACCAGATTATAATAATTAGCAACAACAACAAAAAAGCAATAAATAAATTCCAGGTACTATCTGATATCTAAGGCTAGGGTCAGAGTGGGGCAGTCGGAACGCGCGTGCAGGCGCACTAAATCACGGCGGCAGTAGCAGCACATAACGGCCAATGACGGCCAATATACGCAGTACGTGCGTACAAAAGTGCGCCGACACCACGCAACCGGCAAATGAACGCATTTTTCTCAGAACGTGAAACCGCTGCTACTGACGTACAGAGTGCGCTGCGGCTGCATGGCAGCGTGTGTGCGTGATTAGGAGACGTCAGACGCTGCTAGTGTGCGGCCTACATAACGTTCAAACAGCCGGATTTCCCTAGAATTGCGTTGGTGAGTACCTGCGACTGTGCGACTGTGGTCGTCTGACCACTTAAGCGTATTCCGTGAAAAAATGCGTGCGCACGCATCGACGTACATTTTGACGGTGGCCGCAGAAAATGCGCTCATCTGTCCCTAGCCTAAGAAAGAGTCAAGCTTCAAAACAGTTGGATTTCTCTGGATTAAAACCAATTCCAAAAAAAAAAGATTAAAGGGCCGGTACCACCAAAAAATGCAACGTCCTTATTGTGTTTATGTGATGTTGCTGATCTCTTACATGTGTTTTGTTTTTCTCTTGTATGTTTAGTTAAGAACATATTTTCCTCTATATGTGTCACTGGGTGCATCCATTGTGTGATATTTTCCTCTATATGTGTCACTGGGTGCATCCATTGTGTGATATTTTCCTCTATATGTGTCACTGGGCGCATCAATTGTGTGATATTTTCCTCTGTATGTGTCACTGGGTGCATCCATTGTGTGATATTTTCCTCTATGTGTCACTGGGTGTATCCATTGTGTGATATTTTCCTCTATATGTGTCACTGGGTGCATCCATTGTGTGATATTTTCCTCTATATGTGTCACTGGGTGCATCCATTGTGTGATATTTTCCTCTATATGTGTCACTGGGTGCGTCCATTGTGTGATATTTTCCTCTATATGTGTCACTGGGTGCATCCATTGTGTGATATTTTCCTCTATATGTGTCACTGGGTGTATCCATTGTGTGATATTTTCCTCTGTGTGTCACTGGGTGTATCCATTGTGTGATATTTTCCTCTGTGTCACTGGGTGCATCCATTGTGTGATATTTTCCTCTATATGTGTCACTGGGTGTATCCATTGTGTGATATTTTCCTCTGTGTGTCACTGGGTGTATCCATTGTGTGATATTTTCCTCTGTGTCACTGGGCGCATCCATTGTGTGATATTTTCCACTATATGTGTCACTGGTAGGGAAGAGCCGAACATACCCCGAGTTCGGTTCGAGCCCGAACCCGAACTTCCCATTTGTTCGGGTACGAAACCGAACCCCCATTCAAGTCAATGGGGCTGAAAATTCGGTTTTTTAGAGTGCCCTCCAAGAGGGCATATATGCTAGATATTTGCCATAAAAGGTGTATGGGGTCCGGGTAGTGCCCTGGGGGACAGGAAACAAGGACAAAAAGTTAAAAAAAAAACGTTTTTAAAGGGACAGTGAGTTTTCCATGAAATAAGGGTTAAAAATAAAAATGAAAAATTCCTTCAAATATCGTGCCTAGGAGGTCCCCATAACCTGCCCGTGAAGTGGCGGATTTCTAGGATGTATAGAAATATGTAAAAACCAAAAACATTTCTATACATACGATGTAGAAAGCTCACAAGCAAACAGGAGGAGGTGATTGCGAATGTGACGAATGGAAGGCAGAGTGCATTGGATATGATGAAACGACTCAGACAACTGATGATAGAAATATCAAAGGGAACACTACATTTGTCACCATTTATAGTGAAAGGAGAGTACCAGGTGTGCTGTGAAAGAGTGTGTTACACATGGGTACCACCTACAGTAACGGGAATGTTATTTGGCTAAATTGATCCCGATCCAGAAGGTAAGGGGGGAGGACACTAATTCAGACACAGCACTTCACCCTAGGTATCCACTGGTGTTTGAAAGACAGAAGAGAGAGCTATTCAAGAAAGGGGATCGAATATGGGCATGGCTTCCAGCATGGACTGGATGAGGAAGAGAGTTGATGGCAAGAATGAACAGTTATGACAGTTTGATGGATGAGATTTTGAATAAGACTAGTATGGATATTCAGTTGCTGAATCTGGAAGTACGGGAGATACGAAAGGTGCAAATGATACATAACATGGCACTGGAACAGATTAGTGCAGCTCTGAATGGATTGTGTGAGATGACGATGCACTATGAATGCTGCACATTCATCAAGAATGCTACATATGATGTCCCTGACTATTATCAGATAGCTACATAGTTACATAGTTATATAGGCTGAAAAAAGACATGCGTCCATCGGGTTCAGCCTCTCCCACATAACCTACTGCTGTTGATCCAAAAGAAGGCAAAAAACCCAGTCTGAAATATGCAACATACTGGGAAAAAATTCCTTCTTGACCCCAGAATGGCGTCAGATTTCTCCTTGGATCAAGAAGCTTTTACCCACATATTAAATATTATAACCCTTAATATTCTGTGTCTGCAGGAAGTCATCCAGTCGTTTTTTAAAAGTCTGTACAGACTCTGACCCAACCACCTCAACAGGCAGAGAATTCCACAGCTTTATTGTTCTCACCGTAAAATAACCCTTCCTATGCTTTAAGCTAAATTTAATTTAATTTAAGCTAAATGGATGACCCCTTGTCCTGTGTATAGTCCTGTTAATGAATAGGTTATCAGACAATGGTTGATAATGGCCCTGTATATATTTATATAAGATTATCAGATCCCCTCTAAGGCGCCGTTTCTCTAAACTAAACAGGTTTAAGATTGTTAGTCTTTCCTCATAACTTATCCTTCCAATCCCCTTATTAATTTAGTTGCCCGTCTCTGCACTTTTTCTAGCGATATAATATCTTTTTTTAAGACAGGTGCCCAAAATTGCACGGCATATTCAAGGTGCGGCCTGACCATTGATTTATACAGAGGCAAAATTATGTTTTCATCCCGTGAGTGAACTCCCCTTTTAATGCATGCCAATACTTTGCTGGCCTTGGCGGCTGCTGTTTGACATTGCACATTGTTACTTAGTTTGAAGTCTATGATTATTCCCAAATCCTTCTCCTGCTTGGATTTCCCTAACTCCGTACCATTTAGGGTATAAATTACTTGCGTGTTCTTCACTCCAAAGTGCATAACTTTGCATTTACTCAAGATCACCAAGAAAAGGTAGCACAGTTGCAGGACACAGCAAGGAGGATCGCTGCTGAAGGCTGGAATCCACTTCGTGGGTTCGGAGCAATCAGAGATTGGTTTGGATCCATTCTGAGATTTATTTCACAGATTGGATCTATGATTCTGATGGTAGTGGTGATCTTGGTTGTAGGGGCACTACTGTATCGTATAGGGCTTTGCCTATGGCCGCTATGCAAGAAGGCACTGACACCCACACAGACACAAAATATACCACTGATTATCCCACAAGGTATGTTCCTGACAAAAACAGGCCCCCCCAAATATGAGGAACTTGAGAATAGAAGTAGTGAGGTGTAATGGCTACAAGTCTCAGGAGAAGAGCCTGAGGCTTGAGCCAAGGGGGGAATGTAGTGGAAATAGGCTGGAAGATGGCCGCCATTGTGGGCCAGGGGACCATCTTGTTCAGAATATTGGTTCACTTGAAAATAATTAGGTAGTTTTTAGTTGAAACTAGAATCAGGCATACATAGAAATTTAGGAATGTGCTGAGATTAGCAGAAAAACAATTAAAGCGCTGAGAAAGATCTCTGCTGTTCCCGGCACAGAAGAAAGATATATCAAGGTCGTTGGGGCCCACAGAAATACAAAGGAGTATAGAGATCAGACCAGGTGCCATCTGTAACAAATAATTGAGGAAGCTAGGGAACCAGGCGCAGCTCGGAACAGTAAGAGTAACTAATCATGATTTACTGTTACTAACATAAAGTTTGCCAATTTACAGCCAATTAATGAAATGTTGTTTGTATTAGACTAAGGGAGGTACTAACCCACGTGGGGTGGGATAGTGTCATCGGGAGGTGGGCTGATTGGGATGTACCTAATTGTGTATTTGGGGTATAAGATTGGATGTCACGAGGGACTCGGGGCTCATTCTTTGCGATTGAATCCTGTTTGAGCATCTGTTGTGATATCACAATAAAGTTTGCCTTTCCTGAAGAGACTCGTGTTCAGACAATCCTTGCTCGTGTCCGGTCCGGCCTCGTCCTGAGTGAACCCGTTTGATTCCGGTTACAGTATGACCGTTTTCGCGCAATCCGTGAAAAAATACGGCAATGCGTTCGGACGCACTTTTTGACGGTCGCTGCGAAAAATGCGTTAGTCTGACCCTAGCCTTATCTCACTTTCCTAATCGGCTATTTGGTCCAGATTGTTCTCTTTTCCTGCCATTCTCCTGGTTTTCACCTTTCTCTGAACAACCCTGAGAGAGAGATGAAAGCCAGGAGAACTGGCAAGAGAAGAGAACAATCTAGACCAAATAGCCGATTTGGAAAGTGAGTTAAATGGGAGAATTTTTCTGGTTTGGCTATTTTGACCTAGAATTTTCACTTCTCCAGTCATTCTCCTGAGTTTCACCGCTCTCTGAATAACCCTGTCAGGGTTATTCAGAGAGCGGTGAAGAGCAGGAGAATGACTGGAGAATGGAAAATTCTAGGTCAAAATAGCCAAACCAGAAAAATTCTCCCATTTAGGCTGGGGTCAGACTAGCGAATTTTTAACGTGCGTTTAGGCGCACTTAATCACGGCCGCACTAGCAGCAAACGACGGGCAATGACGGCCAATATACGAAGTACGGTCGCACGAAAGTCCGGCTGCGCAACGCAAGTGGAAAATGAATGCATTTTTTTTAGAACGCAGAACCGCTAGTACGGACGTACAGAGTGCGCTGCGTCCACTAGCGGCGTGTGTGCGTGATTTGGAGACGTCAGACCCTGCTCATGTCCGGCCAACATAACGTCCAGACACCCAAAGTTTCCTGGTTTGGATCTGTAAAAAAGCACACACAAAAATGCACATCGTATGACCGTTTTCGCGCAATCCGTGAAAAAATACGGCAATGCGTTCAGACGCCCATTTTGACGGTCGCTGCGAAAAATGCGTTAGTCTGACCCTAGCCTTATCTCACTTTCCTAATCGGCTATTTGGTCCAGATTGTTCTCTTTTCCTGCCATTCTCCTGGTTTTCACCTTTCTCTGAACAACCCTGAGAGAGAGGTGAAAGCCAGGAGAACTGGCAGGAGAAGAGAACAATCTAGACCAAATAGCCGATTTGGAAAGTGAGATAAATGGGAGAATTTTTCTGGTTTGGCTATTTTGACCTAGAATTTTCACTTCTCCAGTTATTCTCCTGCTTTTCACCGCTCTCTGAATAACCCTGTGAATGTTTAATCCCGAGGTGAAAAATAACATTGCTTTAGATTTTTTTCAAACACCAGTTAAATGCAGCATATTAGGATGTTTTAGGGAAATTAATTCTCAAATCTCAATCAGAAGCAGACACCACCCCACCCCCTCACTATATTGTACAATGTATCAAATTGATTACCAGACTAAAAACACCTGGTGTTATGCCCGTTTGTGAACAGAGGTCATTTAGAGTTGATAATCTTTCCACGTACACATTAGTTTTTAATTCAATATCTAATAAACCGTTGCTTATAATATTCTGCAGTAAAGAGTCTCTTTATTTCTAGATTTTTTAGTATTTTTTTTAAGCATTTTCTATACTTTTTCAAAATTTCTTTTTTTTTTCGAACCCGAACCGAACACGCCCAAAACGTTTGAAATTCGCGAACTTTCGAACTGCCAAAGTTCGGGTTGAACTCCGAACCGTCCGAACAGCTCATCCCTAGTCACTGGGTGTATCCATTGTGTGATATTTTCCTCTATGTGTCGCTGGGTGTATCCATTGTGTGATATTTTCCACCTATATGTGTCGCTGGGTGCATCCATTGCGTGATATTTTCCTCTATATGTGTCACTGGGTGCATCCATGTGTGATATTTTCCTCTATATGTGTCACTGGGTGCATCCATTGTGTGATATTTTCCTCTATGTGTCACTGGGTGTATCCATTGTGTGATATTTTCCTCTATGTGTCACTGGGTGTATCCATTGTGTGATATTTTCCTCTGTGTCACTGGGTGCATCCATTGTGTGATATTTTCCTCTATATGTGTCACTGGGTGCATCCATTGTGTGATATTTTCCTATATACGTGTCACTGGGCGCATCCATTGTGTGATATTTTCCTCTATATGTGTCACTGGGTGCATCCATTGTGTGATATTTTCCTCTATATGTGTCACTGGGTGCATCCATTGTGTGATATTTTCCTCTATGTGTCACTGGGTGTATCCATTGTGTGATATTTTCCTCTATGTGTCACTGGGTGTATCCATTGTGTGATATTTTCCTCTGTGTCACTGGGTGCATCCATTGTGTGATATTTTCCTCTATATGTGTCGCTGTGTGCATCCATTGTGTGATATTTTCCTCTATACGTGTCACCGGGTGCATCCATTGTGTGATATTTTCCTCTATATGTGTCACTGGGTGCATCCATTGTGTGATATTTTCCTCTATGTGTCACTGGGTGTATCCATTGTGTGATATTTTCCCCTATGTGTCACCGGGTGCATCCATTGTGTGATATTTTCCTCTATATGTGTCACTGGGTGCATCCATTGTGTGATATTTTCCTCTATGTGTCACTGGGTGTATCCATTGTGTGATATTTTCCCCTATGTGTCACTGGGTGTATCCATTGTGTGATATTTTCCTCTGTGTCACTGTGTGCATCCATTGTGTGATATTTTGTGTTGTAACCTGCCCCCCAGTATCTTTCCATCACTTGCTCCTCACTGTGTGGCTTTGGACATAGAATGGAGTGAATGGGTCAGTCACTGACTCACATCATTGTATTGTGTGGGATGTATTCAAAGGACATCACCAGGGGGGAGATTAAAATGGCACTATCAGCTCTCTACAGCTAAAACAGGGACACCAAGGGGAAAAATTATCGGGCGCAAATCTCCCCTTAGCGTCTCCGTTTTACTTGTAGATTACCTGGGCAGGCGCTGAGTCCAGCAGCATTACTCATAGCAGCCGCTAGGCTCCAGGATGCTCGAGGCAGAGCTAAAGCGCCGTACAGAGCATTCCCTCCTGAAGTCCATAGGACTCCATGGAGGCTTCTGCTGCCGGGTCACATGGCCAGTAGGATTTTGCCTCTCGCGAGATCCTGCAGGTCGGCGGAGTGATCGCCGAGGGAGACTTTCAGGGTGGGGGTTTCAGCTTCTGCTGATTCCACAGAAGCTCTAAGCTGTAGCAAACTTTGAGATAGCGACAGCGGTGAGTAATTGGCATTAGGACTTTGTGATCTTTACGCTAATTATTTTCTGCTTAGTCTTTGCGCTCCCCATGTTAAGTATAGGGAGAGTGAAGTACAGTAAGCTCGCGCTAAAAAGCGATAACACCGATGCGCTAACATGTTTTTTTTTTCACACGTTAGCGATCGGGAGCTGATGCGGGCTTAACGCTAACGCTCATTTATGTAAGCATTAAGGAGATGACAGAGCCAAATTTCTTTTAAGCTCCCTGCTTTATCTCATTCTGCTGGCAGCTCTTATCTTCGGTAGCCTAGAGAACAATAGACTGCCTGCTGATTTATCTAAACATCCCTTCCTCCACCTCATTAACTGTTAAATACAGTAGATTAAATAAACAAGAGCCACAAAGCAAAGCTTTTGGTAAATATTGCATCATGGGAAAAACCCACAAAATCAAAACAGGAGATAAAAACCTAACTTTATTTTTCCTTTTTACATGCAAATACTTAAAACGAAGAAAAAAACTGCAGCATGTGTTTATATAAAGGGTTAAAAGGGTTAAAGGGTGCGCTCTCTTTCGTCACCCTTAATGCGCCAATCCTGCAGTGAATTTAGCATTTACCGCATGGTCCCCGAAGTGCACTGAAGCGATCGGCCAAACACATCCGATAATCAGCCGCAATCTCGCCAAATTGATATGAAAAACCGCTGAACGCAGCCACAAACCCACCGAAAAAAGCAGACGACCCGCCGAACAGACCGCCAGAAAAAGTCGAATGGGGTAAAACCCATAGGGCCATATTACATAGTTGGTGCTAACTTAACCAGAGCTGTTGTAAACTTTCCAGTGCCATTATAGCCTATGGAGGTTTTCAGTTTACAACAGCTCTGGTTAAGTTAGCGCCAAGTATGTAATACTGCCCATAAAATAAATAAAAAAAAGCAACTTTTAAAACGAGGTTTAGATAAACTAGTGCATGAAAATGCCTGGAAATAATATATAAGGTCCTATGAAGAACAATAACAAGGTCTGTTACAGAATAAGAAAAAAAAATAATTCTGAATCAAACATTTTCGCCAATTTCTTTTTAAAAAAAATAGAGAAACTTTTTGCTGCAAATAAAAAAAATAAATGGTTGAATAAATATTTCAGAGAAATGGAGATTTTCTTTTACATCGAAACCTATGGGATTCACCTGATTAAACCTGCCGAATGAAAGCACCGAACAACATAAATAATAGAATTCTTTTTAACCTGAATTAAAAATTTTGCTGAAAAAAATCCGGAAAAATGCCTAAAAAAAAATTTATGAAAATACTTTTTGCTGCAAATGAAAAGAATAAACGGTTGAATATAAAGTTAATAAAAACGGGGGAATTTTTTGTTCCATAGAAACCTATGGGAGTCGCCTGATTAAACCTGTTGAATGAAAGCACCGAAAATCAGGGCATTTCACTGACATTTCTCTGCTGTTCGGTGTCTCTGAATAGATTAACCATTGCTGCTCTATGGGGGATTTCACTGCCAATTCACCAATATTTGGCAAATTGCTCATTTTTGAATAGCTGAATGGTCACGAAATTGCACCGTACGGGGAAATTCACTGATCAGTGCAATTCCGTGGCCAATTTGGTGCTCGTTTAATAAAGTGTTTAATAATGTGTTTAATAAGGTGATTTTAGTTGTAATGCACAAGTAATCTATTTACAGTTTATGTAAGTGGTAGTGTCTCTTTAAAAAGGCCGACCCCATAGCCCTCACATCAAAGGCCCCTGTCAGGGCCACACCAAGACTGACAACAAAGCATGTTCTATACAAACTGTTTCTGGCCTAAAAGGAGCCTCAGAGGTCAGAGGAGCTGGGATTTCTTGGGCAAACATTGACATCTCAAAGGGCAGGCGCGTGTGCTGGATTTCGCCCTGCTGACTGGGCACAAAGTCAGAATCTGATTGGCTGGGTCTATCTCCATGGTGCGGCACGATGAGTGTATAGGTGCGGTACTGACTGCAACAAATGATAACAACAAGATGTGTCCAGGGAAACATGGCCGACCTGGCAACACTAACCTGGATGGATGAGTTTGGTGTGGAAGAACCTGTGCTGGTCGCTCAGAGCCCTGACCCCCAACCCCATGATACACCATGGGATGAACTGGAACGGAGGCTGCGAGCTGGACTTCTCGTCCAAAATCAAGCCTGACCTCACAAATGCTCTACTGGATGACAAAAATGCCACAGAATCACCCCAAAATCTCATGGAAAGCCTTCCCAGAAGAGCGTAACCTGTAATAGCTGCACATCGGGGACCAACTCCTTATTAATGTCTATGTGTGTCCAATGCCAGGTCATAAAAGGTCCTGCTGGTGGAATGGTCAGGGGTCCCAATACCTTTGCCCGTATAGTGTACATTATATTGTAAGACAACGCTGTAAATAGAGTTCATGTCTTAGAGTGATTGTGCTTGCCGGACAGGTTAAAGGTATTCAGGGGTAGGGAGGTAATTTACAACATGGTGGAGGGGGCTCCTTCCTGATCTCCCCTGACCCCTCTCCTCAGTGCTCCCCAGCATGTAATGTGGGGGGAGGGGACTGTTCCTGCTTCTATGGTTCCACCGTGGAGTATGGAAAGAGGGGATCACAGGATGTAGAGCGCTATACACCAGCTGTACTGGTTTGAAACAGATGCTCAGGAATATACCTACTTTGGAGCCCCCCTATTGATTTTTTGAGGGAGCAGTTCTTCCCACCGCCATGCCTCTCAGAGACATTCCCTTCCAAGAATCATTCCCAGACGGACACAGAGCGAGTCCAGACAGAGACACACAGAGACAAAAACCTAGACTATTCTGTTTCCCTAACAAAGCTGTGAGACGTGGGTGCTTTAGACTAGCTAAGTCTGTATTTGACCAGTACTCACACGATGAAGATCCCCAGATAGTGACAACTCCGCAAAACTGACACGTATAAAGATGAATCCAGTTGAAGACTTTAATGATCAGACTGACAATCTTGTAATAGTGTACAGCTATGCAGGTGAAAAGACATTAGTTTCTGTCCAGCAGTGAGCACAGAATGGCTGCTATGTGACCAGGAAGTACCTTAGAAACAAGACACTGAGCAAAGGGGTGGAAACTAGCTGAATGCAGCAAAGATAAGGACACCCAGCAGGGACAAAATACCTATGAAAGATAGCTGTTAGCAGCAAAAGGCAGATTCAACACATAACATTAAAATATACAAATAAATCCTAAATCATGGGACATGACATAGACAGAGAGAGGGGTAGAGGCAGCGTGAAACAGACAGCGAGACAGCCAGCAGTGAAAGAGACAGACACAGAGCAGGGAGGAAGACAGAAGCAGGCATAGAGAGAGACACAGTGAGACACAGAGAGGGAATGTGAGAGAAAGAGCAGGAAGGAGAAAGAGACAGAGAGACACACACACAAACAGGCAGAAACACAGAGACACACACACACACACACACAGTGAGAGACGGACAGAGGGAGAGACAGAGAAAGACAAAAACAGACACTCAAATAAGACAGTGTCTTATTGCTGCTGTCTTTAGGACTTTGAGGACAAGCCCATCTTTAGGTTAGCACCCTGCATTGTATTTTGACGACCAGTGTGCACCACAGCGCTCGTTTTATTGTAAATTAATATATAGTAGTCACGTCCCTCCCGGCACAGAGAGACAAAGCTCAGGTTATCCTGGTCATTCTTTTCTCACGACGTTAGGAGCCCGGGGAGTAATCGTGCAAAGGTTCTCTTTATCTGCCGATCCATCGGGACAGCGTTCAGTCCAGAAGAGAAACACTCTGACGGTGGATCCATTAGGTCAGCTGGACGTCAATGATTCAGCACATTTTGGATAAACACACAGTCTGTGTCCTTTGGTCGTAAAATTCTGCATGGTCTGCGGCCGACAAGGTTATAATAGGTCGATGCCCTGGGTCTGCGGCCGACAAGGTTATGAGAGGTCGATGCCCTGGAACTGCGACCGACAAGGTTATGAGTGGTCGATGCCCTGGGTCTGCGGCCGACAAGGTTATGAGTGGTCGATGCCCTGGGTCTGCGGCCGACAAGGTTATGAGAGGTCGATGCTCTGGGTCTGCGGCCGACAAGGATATGAGAGGTCGATGCCCTGGGTCTGCGGCTGACAAGCTTATGAGAGGTCGATGCCCTGGGTCTGCGGCCAACAAGGTTATGAGAGGTCGATGCCTGGGTCTCCGGCTGACAAGGTTATGAGAGGTCGATGCCCTGGGTCTGCGGCCGACAAGGTTATGAGAGGTCGATGCCCTGGGTCTGCGGCCGACAAGGATATGAGAGGTCGATGCCCTGGGTCTGCGGCCGACAAGGTTATAAGAGGTCCATGCCCTGGGTCTGCGGCCGACAAGGTTATGAGAGGTCGATGCCCTGGGTCTGCGGCTGACAAGGTTATGAGAGGTCGATGCCCTGGGTCTGCGGCCGACAAGGTTATGAAAGGTCGATGCCCTGGGTCTCTGGCTGACAAGGTTATGAGAGGTCGATAACCTTGTCGGCCACAGACCCAGGGTATGAGAGGTCGAAGCCTGGGTCTCCGGCTGACAAGGTTATGAGAGGTCGATAACCTTGTCGGCCACAGACCCAGGGTATGAGAGGTCGAAGCCTGGGTCTCCGGCTGACAAGGTTATGAGAGGTCGATGCCCTGGGTCTGCGGCCGACAAGGTTATGAGTGGTCGATGCCCTGGGTCTGCGGCCGACAAGGTTATGAGAGGTCGATGCCCTGGGTCTGCGGCCGACAAGGATATGAGAGGTCGATGCCCTGGGTCTGCGGCTGACAAGCTTATGAGAGGTCGATGCCTGGGTCTCCGGCTGACAAGGTTATGAGAGGTCGATACCCTGGGTCTGCGGCCGACAGGATTATGAGAGGTCGATGCCCTGGGTCTGCGGCTGACAAGGTTATGAGAGGTCGATGCCCTGGAACGGTCCCATACACCTAGAGCAAGGCTCGGCTGGTCAAAACACAGATCCCCAGGTGTTTATGTACCGCAACACCTTTAAAGCTAAGGCTGTCAAACTCCGCCCCTCCAGATGTTTATGGCCTACAATTCCCAGAATTCTTTGAGTGCAATAAATGGCAAGAGAATCATGTTGTAGTTCTATAGCAGCTTATGGAACAGGTTAAGCATCCTTCAACCAGAAAGTGAAATGTTCGGAGCTCTCTTTTGGATCTGGAATGTGGTTTACATTGCCGCCATCCTTTCACCAGACCCCAAGACGCGTCTAAGCATCAATCTAGCTATCGTGCAGGGGCTGGGATGCATTATCTCCCTCTGTGAGCTCAAAGGAAAACCCATCAGCCCATTTTTCTAAACATCATAATGGTAACCCTAAACTTCTTGGCTTCGCTGGTATTCAACATGTTAAAAAACATTGGAGAGGGGGTGATATTGAAAAGAATTTAAACCGTTTAGAAGCCAAATGGATATTTGATATAGGATGTCTAACACCTGAGGGCTTGAATATAGAATGGAAATTAATGCTCTATTATAATTCAAATACCATTATGCTTTTTATATGACTCACATTTTATATTTCATATTTTATTATCCACTCTACATGACACTACTATATGTTATGTGGAATAGTATATGCACTATTCCCCAACTCGATCAGTGACGTGACATATGTATGCTATATGCTTATTGCGCGCTATATTTTGATCGACTGGCGAATTGTGACATTGCAGCATATATGCTGTAATTTTTTTTTTTAAAATTTTTTTTATTTTTAATATATTTTTCTTTTTTCTTCTTTTTTGATATATCGTCCGGAAGAGTGAAGTTTATGTGGGAGCATGCGTGTCGATATGGTCCCCGTGCGTCTGTCGGACGGTAGGGACCTGCTGACTTGGCACTCAAAACGGCCGCAAGCAAGATTGCTAAACGTCCGTCGAAATTAATAAGCTGCGATATTGTGAGGGTAGGATGTACTTTCAACAACACTTTCCCTCTTCAAAAATGGCGCTCGACGGTTCAGACTGGCGGAAGTTGGAACATGGTGATGTAATCACCATGCGCCTGTCTACATGCCGGATGTCTGCCGCTGCTATGCCCACGAACACCTGGGAAAGATATCACCTCATGGACGGTGGGAGCCCGCTGGTTCGGGACCCCAAAACGTCCGGAAATAAGCTTGTTTTAAATGCCCATCAATGTTGCGAGGGCAAGCTATATTGTGGACACCATTTTCCCTCGTCCAAAATGGCGATCGATGGCTCAGAGGGGCAGGGGTTGAGGTAGATGGACGTAATCATTATGCGCCCGTTTGTATATTGAATGTTTGCTGGTGCTGCGCCTCTAAATGATTGGAAGTAGGGTGTGTTAGTACCAATTAAGTTAATGAGGTTGTGGCTTGACACCGCCTATTTCCCTTATCTTTTTTGTATAAATGAACGTTGTACACTGCATTGTATTATGTATATTTTTTTGCACTTTGATAAAGACCAATTAGGTCGAAACGCGTTAGTGCTGCAATAAATTTTACTTCATTTTATCCTGCTGACTTTTCGTCTGTGACATATCCCGGGGATCCAATATTTCATCTATGGACCAGGTTATCACCACGGATGGTTGCTGGTAGGACGGGCTGGTGAGATCATATCCACAGATATATGCCTATATAGTCCAGAGCCGACTTTATGGGGCTCAGAAAAAAGTGAGTTGAATACTTTCTCTCTGGAAACCAGGTGTCATAAGGATGTACTGCGCAATGTATGTCTCCTATTATGTTTTCTAGATTATCTTGAAGTATTACTCACTGGACACTTGGCGTAAGCGCGAGGACTCTACCCATTATTTTATCAAAGGAAAACCTGCCTGAACCATCTGTCCCCTTCAGCCGAATATAAAGCCTGTAATTGCAAAAAAGTACTGAAAACAAAACAATGGCACTCACAAAATTAGGGGAAGATCCACTAACTGGTGCTCGCTGCTCCAAGGTGGCTGTTCCTCCCCTCTTTTAACTTATGGAGCTGTCAATGCCAACAGCAGCAAAGTTTCTGCTCCAACAACAGTCTCTTATCAAGGTTGAGTAAAGGCCGCTGGGGCTGAAACCAGGTTTGCCACATCGGCCATATTTTCCTGGACGCATGTAATTTATTTATGCTGATGGGCAGGGCGTGTAAAATGCCACCCTGCAGTAGGTAGAATCCATACGCTGCAGGTAAGATATCAAAAGGGAATTCTCAGTGACCTGCCTTGATCTCCTTCCTGCAGAATATGAATTATACATGTTGCAGGGCAGCACTTTTCCATGTGCTCCAACCTGCATGAAATAGTCATGCGTGTCCAGGAAAACATGGCTGATCTGGGAACCCCAGCTGGCTTGGAATGTTGCTGCTTTTCGCATTGACAGCTCCATAAATTAAAAGACCACGTTCTTGGACCGAATGATCGTCAGCTCACTCCCCCCCCCTTTTTTTCAACAGGCACCAAGTTTGAGGCCTCTGCTCTTTACCCCAGTGTGCATGTGTTTTCAAGATACTGGTACTCTGAAAATCAAACAATTAAAGTCCAAATTTCTCCTGGTTCCGAGCATTTCAGATAAGCGGTTTACACTTTGGTCAGCCCTAACCTTGACATGGCGCGCATGAGATTAAGCCGGTTTTGGCCAACCCGGACACAGAAGAGGTTTTAGAAATGTATTTTCTGTAATACTCAGTTTTTAGTGTAGAGAAGGATCATGGGATATGTAGTTCCAAACAACTCAGATGCCAAAACCAGACATAACTGGCCTAAGCCTACATCAACCGTCATCACCGAGGTCAATGAAATTTACCAAATGTGCCGGGCCCGGGGTTAAGCAGAATCACCCAGATTGTAACACCGAGTACAGTGATGATGAATTATTGTCTATCATCACGATAATTTAGTATTATCCCAATGATCCATAGGTGAGTTATTCTAAACCAAGGTGGTTTTCAGACATTATCAACCAAGATTGGTTAAATAAAGGTCAAGATATAAGATAGAGATTATATGTAAAATAAAGATTCTCCCCCATGATGGTGACGACACCAGCAATCCCCCATACGTCTTCCAAAGGTGAAACGCACGTCCATCTTTGAGTTGGAACGCAAGTTGCGGACTAATGATGTCAACGCCAAACGCCAGACGTCTTTTACTTTCGTTTTACAATTAAGGATAGATTATGACAGCATATAAAGACACTGCAGGACTCTGATGTTATTATGCACTGACTGAGGAAGCGATTTAATCGCGAAACGCGTTACAGGGTTTTATTATACTGTATTTTATCGGAATAAATAATTTTTAAGTCGCTTATTGATGGTCCTGCTGGGGTTTGATACAAAGGATTATCGCCGACAGTTATCCGAAGGGGGATCCGGTACCTCTCTACTATTACCTGCCTATACATCTGGTGTCCGAGAGGTGACACCAAAAAACGTGAGTGTTCATTTCATACGATTTTTGAGCCTCAATTGATTAATGGGCTACACCATGTCCTGTTTTATGTTCTGTGTTTTCTTCGAGGCAAGAATATTTTAATAAAAATGGAAATAAAGATAAAGAGCCCTGCTTTATTCGAAAGAAACCCTACATTAATTGAAAGAAGCGCTCTATTCACTGCATTTCTCTACAACATTGCTACTTTGGTGGTTTGAGGTGTACCACCGTGCGGATAGGATTTGCTGCTGATTCATTCAAACAAACTGCTTCTTTATTTTTACTGCATTTATTGTGCATTCATTCTGTTACACTGTTCACTTTGTCTACTAGGTGGCGCCGGATACGGATACATATACAAGTGATGATGAACCTTGCCACCCCAGATCTTTTGGAAACAACATGTCCCACTCCCAAGAATCTTGAGGGCTTATAAAAAGAGAGCCAAATTTGCCACCAAATTGCACCGAACAGTTAATTTCCCCGTACGTTCCAATTTCTTGGCCATTCAGCTATTGAAAAAGCTGGTGATTTGCCAAATATTGGCGAATTGCCAGCAATTACAGTGCCTGTTCAACAGCAGTGAAATCCCCCATAGAGAAGCAATGGTTAATCTATTCACAGACACCAAACAGCACCGAAACATTGGCGAAATGCCCATATTTTCAGTGTTTTCATTCGACAGGTTTAGGCCGGGTGCACACGAGCGCACTCAGAGTGGAAGGAATGTCCATGAGAGTTGACGTTCCTTCCACTCGAAGCCCGCCTGCCCCCCCCCTCTGCGCTACAAAGCACGATACTCCTATGGAGGATCGCGCTTTGCAGCCTCGTCGACGCGCATCCTAGCGCCTCAACGGGGAGGATCTCTAGACGGACGCATGCTACACGCGCACTTAGTGCGCACGCACAAGCATGTGACCGGCCCCGTCACAGCATCACATGGCTGTGCCGGGCGCCAGTAAGTGCGCTCGTGTGCACCCAGCCTTAATCAGGCGAATTCCATAAGTTTCAATGTGAAAAAAATTCCCTGTTTTTCTTAAATATTTATTCAACCGCTTATTTTTTTCATTTGCAGCAAACAGTATTTTTATTAATTTATTTTTTAGGCATTTGTCTGCATTTTCACAGTGAAATTTTGGATTTCAGTGTTTTTTTTTATGGTGTTTTTTTTTTTTTAAATTCTGTAACAGACCTTTTTATTGTTATTCATAGGACCTTGTATTTTATTTCCAGGCATTTTCATGCATTATTTTTGTTTAAGAACGCCAAAATTGCAGTTTTTTTTAACCCCTGTTCAGCAGCTGGTCGGCTTCTTTTGGCAGCGTTCGGCGGTCTGTTCGGCTGGTTATCGGATGCGTTCGTGCAGGTTATCGGATGCGTTCGTGCAGGTTATCGGATGCGTTCGTGCAGGTTATCGGATGCGTTCGTGCAGGTTATCGGATGCGTTCGTGCAGGTTATCGGATGCGTTCGTGCAGGTTATCGTATATGGCCCGCCGCCCCTGTTCTTAAGGCCCGCGGGTGTCTGTGACAAAATCACAGACACCCAGCCCACGAACCGGCTGTTCTTGTCCCTGCGAGCGGCCGCCGGCATGCAGCTTGGCCGCTCGCAGGGATCCCCCTAACCAGCATGCGAGAACGCGGCTGTGCTGGACCAGCGCGGCCCCGTTCTCGCGAGTTCGCGGAATTCACGTGAACTCCGCGATCTTGTGCGCTGGTCAGGTGGTTACCCGCGAGCGGCCAAGCTGCATGCCGGCGGCCGCTCCCAGGGAGGAGAACAGCAGTGCGGACAGAGGTGAGCTGGGGGCAATACAGCCATGCGTGAGCTGGGGGCAATACAGCCATGCGTGAGCTGGGGGCAATACATCCATGCGTGAGCTGGGGGCAATACATCCATGCGTGAGCTGGGGGCAATACATCCATGCGTGAGCTGGGGGCAATACATCCATGCGTGAGCTGGGGCAATACATCCTTCAATGCGTGAGCTGGGGGCAATACATCCATGCGTGAGCTGGGGGCAATATATCCATGCGTGAGCTGGGGCAATACATCCATGCGTGAGCTGGGGCAATATATCCATGCGTGAGCTGGGGCAATATATTCATGTGAGCTGGGGGCAATATATCCATATGTGAGCTGGGGGCAATATATCCATGTGAGCTAAATATTACTAAATATTTTAATTCTAAAAAGAAAACCGTTGTTTCTTATGTTTGTTGTTTATAATTCTTAATATTACAATATTTAGCTTATTTAAGTTTAAAAAGTAAACGTTATTTAAAATCTACTGTGATTGTTGCGTTATTACAATATTATCATCATTCATTAGGTTTGCAGGTGAATGCGGCCCTCCATGCATTCACAGTTGTTGCATCCGGCCCTCAGGCAGAGAAAGGTTGCCTACCCCCGATCTAGTGCAATCATAAGCAGAAATGTGTATGGCTGAAAAGCAGGAGTATAAAATGCTATTATAAAAAGAAAGAAAAGAAAAATAAAAAATTAGGGGGGGCAAACACAAGTCATCACTTGATGTAAAAGCACATTTTTAACATTAGGTCATGCTTCTATTAAAAGAGACAAGGGACTTTATATGCTGTAAGCCAGGGCTCAGCAACACTGGCCCTCCAGATGTCCAGTATTTAAACTACATTTCCCATGATGCTCAGTTACTCGTTGGATTGGCTGAGCCTCAAGGGAAATGTAGTTCCAAAAGATGTGGTGGGCCAAGGTTTCGGGTTTCTGCAGTAAGCCCCGGGCGCACCTACCACAAAGGAAAGGTCTCTTCGTCCCCTTTTCCGAGCTTGGAATCTCGAAGATGCTCGTAGGCCACCATCCGGACTCCCGAGTACACTGAGAAACGAGAAGGAACAGTATTAACCCATAACCAACAGGCTTCCTTTAAATAAGCATCATTTTCCTTCCGCCCCAATCTGGTACGATGTTAATCATGACGGCGAATTTTAATTTAGTTTTAAGGAACGCGCCACCGAAAGGCCCGTACGGTGCAATTTCGGGCCAATTCGTCCAATCACAAAGCTGACATGTCACCAAATACTGATGAACTGACAGCGAAATACAGTGACGTTAACCGAAATTCGGCAGCAGCAAAATAATGGTTAATTTATTCAGAGAACACCGAACTGCACCGAAATGTCAGTGAAATTACCTGATTTTCAGTTCGACAGGTTTAAATGGGCGAATCCCATAGGATTGAATGTTAAACAAATATCGTTTTCATTTAACGGTTTCTTTTTTTTCATTTTCAGCAAAAAGCTTTTTTTAGAACACCTTTTCGTGTTTTTTTTTTTTTTTTGGAATCTGTTGGCGAGAGGAGAACAACCTAGACCAAATAGCCGAATTGGAAAGCGAGATAAATGGGAGAGTTTTTCTAGTTTTCTAGTATTTTGACCTAGAATTTTCACTTCTCCAAAAGTTCTCCAGAGTTTCACATTAAAGGGGTTATCTCAGAGGTTGACATTTCAGTGCGCTCGTTCAACTCGCCGACCCTGCAGTGAGTTCAGCATTCACCATAAGGACCCCGAAAAGCGCCGAATGCAACTGATAAACCGCTGAATCCTGCTGGAATAAAAATCGGCCAGCTGCAGAACAGGGGAACACACACACACACACCCGCAACTTTTAAAAGAAAATAATGCCTGGAAATAATATAAGGTCCTATGAATAACAATAAAAAGGTCGGTTACAGAATAAAAATAATAATAAAAAAAAACAACATTAAAAAACATAAATATAATTTTTTTTTTGACCCGGAATTAAAATTTTTGCTGAAAAAAAATCCAGAAAAATGCCTAAAAAAAAAAGTTCTAGAAAAATTTCTAATAAAAATACTTTTTGCTGCACATGAAAAGAATAAACGGTTGAATATAATGTTAATAAAAACGGGGATTTTTTTTTTATTGAAACCTATGGGAGTCGCCTGATTAAACCTGTTGAATGAAAGTACTGAAAATCAGCAATACTGCTGTTCGGTGTCTGTGAATAGATTCACCATACTTCCCTATGGGGGATTTCACTGCCTTCAAACAGGCACCACATTTCACTGTCAATTCACCAAATATTTGGCAAATTGACAGCATTTTGAATAGCCGAATGGTCACGAAATTGCATCATACAGGGAAATTCACGGTTCGGTGCAATTCGGTGCTCTATGAATAACCCCTTAAGTAAACAGACCTGAAATAAAAATTATGGTTACAGAAGAAATGTAGCAAAACAGTTAAAGACGCAACCAATTAAAAAAATCTGCAAAACAGCTTGAATTATCTGGATTAAAACCAGTTCCATAAAAAACATGATTAACCCTCACATAGCCCTCACATCAAAGGCCCCTGTCAGGACCACACCGGTAAAGATACAATACTGATACAGAAGACTGACAACAAAGGAGGTTTCACTGCAATCAGCTTCTGGCTTAAAGGAGCCTCAGCGGTCAGAGGATCTGGGACATTTAATTTCTTGGATACTGGAGACACCTGCAGGTAGCTGGTGCGTTTTCGGTTACAGTACTTATATAGATCACCAACAGATTCTGCAGTGCAGACATGAGACGTAAGCAGGGTTATTCAGGCGATTCATAATGCATTATGAAGCTGTTAAGATTTTAGCCGTTATAGAAGAATGAAAGGTATGATAAGGTGAAAAGTTCTAGACACTGGATGGTTTCCCTCATTTTCTACAAAATCAAACGGGGTCTGCATTATCAGCATACAGGCAGAAAAGGCCTTTGTGTCAGTAAATGTGCTGCAGACAGATAATAACATGGTGAGATCTCCTGCTTATGGGGGTTTGTGGTGATCATAATGAGATTATTAGCAATGCAATTTCTGTATGTGCTGCATAATGCCTGTGTATGGCAATTACAGCAACACCTTGTATCTGTATGTGCTGCATAATGCCTGTGTATGGCAATTACAGCAACACCTTGTATCTGTATGTGCTGCATAATGCCTGTGTATGGCAATTACAGCAACACCTAGTATATGTATGTGCTGCATAATGCCTGCGTATGGCAATTACAGTATCTGTATGTGCTGCATAATGCCTGTGTATGGCAATTACAGTATCTGTATGTGCTGCATAATGCCTGTGTATGGCAATTACAGCAACACCTTGTATCTGTATGTGCTGCATAATGCCTGTGTATGGCAATTACAGCAACACCTAGTATCTGTATGTGCTGCATAATGCCTGCGTATGGCAATTACAGCAACACCTCGTATCTGTATGTGCTGCATAATGCCTGTGTATGGCAATTACAGCAACACCTCGTATCTGTATGTGCTGCATAATGCCTGTGTATGGCAATTACAGCAACACCTAGTATCTGTATGTGCTGCATAATGCCTGCGTATGGCAATTGCAGCAACACCTCGTATCTGTATGTGCTGCATAATGCCTGTGTATGGCAATTACAGCAACACCTTGTATCTGTATGTGCTGCATAATGCCTGTGTACGGCAATTACAGCAACACCTTGTATCTGTATGTGCTGCATAATACCTGTGTGTGGCAATTACAGTAACACCTTGTATCTGTACTGTACAGGGATTTACACTCCTTATAACCCCCTGATCTTATCCCTGTACAGCAGCGACTGACCCCACAGCTCTCCCTGTATTCTGCCAAATCCCTGGCTGCTGGAATGCAGCAGTGAAGTCTGTTCCATGTTTTGTTACGGCCAATTTTCAAGTCATTCAGTACAATTGGAGTGATGTATCAATGTGTTTTTTTCTCCACAGCGAAGATCACAAACCTGCTTTAAAAGGTTGCGTAAGTGAGGTTTTGGGAATTAGATTTTGGTTTTCATGTTTTTCTATCTACAATCTAAACAGTTTGTTAGTAAAGATGTTAAAACGGATAAGTCCGGGGTCAGATGACCGCATTACATGCCTGTGCCGACGTGCCTCCCGGCGTACGTTGAGCGTTGTGATGTTTCAACGGGCTCGGCAACACGTTGTAGAGCACGCACTTATTGCCCACGCTACAGCGGACATTCTGAAAGTCTCCCCACTGAAACACTACAACGTGCATTCGACAGGCCTGCAAAGCGCAAAGCCTATTTCTCCTGAACAAAACGATATATAATAAGGGTGGGTGCACGTAATATGAAAGAGGTAAATTGTGGTCGAACAGTTGAAATTCTACTTTTAGAAGTGTTCCAAACTCATAAAATTGCCCCTGTCCTTAAGGGGTTAACTAAACATACAAGAGAAACACAAAGCACGTGCAAGATATCAGCAACATCAAAGAAACACAATAAGGACATTGCATTCTGTGGTGGTTGTGCGTGAAATGACCTGGCTCTAACAGGGCGCCCGTGGAGCCTATTCGCTCTCGACGGTTTTGTCTTCCACAACACAAGACCACAATCAGAAAAAAGGGATACATCTTTGCATTACCTATGTGCCGGTACACGGCTGGCGTGGCCCCCTGCCATAGCTTTAACAAGCCTTCCTCCTGGACGATTCCAACCGCCGTGCGCACCATCCCTCGGTATGGCCCGGCTGCTCCGGCCCCGTGTCGTTTTAACGCAGCTTCCCCCTGAATTTGAAGCCGGGTTTTGGTGAGATCCAGTGGAAACGTCACTGCGAAGAGACAACCACATAAATGATTTAGTATCATGTGCCATCATACCATATGATTCGGTCATCAGCGCACGTGTGTTACCCAACGTTTTGGAAACAATGAAAATGTAAGGGGTTACCGTAGATACTCGAGTATAGCGCGACCCGAATATAACGCGATGGATAGAGATTTATTATGGAAATGAGAGAATACTCAAGACTCGAATATAACGCGAGGAACAAAATTATAGAAGTATACTGTACCGGTAAACAATTAAGATCCTTCCAGGTTCTCTTAACACGGTCAGGCTGCCCCTCAGGCCAGGGTGTTATGCTTTAGAATGATTGCAGTTGTTACGAAGTATGAAGCCGCCAGCCACCCGTCTGCTTTCCTAGCGATTAGATGGCCGGCGGAGGCGAGCGAGGTGAATGATTGGCTTAAACTGAGCGTGCCCTCTGGCTGTGATGGATCCCACCTCTCCCGAATTCAGGAGTTCCTGATCCTGAAGTGTTTGCAAGCATCAGGGACCCCGCATTCACTTCAGCGAGACTACTAGAACTTCCAGGAGACTTGAGACCCAGAGCAAGGCAAGGTTTTTTTGTTTTTCTTTTTTTTTTGTATAATATCTTTTTTATTGAAATAAAAGATTGCATATAATCAAGGCATTATCAGTTCAATTACAGAATGATAAGTGAGATACAGAAAAGTACCGATAAAATAAGCTTATACCGTCTAGTGTAAGGTATTCTTATGAAAAGAAAAAGCAAGGAAGGAGAAAACAAAAGAAAAACCAAAAACCATAAAGACAATAAAACAAAATAAAAACAAATACACAACATTGGGTCTTGTGATCCCTATGATCACATGGGAGAGTCTCGTTCGTCTGCCGGTTCCAAAATACTGTCTCAGTCAGCCAGCTCGGTCTCTGAGGGGAATACGGGGGATATGGCTCGCCTTTCATGTGACCTGGCTATGGCCTCCGGGTTATCCTTACGGTGTTTCATAACAAAGTCAGACCACCAGTACCACGTTTTAAAGTAAATATCATATTTGTTTTCCAGCGAGAGGTGGAGTTCCTCCATTTCCCTAACGCTGGAGACCTGATCTATCCATTCGAAGATCGTTGGTGGTGATTCCGATCTCCAGTGTCTGGGGATCAGGGATTTTGCTGAATTAAACAAGTGAATCATTAGAGACTTAATATATCTATTCGGGGATAGGGGGACCACATGTAGGAGAGCCGCTTGCGGGGTGAAGGGGATTTCCATAGAGGTGATTTCGTTAACATAGGTGAACACCACCTCCCAGTAGGGCACTATAAACGGGCAGGACCACCAAATATGAATGAACGTTCCTTTCGAAAGCCCACATCTCCAACAATCCGGGGATACACCCGGGTGCATCAACGCCAATCTGTTAGGTGTAAGATACCATCGTGATAGCAACTTATAATTCATTTCTTGTACTTTCAGGTCTCTGGAGGAATGAAAAGTGATGTGGAAGATATCTAACCAAGCTCGTTCGGTCAAAGGAGGGGGCGTCTCGGCTTCCCACTTAGTAGTGTAGGAGGGTAGGTCTGGGTATTCCGCGGCCATCAGAAGGGCATATATTAATGAAAGGAGGTGAGGTGGTGGGGGGTCCTGAGTACAGAGGCTTTCAAAGGGGGACAGAGTAGGTCTGTACGGTTGGTGTGCAGTCAGGCTGGACCAGAAGTGTTTGAGTTGGAGATAGCGATATGCCTCCATTGGGGACGGTATCCGCTGCGGCACCAATTGCTCTAAGGGTAGAAGTGTGCCCTCAACAGTGCACGTCTGGATCGTTAGATAAGGGCCATCGTAGTCAATATCAAGGAATGAGGGCTGGCGTCCGGGTAGGAAGTCAGGGTTGCTGGTTATGGGAGTAAGGGGGGAGGGGAGCAGAGATAGATCCAGTCTGTGGCGATAGCGGCGCCATAACCTCAGAGTCGGGGATATCGTTGGATGCGGCGTCGGGCAGATAGTGGTGTGAGAGACCGTTTGCCAGGGTGCTGAGGCAATGGGGACTTGAAGGAATTTTTGTTCAAGGGGGACCCACAGCTTATGGGGAGGGGACATGGACCAGTCTGACAGGCGAAGGAGCAGTGCGGCCACATAGTAGTATTCCATGTGGGGTGTACTCATTCCTCCCCGGTGTTTAGGGCGGGTCAGTAGGCGGAAGGCCAACCTGGGTCGTTTGTCAGCCCATATGAACTTTCCAAATAAGCTGCGTAGTGTGTTGAAGAATGATGGGGTAACATGGATAGGGAGAGTCTGGAATAAGTAGAGGAACTTAGGTAGTATGGACATCTTTATTATATTAATCCGTCCAAACCAAGAGAAGTGGGGCTTATCCCATGCCTGTAGGTCGCTCCGTACCCTGTGTAAGAGAGGTTCATAGTTAAGAATGTATAATAGAGTAAGGTCAGAGGGGAGTCGGAGGCCCAAGTATGTGATAGCTTCTGATTGCCAAGAGAAGGGGAAGAGTGATTTGATCTGCAAGCGAGTGGTGTCAGGGATGTCCACTCCAATCGCCTCACATTTAGTAGTGTTAATCTTAAAATTGGAGACCGCGGCATATAGATGGACCTCCCGCAAAAACGCAGGGAGAGATTGTAAGGGATCTATGATCGTCAGGAGCACATCGTCCGCAAAAGCAGAAACTTTATACTCGTGTAAGGGGCCATTGTATCCTCGAATACACTCATTGTCCCGTAACCTCTGTAGGAAAGGTTCCAGTGTAATAATAAACAGTATCGGGGAGAGTGGACATCCCTGACGCGTCCCGTTCCGGACCGACAAGGGGCTGGAGAGTGAGCCATTTACGCGAAGGAGGGCCGTCGGGTTACTGTAAAGTGCCGAAACCCAGGCAAGCCAGCGAGGCCCCAAACCTAGTTTTGCTAGAACCGTTATTAAAAATGACCAATCTACTCGGTCGAACGCCTTTTCGGCATCGACCGAGAGAAAGAGCATAGGGGTAGAGCTGACCCGGGATAGGTGAAGAAGGTTTATGGCTCTCAGAGTATTATCCCGAGCACCTCTAAGAGGAACGAATCCCACTTGGTCGGGATGGATTAGAGAGCGGAGTATAGGGTTAAGTCTCCTGGCCAGCATTTTTGCCATAAGCTTTATGTCGTTATTTATTAGAGAGATGGGGCGGTAGTTAGAGCATGATAAAGGGTCTTTACCAGGTTTCGGTATAAGCGAGATTGTTGCTCGGAGAGCTTCTGCGGGGAAACTAGTCCCTTCGTCAATCGCGTTAAAGGAGCGGAGAAGGTAGGGGCCCAGTGACTTCAGAAAGGTCCGATAGTACCCAATAGAAAAGCCATCTGGACCCGGACTCTTCCCCGTCGGGGTAGCTTTAAGCGCCTCCGCCAGTTCCTCAGATGTGAAGGGGACATCCAGTGCCTCAGCCTGGTCCGGGGAGATAGTAACATCCAGGGCTTTAGCCAAGTAATTCGCCATAAGCTTAGCTGGAGGGGGTGAGTCCCTAAGATTATATAGGGAGTGATAGTAGGTATGGAACTCAGCTATAATTTCGTCATTGAGATGCGTGACGGAGCCGTCGGAGCGTCTAAGTTTGGGGATGTAGGTAGACTGGTACTTCTGGCGTAGGGCTCTCGCCAATAGTTTGCCACATTTATTACCGTGAAGGTAATAAGAGCGTTTAGTAAGGAGGAGCGACCTACGTGCATGGTGATGGAGCAGTTCCCTCAGGTCTGATCGGAGGGAGGAAAGGGCGGAATAATGTTCAGCGGATGGAGTGGTCTTGTGGAGGGTCTCAAAAGTTTGTATATCCGCAAGCAAAGATTGGATCTTGTCTCCCCTATCCCTTTTACATCGGGCCCCCAGCTGTATCAGCTGTCCCCGGAGTACACTCTTATGTGCTTCCCACAGTAAGGGATCTGTGACTTCCCCGTTATCATTCTCGTCAAAGTAGTGAGTAATGGCCTCCGTGAGGTACTCCCGGTGAACCACGTCTTTCAGAAGAGATTCATTAAGACGCCATTGGTATTGTCTAGGGGGTAAATCAGGGACTTCAAGATCCATCAACACTGGGGCGTGATCTGACCAAGTAATACTCCCTATGGACACAGTGCAAATTAAATGAAGGGTATGATGAGACATGAGAAAAAGGTCCAGACGGGAGTAAACTCGGGCAGCGTGTGAGTAAAATGTGTAATCGCGCCCAGCGGGGTGCATTGCTCTCCAACAATCTACCAATTGAAACGTCTGTAACAGTTGGTGAAATCTCCTCCGTTTAGATGGCTGTGACGCTCCCGGGGAAGCGGCAGCTTCCCTCGGGGAGTCCGGGGAGATATTGAAGTCTCCTCCACAAAATAGGGGGCCTTCAGCAAACTTAGCGAGTTTATTCAAAATTTTTCTGAGCGCAGTGCATTGATGGGTGTTGGGAAGGTATAGATTTGCCAGCGTGACCAGTCTAGCTCCGATATGCCCCTTAATAAAGATGAAACGGCCCTGTGGGTCTGTCATCTGGGAGGTGCATGTAAAAGGGATATGTGAAGCTACCAGAATAGCCACCCCTCTAGATTTAGACGCCTCAAAGTTACTATAGAAGCCCTGGGTAAAGTAAGTTGAGCGCAAAGTTGGAGCACTGTCTGACCGAAAATGGGTTTCTTGCAAGAAGGCAAAATCGCATTTTTGCCTACGGAGATCAGCCATAGCGATCCGCCGCTTAGCCGGGTGGTTCAGTCCCCTGACATTCAGGGATATAAGTCGTATTTTAGCCATAATCTAAAAAAGTGTCCCTAAAAAATTTACAGTGTTGGAGAGAATGCACTCCCCTGCGCTGGCTCATCACAAGCGGTTCCGGCACGGACAAGTCATACATGTTGCATGGACCCAAATAGACATACATTAATAAAGACCAAAATACAGACAAAAGAAAAATCATAAACCGCACCTTACAGTGCAGAACACATAATGAAGATCGGTGTGGGTACCCGCGTAGGGTACAGACCCATATGGGGTCTATCCAGCAAGATGAGAGTGTGGAACAGCCGTTCCAGGCGTACTGGTGAAATTCAAACACCGCAGGGGGGATGGTGTAGAACACAAGTAAAATACGCAACAGGGAAACCTTAGTGAGTGTTAAATAAACGAAATACAGCACTACAGTTAAAGTAGTGTAACAGCTACCTAATTCTGCCGCACCCGGGCAAATATAGAGCAAGCTTAACCATCGAGTGTCGTCCTTAACAGAAGGACATAACCACAGGGCATGTCCCGACGTCCAATATCTTATAGCAAAAAACCAAAAAAACAGGAGAACAAGAGATATAGAGACATATGAATGCTCCCGAGGGCTTTGGGCCTCCGTCCTCGGAATGTAGGTGTCATAATGGACCTGCCGGTCGTTTTAGCCAACACAGTAGAAGGGGGAGTAGGAGACCATAAAGAGGGGGAGAACTTCTCAGGGGTCCTGCCTCGCCGGGCCAAAGGACGGGTGGAGTCCTGGGTCTGTTGCCTCATCCCTGAGGGGGTGGCGGTGCTTCTGTTTACGGACTGCTTGCCATTTTTGCCGTTGGGGCTTGGGAGGGGGGAAATCCAGTAAATCTCCTCCATGCCAATTTGTGACCTCCACCTGCGGTAGGTCCAAAGCGCGAATAAATTCGGGCACATCTCCAGGTTCCATAATAGACATGAGCTGATTATCCCTTCGTACAGTAAGAGCAAAAGGGTAGCCCCACCTGTATCTAATGTCTCGATCTCTGAGGACATCCGTGATCGGTTTAAGATGTCTCCGAGCTTGCAAAGTGAATCTGGAAAGATCTTGGTAGACTTCAACCGCGTGTCCATCATGTGTGATTGAGCGTTTCTTTCTGGCCGCTTGCATGATCTCTTCCTTGAGCGGGAAATGATGTATGCGGCAGATGATATCTCTCGGGGGTGCCGACGGGGCTCCCCGTGGGCGCAGCGCCCTATGTGCTCTATCAAGCAATATCGGCGTATCAGGCGGGCGTTCGAGGAGCGCATTGAACAAAGTTCGTAGGGTGAGGGGTATATCTTCTGTGTCCTCCGATTCAGGGACGCCTCTAATACGGACATTGTTGCGGCGCCCTCTATTATCTAAATCGTCTACAGAGCGGCGTAAGTCAGTAACATATCGGGACTGTTCATTTATTTGGGCCTGTAGTCTGTCCAGGTGGGCCATGGAAGCGTCTCTATCCTCCTCTAAATCCTGCACTCTGCCTCCCAGCTGCCGCACATCAGCCCCTAGTTCAGCGAATTTTGCATCAAATTTCGCCTCAAAGCGTGAAAATAAAGATTCCAGGTCTCTCTTAGTGGGAAGGTGGCGCAGGGTCTCCCTTACCTCCGCCGTTGGTATGTCGCTCAGAGAGGAAGTCCGGCTGTCTTGCAGATCATCCTCCGATTCTACCATGCGGTCCCCGGCCGCCGCCATCTTGGCTTTGCGGCCTTGCGAGGAGACAGCCTGTGATCCGCGGAGATAGTGGCGCATCGGGGAGCTCCCGGTCAGCGCCGGTGTGTGCGGGTGAGTCACAGAGGCAGCGGCTCGTTTTTTTTGTCCCGTGGGACGTCTTGCGGACATTCGAAGAGCTTATTTGGTGCGCCCGGGTGCAGAGCTGCAGAACTAAGCGGCCATCTTGCCTCGCGTCCAGGCCACGCCCCCTTGTTTTTCTTTTTACACACGATGCAGATGTCTCGAATATACCGCGACCCCTCCAATTTTAAGGTAAATTTTTGGCACCAAAATCTAGCGGTATACTCGAGTATCTGTCGAACGGTGGATTTAGCTCGTTCAGATTTTGAAGAAGAACTATGGTGGATCAATTGCAGTGAATTCACTGCCGCCACGGTTCTCCGTAGTTTCTGCCGAAGTTGTTCAGCCTAGTTGTCTATGGGATGTCCACCAGAGTTATTTAGCATAGATTCTTTCCCCGAAGTTTAAGTAAAAGTTGCCCATTGCTGTTTCTAGAGCGGTTCATTGGAGATCACCACTTCAAAATTGCCGAAACACACTATCTGGCCAAAAACAAGTCACACACTGTAACATTTGGTTGTGCCACCTTTTGTTGTGATTGCGGCAAGCGTTCGCCGCAGATTCGTGTCGATAAATCCCGTGACATTGCATGAACTTATTTGCGTCCAGAGCGGCATTAATTTGTGGCCAAGATCTTGTGTTGATGATGGGAGAGTCGCGGCGCTGCGTAAAGGCTTCTCCAGCACATTATCCTAAAGGTTAACCTCAATGGGGTTAAGGTCTGGACTGTGCGGTGGCCAATCCATGTGTGGAAATGATGTCTCATGCAGCCTGAACCACTCTTGCACAATTTGAGCCCGATGAATCCTGGCATTGCCATCTTGGAATATGCCCGCTGTGCCATCAGGGGAGAAAAAACCCATTGATGGAAAAACCTGCTCATTCAGTATATTCAGGGAGTCACATGACCTCATTTTATGCTGAAACATATTAATCACTGCAGTAATTATCCAATGGAAGGCGAGCTCCTATTGGCTTAGTATATCCAAGGGGGGGGGTGACTTTTTTTTTGCCCAGGCAGTGTATTCCCCAGTGTTTCAATTAGTGACATCACACCTCTGAATGGAGAATATAAGCGGTTTAGGCTGGCCGTCCACTGGCACCATAATCAAGTGACCGATTTGGACACCAGATTGGAAGCATCTATGGACGACCCAGATCAGCTGTTGGACAGGCCGCAAGGTTAAAAAAACAAACGCTAGTGCGTTTTAGCATCAGGGACAGCCCCTGTCCAGCTCAGCCGGCTCCTAGTGTGTTTGGGTCGCACATCTGTTGCAATCACCTGAAGTCATCTGATGGTGGTCGGATGCAGTGGAAGAGGGCTGATTCACCTGCATGTTGTAGGATCGGTCGGACGACTTCAGACGATATCAGATGATCGTAACATCGGAGGAATAAGGACCCAAGGGCAGTGGTGTATTTTGGCCTAGGCCGACTAGGCCTAGGGCGGCACTTTCCAGGGGGCGGCAGCCCGCACCGGGTGGCCCCACCCCTAAATTTTTTTTATTTTTTTTACTCTTGCAAAGTATTTTACCAGGAAGGATACATTGAGATTTCACTAATTTGCAAGTATGTCCTGGGTAGGCAAGACGTAGGATTTCACTTTCCCCGGGGCAGAAAAAAACCTCACCACTAAATGGGTTACTCACAGAGCACCGAAATGACGCCAACATTTTGGTGTTCTGTAGTTCCCTGCACTTCGGGGAATAAAATTTCCCCACCCTGCAGTGAATTCATCATTCACCGCAGGGTCCCCAAAGTGCAAGGAGTCGGCCGCTGAATGCTGCCACCGCAAACCTGTGGCCTGCTGTTTTCAAAAGAACTACTGAACGAAAATGTCCGGAATTTACATATAAGATCCTATGATTGATAATAAAAAGTTCTGTTACAGAAAAAAGAAAAAATGCTATTAAAAAAAATCTGAAAAATGACTAAAAGGTACTAAAAAAAAATAAAAATCAATAAATAAAGACTTTTTACTGCATATTAAAATAATAAATGGTTTATTAGATATTGCATAAAAATGGGAATATTTTTAACATTGAAACCTATGGGGTTCGCCTGAATAAACCTGCTGATTGAAACCACCGAACATCAGGGCATTTCACGGCCATTTCTCTGCTGTTTGGTGTTCTCTGAATAGATTAACCATTACTTCTCTATGGGGATTTGCACTGCCTTCAAACAGCACCGTACTTGCTGGCAGTTCGCCAAACTTGTGTGTGAGCATATCACAGAGCAGTGGTGCACTTAGGGGAGTGGCGGAGGGCGGACTGCCCCAGGTACCGGTGATTATTTGAGTGTCATTAGGGGGTACTAGGAGGTGCCACTGTCACTGTGTGTCAGCTTTGAGCTGTGTTCTCAAACAACGAGCAGCGGAGCAGGGTGTTTGCATACGGAATAAAATCGAATAGAATAAAAATCCCCCTCTCCTCCCTCCATAGCTCCTCCCCTGGCCCACAGCAGCTCTAGGAGAGGGGAGGGGGATGTGATTTGTGTGCAGAGAGAGAAGACGACAGTAAACGGCAGGTAGGGGGGGTATCATCAGAATATGAAGCCCTGTCTGCTTACTGCTGTTTAATGTGGACCTTTCCTTAACCAGCACTGCAGTGATATAAATTTGTCATTGAGCTGCCTGGCTCCTGGTGAGGCTACGTGCGTGCAGGTCACACAGTCCTGACAGTCAGGTGGTACTGAGTCTCAGTACCACCTGACTGGCTGAACCACGTGACACGCACGCAGCTGCCCGCCCTTTCGTTAACACAGACTCTCACTCTATTCTGGACTGAACACCCACTGGGAAGGGAATCAAAGCCACGGTGCACCCTCTGGCAGTGGCACCCCACTGCTGACAAGATGGCTCCACGCACAGGCACAGCCGCGATCCTCACGTGGCCTGGAGGGACCTCCTGCTGAGTCCGTACACAGTCCCTGCTGACTCTGCACACAGCCCTACCGCGGACGGAGGCCGGTAAATATAGAATAAATAATTGCTGTGTGCTCATATTCACTCGGTTTGCTGTGAGTTTTATTGCAGTGGATTCTGATGCACTCATACACACCACACATTGCATTGCTGGAATTTTTATTGCTGTGGATTCTGATACGCTGACACACACACCGCACATTGCATTGCTGGGAGTTTTATTGCTGTGGATTCTGTGATACACACTGCATATTACTGTGAGTTTTATTGCCCTGGAGCTCTGGGATACGCTCATACACACTGCACATTACTGTGAGTTTTATTGCTGTGCAGTTCTGTGATATGCTCATACACAGTGCACATTTCTGTGGGTTTTATTGCTGTGCAGCTCTGATATGCTCATACACAGTGCCCATTTCTGTGGCTTTTATTGTTCAACCAATTAGAGCGGCTATGATCCAGAATACTTGACATGCGTGGCTGTTCTTTGTAAAAATGCTTGAATTTAAACATTTCATAATTTTATTTATCTCAACAGATACATTTGAAATGGTATACAAAATATACAAGTAGGCACTTGGTATCCACTTTTAATATAAAGAGAGGAAAAGGCGGAGCTCTAAGAGGAAAAGGTGGAGCTTAAAGAGGAAGGGTGGGGATTAACCAGGAAGAGATGTGCCCTTGACAGGAAGGGGTGCCTCAAATTTAAATTGGGGGGGTGTACGGGTTAAGTCAGGCCTAGGGCAGCACAAAACCTAAATACACCACTGCCCAAGGGAACGCCCAGCCATCCTTATTTCATGGAAGACTAATGGTGGTACTGTAGTTCACCATTGTTCGTAGCAACTTCATCTGCTGTTGTTGCAACAATGATGATTTTGACAGCGAGCTGTTTGCAACTTAAGGGGTTAATCACAAAGTACTGAAATTTCACTCCAGCGATTCCATTCCGCCGAAACTATAGTGAATTCACTATTACTGTATGTGCGCCGAAGAGGGAGTCGCTGAAGCCCCATAAACAAGTTGTAGAACGACGCCGAAAGAGCACAGAAAAGCAATAGTCAAAATCCACCGAACTGCAATTCCCCCAAAAAAAACAGAAAACGGAGGTCTCTTTTTCCTCTAACAGGTGTTTAAACCCATAAAAATGTATTAAAATGTGTCTAAATAATAAAAAAGGTCGTATAAAAAAAGAATTTAAAAAATCTGTTACAAAAGCCTTTTAAAAAAAAAAAAAATGGGAAGCAAAAATGTCATTAAAGAATACGAAAAAGGTTTTCTAAAGAAAAAGAAAAAAACCTTTTGCTGAAAACGAAAAGAACAAACTAAAAATAATTTAAAAAAAAGATAATATTTTTTTACATTGAATCCTATGGGATTCTCCTGTTTAAATCTGTCGAACTGAATCAAGGAAAATCAGGGCATTTCGCCGACATTTCGGCGTTCTCTGAAGAGATTAACCATTAATTCTCTATGGGACAATTGCAGCGATCTGCGCCAAACTGTACCGTATTTCACCTTTAATTTGCCAGTATTTGGAGATTTGACAGTTTAGTGAATAAACAAACTGCCATGAAATTGTACCGACCGTAGAGATTCATCGTTAGGTGCCATTCGGTGGCAAGTTTGGCGCTTCGTGAATGACCCTTTAGAGTCTGGCCCAGGCCTGTCAAACTCCCGGTCCCCCAGATATATATGCCTACAATTCCCAGAATTCTTTGAATGCAATAGATGGTCAGGGAATCATGGGAGTTGTAGTTCCGAAACATCTTTGGGTCAGAGTTTGACAGCCCTGCCCTAGAGGAGTAGCGGTCGCGTAATAACCTGTCGGGTGCCACCAACCTTCGAGACATTGATGTCCTCAATAGTATATGGCAAATAAATAAAAGATAGAAAATGCTGGAAGGGTTAAAGTAACCCAAGAGGGAAGAGATTTCATAGATTCGCCCCGTGCGGTCCCATAACGAACAAATGTAGTTCTTTTTCTGGTGACCTTTTCTGAGGATGACAGAAAATCCTCCAAGGCGCACAGGGCGCGCACTGTAAGGCTAGGGTCAGACGAACTTATTTTTCGCGTTGTCCGTGAAAAAGTGCGTTCGAATGAATGGACGTATTTTTTCACGGAATACGAGATAGCGGTCATACGATGCGCATTTCCGTCCGTGATTTTGTACGGATCATCAATAAAACCCTTTTTGCGTCTGTACGTTATGTTGGCCGGACGTTAGCAGCGTCTGACGTCTCCTAATCACGCACGCACGCCGCTAGCGGACGCAGCGCACTCTGTACGTCAGTACTAGCGGTTTCGCGTTCTCGAAAAAATGTGTTCGTTTGCTGCTTGCGTTGCGCGGCCGCACTTTCGTGCGTCCGTACTTCATATATTAGCCGTTATTTGCTGCTACTACGGCCGTGATAAAGTGCGGCTGCACGCACGTTCGTCTGACCCTAGCCTTAAACGTGCGTGACGCTGATTGAGGTTATTACAGGAAAAATCTGCGCATGGCAGGACGATGCCACAGCGAGATCTGACCTGGCTGATTGGATGCAAAGGCTGCGTGCCAACCTGTGGATCAGGGCTGCTTGGGTTCACCAGAGGGGCACTGAACCAACCCGGAGTGCGTCACCGAACCACCTCAGCCCTGGATTCACATGATTTAGTGTCGCTGTGTAAGCGGATTAACCGCCAAGGTGAACCAAGATAAACATGCTGTAAGGACTGCGAACTAAAACACACATTATAGAGAAATAATGGCGAAATGAGACATCTGCTGAATGGAGACTATAGGGGTTATTCAGAGAGAGCCGATCTGGCCCCCCCTGAAATGTCACCAAACTCAATTTCCCCATAGGGTGACATTTCGGGGCCATTCAGAGAGCAGGCAGTTCCCCAAATTTTGGCGAACTGCCAGCAAGTACATTGCATGTTCGGCGGCAGTTGAAATCCCCCATAGACAAGCAATGCTTAACCCTTTCGCTGCTGAGGCTTTTCCCGCCTCTGTGCTGAGGTCATTTTTACCGGTTTTGCTCATCATGTTTAAACGCGTTTTGAAGGCTTATTTTAGTATATGACCCAGACATATTATATATCGTTCTTTCCGTCAGACTCGATAGATTCATAATATGTCATTAGTATATGTATACGTCATGACCTGTCTGTATATTATAACAAAAAATGCAATAAAATATGAATTTTCAATAACTTACAACGTGTAAAGTGTTTTTTTTTCACATTTTAACTTGCGAGCAATTGCGGTTATATTTTGTATGGGGTGCGCTTGTTAAAAAAATTAGAGATGGGGTCTCGTTACATTTTTTTTGGGGAAAATTACACGATTTTTAACAAACGCACCGCATACAAAAATCGTTAGTGCAGCATCATTGTTCACATTATAATTGAAATGGGAACAATATTGCTGCATTAACAAACCAAAAAAAAGAAAAAAAAACTTGTTTATTTTTTTTTATAATTTTTTTTTAAATATTTTTTTTTAAAAAACTTTTTTTATACTCATGTTTGGTATTGTTGGAACGGCCATGCTCTGGCCAATCCAACAATACCAAACATTAACCCCTAACTGCCACGGATCGGGAGATAGGGGGTTCATTGGAACCCCCTATCTCCACCATTGGTGGCAGTTAGGGGTTAACTCCAAGACTGGCGTCATCGTGCTATGCACGATGACGCCAGTCCTCAGGGGGCATTCCCGGAAGCTTGGCCGACATCCAAGATGTCGGCCAGCTCCGGGAAAGGATCACGAACCGGCGCTTATCGGCGCCGATTCGTGATCCGGCACCCATGGGGTTAATGGCAGGTACCATTTGGAAGGGCAGGCTGTGCCCTTCCAAACGGTGCCTGGGTTAACCCCCTGCATGCCGCCGATCGGGAGGGAGAGAGGTCCGAAGGACCTTCCCCCCCTCCCTTTCAGGCACCTCCTCCGCACATGCAGGGGGGGCGCCTGAATTAGGTGTCATCGCGGGGGCGCGATGACACCTAATTACTCCGGCTGCGGTTCCGGGTGCTGGGCTGACATCGAGGATGTCAGCCCGCACCGGGGGGGGCCAGCGATCGGCCGGAACCCGGCCGAACGCTGGCCCCAAAGGCAGGACACGCTCAGCGCGTCCACCGCATGGAACGATACACGCGGTTGGACGCGCTGAGCGCGTCCGTAGCAGCGAAGTGGTTAATCTATTCAGAGACCTCAAACAGCAGTGAAAAGTTGCCGAAATGCCCTGCTGTTCAGTGTTTTCATTCAGCAGGTTTATTCAGGCAAATACCATAGGCTTCAATGTTAAAAATATTCCCTTTTTTTACTCAATATCTAACAAACTGTTTATTCTTCTAATCCGCAGCAAAAAGTCTCTTTATTTTGTAGCGCTGTGTTTAAAAAGACTGTTCTGCTGCATTTACTTGCAATGGCCACCAGAGGGAGACAGAGACCATGCTAAGATTATGCTGGACAAACACAGAAAACATTGGGACTACGTTTCCCGGCATGCTTTGGGGGCAGACACAGGAAGTGGGTGGGACACAGACCCTTACATCCTGAGCCTCGTGGAGAGAGCTGGCAGAGCGCCAGGGAGTGAGAGAGACAAGACACAGTGCTGCAGAGAGTAACAGTGACCAGGCTGGAGCGCAGGTGCAGCCTAACAGAAACACAGATCGGGTTATCAGTATTCCCGAAGAAGACCCAGTGATCCACCAGATTACCCAAGCGGCTAGAGAGGAAGCGGAGGACCCCGAGTGAGGAGTACCATAGATCGATCGGACTGGGAGAGCAGGCGGTAAGCTGGACAAGTTGAGGCCGGTGAAGAAAGCCAGACAGCGGATCCAGAAGCAAGTAACCCCAGTCAATATCGAGCGGAGAGACGTCCTGGGTCAGCGGAGCCTCAAGTATCTGGCGGATGGGTGACAGGCCTTCCAGGCCGTTGTAAAACTCAAGTAAAGCACGCTGCTGTTTGTTTCCAAAACCCACAAGGCCCCAACTTGACTAGTCGAAGACATCTCTTAAGCAATTCACTGTCCAGTTGAATAGTGTACCCGGGTACCATAACACACACACACACTTACATTCCGGGACACAACCTGTGCGGGACTCACCCCCCAATCACAAAGGGGTTAAAGATAATTTTCCATTTCTTTTCCGCTGCGCGTTTCTCGAATTACGAAACCTTGTATTTCTTTTCCGCTGCGCGTTTCCTCGAAATACGAAGCATCGTATTTCTTTTCCACTGCACGTTTCCTCGAAATACGAAGCATCGTATTTCTTTTCCGCTGCGCGTTTCCCGCATTACGAAGTACTGTAAATATATCTACGAACACCGTATTATTCATTATATGCCATTTATTCTAGTAAACTATATAATTTATAAAATCCACAACGGTGCTGGAGTATATTTATTCCCTAGTGCGGGGAGACTGACCCGAGGTTCAATTTCAGCGGCTCCTCCGGGAGTGAGCGCTACACGTGGGGGCTCGTCCGGGATTCAGTCTCTGGAAAAACCGCATTTAAAGTGTTAAATATGGATCCAGACGAAGCAGCAGAGTGGTGTAAAGCACAGGGTGGCCAGTTAGAGTGGAGTGTAGTAATGGATATTCCTGTAGACACCTGGGCAGAAGAGCAGATCCGCCTGGCCGTGGCAGCGTTGGCACCTGACCAGCGGGGGTTTCTAGCGGACACTAAAGTGAACCCAGAGACTTCTCACACGTATGTTCTTTTTGAGTGGAGAAAGGGTGTTCCTGTGGTGTTTTCAGGGCGTGAGTATACAGCTAACCGACGACGTGGAAGTTCGTCTGATCCAGCCAAGTAAGCCACGTGGTGATTCAGCGAACATTCCTGCATCCAGCCCGCTGGCCATGATCGGGCCGGAGTTCATTGCTGCTATTGGAGACCTCGTGGTTAAGTGTCAGAGGGCTCACCCTTCTTACATCAGCTTCGGATATCGGAAGTTGGAAAAATTTTCAGGAAACTTGCCAACTCCGGTGGGAGAAGAAACCTTCGAAGAATGGGTAGAACAAGCGATGCAGGCTCTGGATGAGTGGGACGTCTCTGAAGCGCAGAAGAAGCAAAGAATTACTGAGAGCTTAAAGGGACCTGCGTCAGAGGCTGTCAGGAATCTGAAGCTGAGTAAGAGAGACTGTACTGCTCTTAGATTACCTGAACATATTACAGGAAGTCTTCGGGCGAACGGAAAAGGCTGCTGAGCTTATGTACCAGTATGAGCATACTTACCAGAAAAGGGGTGAGAAGATGACAGAATACATGAGGCGCCTGGATAAGATACTGTACCAAGTACTGTTGAAGAAAGGAACAGACCCCACTACAGTAGATCAGGTTAGAATGCGTCAGATATTGAAGGGTGCCTTACCCTTGGATCCTGTGATGTTGCAACTGAAGACTCGAGAAGGTAATAAAGAGTTAAATTACCTGGAACTGATTCGAGTTGTTCGGGAAGAAGAAGCCCTTCTGGAAGAGAAGCTTGGAAGAAAGGGAGAAAAGGTCTATGCGCAACCCATAGAGTATAACGAGTGTTCATCAGATGAAGATGATCCGGAAGAGACATATGATCCGGAGATAACTCAAAAGTCGTCAAACCAGGTGTATGGTGAGATACAAAAGACTCTCGAGAATGTACAAGAAGCCCAAGTTAAGATGGAACAGACACACACGGACCTATGCCGGGCAATCTTGAAAGTAGCAGAAATGCAGACTGAAATACAGAAGTCTCTCTCAGATATACGAACAGCAGCGTTGCTGTGGTCTCCGACAGGGGATTTTCAAATGAGCCACAGGAAGAAAGTGTGCCCTCATCCTCGTGGGGAAGATGTTTCGCCTGTAGAGAATTCGGCCATTTCAAGGCTCAGTGCCCGGAAAGGAGACAGGGAGGGTCTCTATATGTGCCTGCTAGACCTAGGAGATCCTCTCCCTGGAGGTCTGGTCCTACGTCACGGGAAGACAATGTACGCCCGCAGTCACCACGTATGAGGACAAGGGTTAGAGTACAACAGACTGGATCTACCTCTCCTGCTGCTACGAAAAAGTTCCCTGACAAGTTGATAGGTCCTTCGCCCATCATCCCGGTTCAAGTGGAAGGAGTCTATACTAAGGCTCTTCTAGATTCGGGTGCTCAAGTAACGCTGATTTACCGAGACTTCTATCAGAAATATTTGAAGCATATACCCCTGAAGAAATTGAAGGATCTCGAAATCTGGGGTATGGGAATGGAGAAGTTTCCCTATGATGGATATATACAGGTGAAGCTAGAAATTCAGTTCGGTAAACGCTGGACAACCGGGAGTATGTGACACGTTGGCAATTGTGTGTCCTCGTCCCTCGGGAGCTAATCGAAGTTCTATGATAGTGGGGATGAACACTGATGTGTTGAGACACCTCTTAACCCCACTGGTCACGGAAGGGAGTCCTGCTCCTAAGAAGGCACAATCGATGTCACGACCGGCCTGTCCACGGAGGGTCAAAGAACAGAGAGCCACTACAGAAGTAAGAAGGCTGAGGAGAACGGAAGGGACAGAGAAGGCCCTACGGTCAGGAAAGACTGTACAAGTACCGATTGGAGACAAATTCTCTGTGTCTGGTCTGCCTATATCTCGTCCGACTCCTACTATTCGGTCTCATCAGTTACGTTCCGTTAGAGAAAGTGAAGAAGACAGTGAAAGAAGAAGGCTGGTGTCTGAGCTGGGTGTGGGCACCTGAGTCCCAGAGCGTCAAGCCGGCCTCTGACTGGGGTGAGAGTGATTTAGGGTCTGATATCTCTGAAGTTATGACTCGAGCACCTGCAGTACCTGAGACCTGGGAAGTTACTGAAGTTTTAGAGGAAATATCCATAGATTACAGTTCTATGCCTTCACTGGAGGGCTCATATTCTGAGGAAATGTTTGCTCCGATTGTTGATGAGAGAATTGAGCCTGTAGAGTCAGCTCTCCCGACTGAAGAGGTTCCTGAAAAATTTGAATCTAAACGGTCAATACGACCCCCTCAGAGACTCACGTATGATTCACCAGGACATAGCACAGAGGAAGCTGTAACAACTGTGCGGAGGTTTCCTGGAGTGTCAGCCCTACTTACAGAGGTGTCTAGGGGTTTGGGTGAGATTGAGGATATTTGCTGCCTGTTTTCAACCCTGAATATATAGGCTAAAGTTAGAAATGTTATGTTATTTATTATTATTATTATTCTTTATTTATAAAGCGCCAGCATATTCCGCAGCGCTTACATATGTTGAAATGTAATGCAACTGTTGTTATGTTATGTTGTGTTATGTATGACCGACACATGTACCCGTTACACGCCCTTGGGAGGACCCAAGAGTTTAGGGGGGGGAGAGTGTAGCGCTGTGTTTAAAAAGACTGTTCTGCTGCATTTACTTGCAATGGCCACCAGAGGGAGACAGAGACCATGCTAAGATTATGCTGGACAAACACAGAAAACATTGGGACTACGTTTCCCGGCATGCTTTGGGGGCAGACACAGGAAGTGGGTGGGACACAGACCCTTACATCCTGAGCCTCGTGGAGAGAGCTGGCAGAGAGCGCCAGGGAGTGAGAGAGACAAGACACAGTGCTGCAGAGAGTAACAGTGACCAGGCCGGAGCGCAGGTGCGGCCTAACAGAGACACAGATCGGGTTATCAGTATTCCCGAAGAAGACCCAGTGATCCACCAGATTACCCAAGCTGCTAGAGAGGAAGCGGATGACCCCGACCGAGTGAGGAGTACCGCAGATCGATCGGACCGGGAGAGCAGGCGGTAAGCTGGACAAGTCGAGGCCGGTGAAGAAAGCCAGACAGCGGATCCAGAAGCAAGTAACCCCAGTCAATATCGAGCGGAGAGACGTCCTGGGTCAGCGGAGCCTCAAGTATCTGGCGGATGGGTGAGAGGCCTTCCAGGCCGTTGTAAAACTCAAGTAAAGCACGCTGCTGTTTGTTTCCAAAACCCACAGGGCCCCAACTTGACTAGTCGAAGACATCTCTTAAGCAATTCACTGGCCAGTTGAATAGTGTACCCGGGTACCATAACACACACACACACTTGCATTCCGAACACAACCTGTGCGGGACTCACTCCCCAATCACAAAGGGGTTAAAGATAATTTTCCATTTCTTTTCCGCTGCGCGTTTCTCGAATTACGAAACCTTGTATTTCTTTTCCGCTGCGCGTTTCCTCGAAATACGAAGCATCGTATTTCTTTTCCGCTGCGCGTTTCCCGCATTACGAAGTACTGTAAATAGATCTACGAACACCGTGTTATTCATGTGCTTTTTCACATCCGGTGGAGGACCTTCCCCATCAAAACCCCACGCAGGGAAGTGCGGGCGCATTTGAGCCATAAATACGCTCGTGTGCCGGGGGCCGTAGCAGGGAAAATAAATTACAATTAAAAAACATTCTGTCCGCCAAAAATGGTGGACGTATAAATGCAGTCCGTCTGACCTTGTTGCATCACTCAAACACAAAACTACACGGACGTTGTGGACGTGGCGCACTCTGCCGTCCGTTCTAGCAGTATTACGTTCTTGCCTAACCTGCGTCCGTTTGCAGCGTCCGTCAGCCCCCGCACTTCTGTGCGGACGTACTTCGTGTGTGGGGCTCCATTTAACACAATTGTATGCTATCACGGACGTAATTATGTGCGGGCAACACGGACGTTAACACTGCGTTCGTCTAACCCCAGCCTAAAGCGTTCTGTGAATAGATTAACCATTACTTCTCTATGGGACGATGTCGCTGCAGCCGAACCGTGGCGATCCGCACCGTATTTTACTGTCAGTTCGCCTGTATTTGGCGAGTTACAGTTTAGTGAATAGACGAACTGCCTCTATATTGTATTTTACGGGGAAATTCACAGTTCGGTGTAATTCGGTGGCAAGTTCGGCGCTTACTGAATAAACCCTTATGTATCATAATTGGCATCATGCGTAATGTATCAATGTAATGCAGTGTCCACCTGTTGCTGTATTTTTTATTTAACTGTAACAGTGGCCTAATTTGACAATGTCAATATTTATTTATAAAGGATTTTACCAGGAAGGATACATTGAGATTTCTCTCGTTTTCAGGATGTCCTGGGTCATCTGTTATTTTTACTTACACTTGTCTGTGTGTGTTTTATTTGTCCAAAACCCCTAATGAGTTAACCCAGTAAGAGGGTCAGAATTTATTACACCCGGGAAACATGTCAGGCTCTATTAACTCCTTCGCGCAAAAGCGCACGCGCAGCGCAATTTACAGCGCAGTGTAAATTAACGATGGTATTACAATCCGAGGACATCTTTTCCATCCGTCAAAAAATAACGCGCAAAAACGCGCACGCATTAATGCTGCGCGGTCTGTTTTTTTCACGCGATTCAGCGAATCTGAATTAAGAACCACAAATATCTCCCGTTCAGTTTTTGCGCCTGTCAAAATCAATCTGCGTATATATGCTGCAGCAATAATAAAAACACGCACATCTTCTCCATTTTATTGTTTGGGTATGTGTAGAATGTGTAACTATACTTTGCTGTATTTTTTTTTTTTTGGTGCTGGTGTATTTGGTTTCGGCCAGAACGTTCAGATTTGCCGTTAACACCAGCTTTTCAAAGACGTTAAAATTATGCGCGCAAACGTCGTTCGTAAAAAGTTGCACATACATTGTAATACCATCCGCGTACCAGCGCACAAACGCATTTGCGCTCACAATGTTAAGTATAGGACGCGCAATGTACATTACGCTCGCGCAGCGTTTGCGCAGGTTCACCCGCGGTAGACGTTAACGCTCATTTTTTGTGCGGACATTGTAATACGACGCTCTGCGCAAAGGATTTTTCCACTTGCGTTAATGCGTTTTTGCACCCGCGTTAACGTTTGCACGAAGATGTTAAGGCTAGGGTCAGACGAACGCATTTTCGCGTTGTCTGTGAAAAAGTGCGTTCGAACGAATGGACGCATTTTTTCACGGAGTACGCGATAGCGGTCATACGATGCGCATTTTCGTCCGTGATTTTATACGGATCATCAATAAAACACTTTTTGCGTCTGGACGTTATGTTGGCTGGACATTAGCAGCGTCTGACGTCTCCCAATCACGCACACACGCCGCTAGCGGACGCAGCGCACTCTGTACGTCCGTACTAGCGGTTTGACGTTCTAGAAAAAATGCGTTCGTTTGCCACTTGCGTTGCGCGGACGAACTTTCGTGCGGCCGTACTTCGTGTGTTCCCCGGCATTGGACGTCATTTGCTGCTAGCACGGCCGTGATTTCGTGCGTCTAAACGCACGTTAAAACTGCTTTCGTCTGACCCTAGCCTAATAGAGCTCGTCATGCGGCATGCCGCAGCACTGACAGCAAACAGGAAGCTCAGGGAGATTTCTTTACAATCCTTTCTTGATAAAAAACCTCTACATCGGTGAGCAGTTTGGCTAACACAATGTATAGTAGGGGTGTGCATTCGTTTCGTAACAAATCTCAATTCGTTAATTCGTATTTCAGCAGTACTTCCAAAATAACAATTTGATTTGATCCGAATTTAAGCTAAAACAAAACGAAACGGTATAAAACGAATTTGATTCGTTATACTGTTTCACAAGAGATCCATTGGTTAAATTATTCCTGCGCAGGATTTGTTTTATTGGGGTTTTACTTAGTGATCCGAAATTTGAATCAATATCAAATATGGAATCGATCCCAACTTACGTTACATACAAGTCAGTACTAAAGCAAACGACATTATGAAACGAATCAGATTCGTTTCACAAAGAACCCCGAACCCTGTAATTTGGCCTGTGGTGCTGAATCTGTTGTAAGCACCAAAGGCCAACGGACAGCTCAATATGTGACCCTAGTTTGCCTTTTAAACAGCAAAATTTGATTTATTGGGGCTTTATTTAGTGATCCGAAATTCGTACTGATATCAAATATCGAATCGATCTTAACTTAACTTACAATGGTTTTGTTTAGTGATCCCATAGACCAAACGATAATGAAATAACATAACGAAACAAAGCAAAATGTAACAAAATTACAAACGAAAGTATTTTGAAACAAAACAAATTTTTCAGCCGTGCACACCTCTAATGTATAGGCAGATTTGGGATAACTTTCAGATGAGCTAAAGTTGTTTTGGACGTTATTGGTGAACTTTAAACGAAAATCCAAAGAGCAAACATGAAGGGTTGTTCACCAAAAAACGTTCTTTCATTGGAGGAACAGTTGTTTTACTTTAACCACTTGGCAGGAAGGATCCCTCATACAGTAACAGAGTGACAGGATCCCGCATACAGTAACAGAGAGTGACAGGATCCCTCATACAGTAACAGAGCGACAGGATCCCTCATACTGTAACAGAGAGTGACAGGAAGGATCCCTCATACAGTAACAGTGTCAGGAAGGATCCCTCATACAGTAACAGTGACAGGATCCCTCATACAGTAACAGAGTGACAGGATCCCTCATACTGTAACAGAGTGACAGGATCCCTCATACAGTAACAGAGTGACAGGAAGGATCCCTCATACAGTAACAGTATCAGGAAGGATCCCTCATACAGTAACAGAGTGTCAGGAAGGATCCCTCATACAGTAACAGTGACAGGATCCCTCATACAGTAACAGTGTCAGGAAGGATCCCTCATACAGTAACAGAGTGACAGGAAGGATCCCTCATACAGTAACAGTGACAGGATCCCTCATACAGTAACAGAGTGACAGGAAGGATCCCTCATACAGTAACTGAGAAGAAGGATCCCTCATACAGTAGCTGAGAAGAAGGATCCCTCATACAGTAACAGAGCGTCAGGAAGGATCCCTCATACAGTAACAGTGTCAGTAAGGATCCCTCATACAGTAACAGAGTGACAGGATCCCTCATACAGTAACAGAAAGGATCCCTCATACAGTAACAGAGTGACAGGAAGGATCCCTCATACAGTAACAGAGTGACAGGAAGGATCCCTCATACAGTAACTGAGAAGAAGGATCCCTCATACAGTAACAGAGCGTCAGGAAGGATCCCTCATACAGTAAGAGTGTCAGTAAGGATCCTTCATACAGTAACAGAGTGACAGGATCCCTCATACAGTAACAGAAAGGATCCCTCATACAGTAACAGTGACAGGAAGGATCCCTCATACAGTAACAGAGTGACAGGAAGGATCCCTCATACAGTAACAGTGACAGGATCCCTCATACAGTAACAGAGTGACAGGAAGGATCCCTCATACAGTAACTGAGAAGAAGGATCCCTCATACAGTAACAGAGCGTCAGGAAGGATCCCTCATACAGTAACAGTGTCAGTAAGGATCCTTCATACAGTAACAGTGACAGGATCCCTCATACAGTAACAGAAAGGATCCCTCATACAGTGACAGTGACAGGAAGGATCCCTCATACAGTAACAGAGTGACAGGAAGGATCCCTCATACAGTAACAGAAAGGATCCCTCATACAGTAACAGGAAGGATCCCTCATACAGTACAGTGAGAGGAAGGATCCCTCATACAGTAACAGAGTGACAGGATCCCTCATACAGTAACAGGAAGGATCCCTCATACAGTAACAGAGTGACAGGAAGGATCCCTCATACAGTAACAGAAAGGATCCCTCATACAGTACAGTGAGAGGAAGGATCCCTCATACAGTAACAGAAAGGATCCCTCATACAGTACAGTGAGAGGAAGGATCCCTCATACAGTAACAGAAAGGATCCCTCATACAGTACAGTGAGAGGAAGGATCCCTCATACAGTAACAGAGAGTGACAGGATCCCTCATACAGTAACAGAGAGTGACAGGATCCCTCATACAGTAACAGGAAGGATCCCTCATACAGTAACAGAGACAGAGTGACAGGATCCCTCATACAGTAACAGGAAGGATCCCTCATACAGTAACAGAGAGTGACAGGATCCCTCATACAGTAACAGAGAGGATCCCTCATACAGTACAGTGAGAGGAAGGATCCCTCATACAGTAACAGAGTGACAGGATCCCTCATACAGTAACAGAGTGACAGGATCCCTCATACAGTAACAGGAAGGATCCCTCATACAGTAACAGTGACAGGATCCCTCATACAGTAACAGAGTGACAGGATCCCTCATACAGTAACAGAAAGGATCCCTCATACAGTAACAGAGTGACAGGATCCCTCATACAGTAACAGAAAGGATCCCTCATACAGTAACAGAAAGGATCCCTCATACAGTAACAGAGTGACAGGATCCCTCATACAGTAACAGAAAGGATCCCTCATACAGTAACAGAAAGGATCCCTCATACAGTAACAGAATGACATTGTATCACACTCAGGTCACTTTCTCAGGGTCACCGTGTATCAGGAGACTGTGTAACTCTGTGTGTCAGTCTCTCGGGTGTGGTGTGGTGTGTGTGTACCTAGCTCGGCCGCCGTGGCCGCACAGGCAGACAGGAGGAACTTGCAGCTTCTCGGCCATCTCTCCTGCAGGGACTCGCTCCTCTCCCCGGCGCCCATTCCCCACCGCACACAATGAGCTGCGACCTCCTGGGGGCTGCCGGGAAATGTAGTCTGGACCCTGAACCTCCATGGCTGCCACAGCTCAGTGTATCTCCTCCCCTGGATAAAGAGAAAGAAACCCCCCGAGCACTCTCACGTCTCTCTGTGTGACCCCCTATATCCAGCAGACCCCACTAACCCCTGTACCCCAACCAACCCCCTGAGACCCCTAAACCCAACTAACCCTGAGACCCCAATAACCCCTGAACCCAACTAACCCTGAGACCCCAATAACCCCTAAACCCCAACTAAACCCTGAGACCCCCAATAACCCCTGAACCACAACTAACCCTGAGACCCCAATAACCCTTAAACCCAACTAACCCTGAGACCCCAATAACCCCTAAACCCCATCTAACCCTGAGACCCCAATAACCCCTAAACCCAACTAACCCTGAGACCCCAATAACCCCTAAACCCAACTAACCCTGAGACCCCAATAACCCCTGAACTCAACTAACCCTGAGACCCCAATAACCCCTGAACCCAACTAACCCTGAGACCCCAATAACCCCTAAACCCCAACTAACCCTGAGACCCCAATAACCCCTGAACTCAACTAACCCTGAGACCCCAATAACCCCTGAACCCAACTAACCTGAGACCCCAATAACCCCTAAACCCCAACTAACCCTGAGACCCCAATACCCCTAAACCCCAACTAACCCTGAGACCCCAATAACCCCTGAACCCCAACTAACCCTGAGACCCCAATAACCCCTAAACCCCAACTAACCCTGAGACCCCAATAACCCCTAAACCCCAACTAACCCTGAGACCCCAATAACCCTGAACCCAACTAACCCTGAGACCCCAATAACCCCTAACCCCAACTAACCCTGAGACCCCAATAACCCCTGAACTCAACTAACCCTGAGACCCCAATAACCCCTGAACCCAACTAACCCTGAGACCCCAATAACCCCTGAACCCAACTAACCCTGAGACCCCAATAACCCCTAAACCCAACTAACCCTGAGACCCCAATAACCCCTGAACCCAACTAACCCTGAGACCCCAATACCCCTAAACCCCAACTAACCCTGAGACCCCAATAACCCTAAACCCCAACTAACCCTGAGACCCCAATAACCCCTGACCCCAACTAACCCTGAGACCCCAATAACCCCTAAACCCCAACTAACCCTGAGACCCCAATAACCCCTAAACCCCAACTAACCCTGAGACCCCAATAACCCCTGAACCCAACTAACCCTGAGACCCCAATAACCCCTAAACCCCAACTAACCCTGAGACCCCAATAACCCCTAAACCCCAACTAACCCTGAGACCCCAATAACCCCTAAACCCCAACTAACCCTGAGACCCCAATAACCCCTAAACGCCAACTAACCCTGAGACCCCAATAACCCCTAAACCCCAACTAACCCTGAGACCCCAATAACCCCTGAACCCAACTAACCCTGAGACCCCAATTACCCCTAAACCCCAACTAACCCTGAGACCCCAATAACCCCTAAACCCCAACTAACCCTGAGACCCCAATAACCCCTAAACCCCAACTAACCCTGAGACCCCAATAACCCCTAAACGCCAACTAACCCTGAGACCCCAATAACCCCTAAACCCCAACTAACCCTGAGACCCCAATAACCCCTGAACTCAACTAACCCTGAGACCCCAATAACCCCTGAACCCAACTAACCCTGAGACCCCAATAACCCCTAAACCCCAACTAACCCTGAGACCCCAATAACCCCTAAACCCCAACTAACCCTGAGACCCCAATAACCCCTGAACCCCAACTAACCCTGAGACCCCAATAACCCCTAAACCCAACTAACCCTGAGACCCCAATAACCCCTAAACCCAACTAACCCTGAGACCCCAATAACCCCTGAACCCAACTAACCCTGAGACCCCAATAACCCCTAAACCCAACTAACCCTGAGACCCCAATAACCCCTAAACCCCAACTAACCCTGAGACCCCAATAACCCCTAAACCCCAACTAACCCTGA